>CM033471.1:268330887-268496145 GCA_019447015.1 Hymenochirus boettgeri | reverse complement strand
TATCACCCATCCTACTCTACACCTGCTATCAGGGACCTATCACCCTTTCTTACCTCCCGAGACACAACTGCTCCAGGAAGGAAGGTGATAAGGTGCCGTGGATCCATAGAAAATGCTGACATCCTGCGGGGCTAGGAACTCTGCAAAAGTAGCCCCTTTGAACACATCTCGCTTGCAGTGTAGGATGAGAGAAGCCTGGTCCGAAATATACACAATGCGGCCAGTGATGAAGGACACAGCAACAGAGAAGGTGTCCTGTGACAGACAGAAAGAGACATCCCGATATCAACAATCACCAAGAGTCACATAATAAAGGTATTAATGGAAGTACCAGCCAGTATAATGGCTGTGAAGGTGTAGACAGACCTTAGCAAAAATCCCTGGATGTAAATTACTTACTGGATTCTTTAGGGTGTACTCTGACGTAAGGCTCTCCACCTCCTCTATAGTGTAACTGGACATGTCCAGACAGCATGGCTGGGAGTCCTCAATGGTCCATTGCTGGTAATATTCCTGGTTAGCTAAAATAAGCAGAGGGAAATGAAAGCTAGTGAAGATAACACGTGGTCCGCTCAATGTCAGTCTGCAGCTGCGAAAGCCTTTAGCAGAGTTAAGTAAGAAAGTAAAGACTTAACTTCTCAGACTCACCTCTCACTTGTTTGACACAGGACAGTGCGTATTGCAGGGTCGCCAGCGTTCCAGATTTGCCTTTTCCGCGCTTCTTTGATGGTAGGCGGATCTTCAGTTCCTTAAGGGCTTTCATCAGCTCTTTCTGATTTTTCTCTCTAGCGGACTGATCACTACTACATGGGGTAAAAAGCAACACAATTCACTATTCTCTACGTACAGTCCAAAAGGACAAACAAAAAACGCAGATTATAGAAAAAGTGTCAGGGAGAAATTACTACTACCACTTCCAGATGGTCCATCATGATTGGACCTGAAACTGACCAATCATAACAGATCAATGGGAGGGTCGGCACAGAAAGACGCAGTTTATATAAAGATGCACAGTAGGGAATGAAAAGAGACGGATGGTTTAGTTATTTCGAAGTTGCTACCTGCAGCCACTTGTGGATGGATTGTCCTGCTCGGAGCTGCCACTGAGCAGGCTGTAGGCGATGGAACTGCTCGGAGGAGAAGGACTGTGTGAGTTTGTACTGTGGGTGAAACAGAAACATTATTTCCCCTTTATAATCCAAATATTCCTTACACAACCCTCCCATTGGCTTTATCCCACCAGGTGCACTATTGTTCACTCACCTTTTGCTGCTTTCCGTAGCCTCCAGCATGGCCGAATCCTTTCCATTGCCGCTGGTGCTGCTGTGTGAGCTGCGACTTTGCCGGGATTCATTGCCATTTGATTCGTTGCCGCTGGACCCGTGGCTGTTGGTGTCCGTTTCATCTTGCTGGGTTCCTTCCATTTCCCGCGGGCCTCTTGCTCTTCTCCCCCTCTCACCTAGGGAAGGAGGAGGCTCACAGCCAACATTCATACCCCCGGTATTCCCCAGTCAGTAGCGTGGAGGAGCAGAAAACAGGTAGAGAATGGAGACGGCCTGAAAGGAAAGATAGAAAACATAGACAAGTGGCTCTCAGATCTATAGCCTGTCAATATGTTGTAGGAGATGTAAAACAGGCCATGTGACCATTGAAAATCCTTTCGATGTAATAGATTGGCGGGCAGTTAGTAAGGCTCGCTATGGGGGGTCCAATGGAGAAAACTGACAGCACTGAGAGCTCTAATGGCTCCTAACTAATTGGCTCATCTCTAAGGAATCAATGGCTTTTATTTTAGCGAAGAGGAGACAGCAGGAGCTCAGGTTCCAGGGAATAAGGTAACAAATATGGAGAGGGCTGTTACAATCCTATAAACAAAAACACAGAGCAAAATTCTGGAGCAAGTCTAGAAGAAGCCACTACTACTGTAGATCCCTGTCCAGAGGAGGGACTGGAAGCTTACAGTGCAAAGGAATGTAGGGATGTTATACAACCCAGTCCACTCACTTAGGGTATCTGGACCGCTATCCTCCCACATCCAAGCAATGTATGGTAAGCTCATAGCCACAAAACTGATTATCAAGTCAATGAGCAGGGAAAGTTACGGTAATGAGTTTAATTCCAAGTGTTGCCATAGGCTTGAAGGCCAGAGGGATAAGAGAGGGATTATTTGGAACCCTTAATCCAGATTCCACTAGATCCAAGTCCAAGACTAAAGTAAGTGTTGCAATAAAAGGACGAACAAACGGTCGATACAATGAAATTAAAGCGCCAGAAGCTTTTATCACTGACAAGAATTTGATACTTTCTAGAGATATGGATGATAGGTCACTATCTAGGGATAATAACCAGCACAGATAAAAACAGGGATCGAATGTACGTACTGTCCATAAAAGGTGTTGACTACCACACACATAACCATTTAACTGGAGTTTTTTAAACAATGCTATTCCTTGCTCTGTGAAACGTTCTTAGCTCATTTCTCTATCTGTCCTCTTGGTGGCGCTGTATATTGTAATTGGTGAAGCCACTCAGCTCATTTATCCAGGGGCCCTGTGGTATGTTTTTGGCCGCCAGGCCAGCTATCGTGTCTTGAGGTAAATCCAGCCCACTGACAGACATGCACAGCAAAAACATTAAACATTAAAAGAAAATGTTGGTAGTGTAAACATTTTACCAGTATAAATTTACAATTTAAAATTACAGTTCAGTCAGTGTAAATGTAACTTTAAACTACATTAATTATAATCCAACCTGATTACAATAGACACTGTAAAGTGCACAAAATATGGGTAATTATAACATTATGTCCAACATTAGGAACACAGGTGTGCCACCAGGAAAATTACATTGCCAAGTGTGCCACGTTCTGAAATAGGTAAATCACTGCCTAGACACAGAAAGAAAAGAAAACTATACAAGTGAACGTTACCAGCCTTTTCTTCAATGAGACTTCAATGTGACACGTGATTGGCCACACTGCACTACAGGACCCACAGTTAAGTCCCACTGCACTACAGGACCCACAGTAACGTCCCACTGCACTACAGGACCCACCATTTTCGATGTAGTTAAGAGTAGCAAGTGGTTTGGGTCCCTTCTGTTGAATAGAACGATTGCAACACTTTTAGGATCGTATTAGCCAGGGGGCCCTAAAATCCTTAGGGCCCAGAACACACTCGCTGTTCTACCCTAAAACCTTGCTGTGGTTGTGGACATAAGAGGAGTTGTATGAGCTAAGTCCCCTGGCATGGAAGGGTTAAATTAACTGGTTTTGTAGGGCAGGGTGGAGTCTCCCGGATATTGGATTCATTAAAATCTCTGGCAGAGGAATGGTTAATGCTTGTCATACATGCCATATTTACATATTATGCAGGAGCTGCGTCCTCATTGGGTGCCTTGCAGCTCCATCAGAAGAGTGAGAGTGAGTCTAGCCAGCACTGTGTTCCACGTGAGGGGGCGACGATTCACCGGGCAGGACTACGACATCACTGAGCTGGTGGCCAATTAGAAAGCAGCAGGGAGGGGGAAAAACGAGAACAGCGAGTCTGGAAGAGAAGGAGCATGAAGGTAGAGGAGAGAGGAAGGTGCCTATGAGAGGAGAGACGCCTCAGAGTAGGACAGACGAGGTAGTGCAGTGGGACTTACTGTGGCTCCTGTAGTGCAGTGTGAATTACTGTGGGTCAGTAGTGCAGGTGTGACATTACTGTGGGTCCTTAGGCGGTGTGACATTACGGCTGGGTCCTGTAGTGCGGTGTGACATTACTGGGGGTCCTGTGTGCAGTGTGACGTTCCTGTGGGTCGTATAGTGCAGTGCACGTTACTGTTGGTCCTGTAGTGCAGTGTGACGTTACTGTGGGTCCTGTAAGTGCAGTGTGACGTAATGTGGGTCCTGTAGTGCAGTGGGACGTTACTGTGGGTCCTGTAGTGCAGTGGACGTTACTGTGGTTGTCGTGAGGGTGATGTAATGGTGGTCCTGTAGTGCAGTGGACGTTACTGTGGGTCGTAGTGAAGTGGGACGTTACTGTGGGTCTGTAGTGCAGTGAGACGTTTACTGTGGGTCCTGTAGTGCGTGTGAAGTACTGTGGGCCTGTAGTGCGTGTGACGTCACGGGGGTCTGTAGTGCAGTGGGACGTTACTGTGGGTCCTGTAGTGCAGTGGATCGTTACTGTGGGTCCTGTAGTGCAGTGTGACGTTACTGTGGGTCCTGTAGTGCAGTGTGACATCACTGTGGGTCCTGTAGTGCAGTGTGACGTCACTGTGGGCCCTGTAGTGCAGTGGGACATCACTGTGGGTCCTGTAGTGCAGTGGGACGTTACTGTGGGTCCTGTAGTGCAGTGGGTCATTAAGGTGGGTACCTTAGGCAGTGTGGGTATGTGGTCCTGTAGTGCAGTGTGAGGCACTGTGGTCTGTAGTGCAGTGTGACGTCACTGTGGGTCTGTAGTGCAGTGTGACGTCACTGTGGGTTCCTGTAGTGCAGTGTGGGACGTCACTGTGGGTCCTGTAGTGCAGTGTGACGTCCATGGGGCCTGTAGTGCAGTGTGACGTCACTGTGGGGTCTGTAGTGCAGTGTGACGTCACTGTGGGTCCTGTAGTGCAGTGTGACGTTACTTGGGGTCTGTAGTGCAGTAGACGTTACTGTGGGTCCTGTAGCAATGTGACGTTACTGGTGGGTCGTAGTGCAGTGGGTAAGTTACGGTGGGTCCTGTAGTGCAGTGTGATCACTGTGGTCCTGAGGCAGTGTGACGTTAGGTGGGTCCTGTAGTGCAGTAGGACGTTACTGTGGGTCCTGTGTGCAGTGGGACGTTACTGTGGGTCCTGTAGTTCAGTGGGACGTTACTGTGGGTCCTGTAGTGCAGGTGACGTTACGGTGGGTCCTGTAGTGCAGTGGGACGTTACGGTGGTCCTGTAGTGCAGTGGGACTTAACGTGGGTAACTACAGGACCCACAGTGACGTCACACTGCACTACAGGACCCACAGTGACGTCACACTGCACTACAGGACCCACAGTGACGTCACACTGCACTACAGGAGCCACAGTAACATCACACTGCACTACAGGACCCACAGTAATGACCCACTGCACTACAGGACCCACAGTAACGTCCCACTGCACTACAGGACCCACAGTGACGTCACACTGCACTACAGGACCCACAGTAACGTCCCACTGCACTACAGGACCCACAGTAACGTCACACTGCACTACAGGACCCACAGTAACGTCACACTGCACTACAGGACCCACAGTAACGTCCCACTGCACTACAGGACCCACAGTAACGTCCCACTGCACTACAGGACCCACAGTGACGTCACACTGCACTACAGGACCCACAGTAACGTCCCACTGCACTACAGGACCCACACAGTAAGTCCCCATGCACTACAGGGACCCACAGTGACGTCACCACTGCCATACAGGGACCCACAGAACTCACACTGCCATACAGGACCCACAGAGAACGGTCACATGCCACGTACAGGACCACCGTAACGTGCCCACTGCCAATACAGGACCCACAGTAACGTCCCACTGCACTACAGGACCCACAGTAACGTCACACTGCACTACAGGACCCACAGTAACGTCACACTGCACTACAGGACCCTAGTGGCAACTGTAAAAGAGACGTATGGTTTTGCGGTTAGTGTAAAGGATCTAACAGAGGTTGCATCAGGCCGGAATGCAAGAGCACGCAACATATGTGGGTGGTGATTGAAGGTCCAGGAGGTGGCCTGGGGACTCAGGGGGGGAGGAAGCTGCCAAATGAGGCATCAGGAGCGCTGGTATGGCTATGGCCTGCACGTGGGAGGAGAAGGACGGGGGATGTTGAGGTTTAGTACTGTGAGGTGAAACAGAATCCGCTTATGTATCAACCTTTTAAATCGCGCAAAATGGTCGCCGTAAAACAGCCCGTGCGCCATATGAGCAGTTATAAAATCCCACCGAATTGTGCGCACTATGGTTCACGAAAGGGGGAGGTCGGGACGCTTTGTCGATGCTGTTCCCCGTAGGGCCTACTCAAGGACAGGTATCGCCAAGGCGTCCTTATCCAATGCCGAGGGTCATTTGGGGATGGATGACTGAGGAGGCGTGTAGTAGAAGGCTGCGACTGGGGAAGGGGAGGAGGGAATTGTCCGGAATCAGGGTGTGCCATGATTGATGCGGTATAGGGGCGCGAGGTGAAAGTGTGGGTAGAAAACGTGTGGAAGCCCGGTTGACTGTGTGGTTGGTGTCCTTGATTCATCTAATGCTGGTGGATGTTCCATTCCATATGTCCAATGATCCGGCAGGGGAGGCGGGAAGGAGGGTGCCATCTTGCGTCTTCATCACCCCGGTGCAGGGAATCACAGCGGTGTGGGAAAGGGAGTAAGGCTAACACCGCCAAACAATTCATGGAGCGACGCCCGGTATTAACCCCGGCTTAGCCAGTAAAGCTTGGAGAGGAATCCGAAAACCAGGGGGTATGGCAGGGAAATTTAGACGTGCCGTTAAGATGAGAAAGATAGAGGAAAGCTAGGACACAAAAAGGGGTGGGCTCATCAGGGGAGGTCTATAGCCTGTCCAGGTATGTTGGGTATCGATTGGGTAGACAAAGACAGAGAAGTCCAGATAGGTCACACGAAAATGAAGTCGCTGTTCGGGTGTAATGATGAAATTGGTGCGAGGATGAGGGAAAAAAACAAACGGGGATATACTAAAGTGAAAGTGGGGGGAAGAAGAGGCGCGCGTATTGATGTGTGAGGAGTTCCATGTAGAAACGACAGCACTGAGAGCTCTAATGGCTCCTACTATTGGCTCATCTCTAAGGAATCAAGGGCTTTTATTTTACGAAGAGGAGACAGCAGAGCTCAGGTTCCAGGGAATAAGGTAACAAATATGGAGAGGGCTGTTACAATCCATAAACAAACACAGAGCAAAATTCTGGACAAGTCTAGAAGAACCACTACTACTGTAGATCCCTGTCCAGAGGAGGGACTGGAAGCTTACAGTGCAAAGGAATGTGGGATGTTATACAACCCTTCCACTACTTTGGGTATCTGGACCCTATCCTCCCACACCAGCATGTATGGTAAGCTTCAGCCACAAACTGATTATCAAGTCAATGAGCAGGGAAAGTTACGGTAATGAGTTTAATCCCATGTTGCCATAGGCTTGAAGGCCAGAGGGATAAGAGAGGGATTATTTGGAACCCTTAATCCAGATTCCACTAGATCCAAGTCCAGACTAAAGTAAGTGTTGCAATAAAAGGACGAACAAACGGTCGATACAATGATTAAAGCGCCAGAAGCTTTTATCACTGACAAGATTTTGATACTTTCTAGAGATATTGGATGATAGGTCACTATCTAGGGATAATAACCAGCACATGATAAAACAGGGATCGAATGTACGTACTGTCCATAAAAGGGTTGACTACCACACACATAACCATTTAACTGGAGTTTTTTAAACAATTTATTCCTTGCTCTGTGAACGTTCTTAGCTCATTTCTCTATCTGTCCTCTTGGTGGCGCTGTATATTGTAATGGGTGAAGCCACTCACTCATTTATCCAGGGGCCCGTGGTATGTTTTTGGCCGCCAGGCCAGCTATCTGGTCTTGAGGTAATCCAGCCCACTGACAGACATGCACACAAAACATTAAACATTAAAAGAAAATGTTGGTAGTGTAAACATTACCAGTATATTTACAATTAAAATTACAGTTCAGTCAGTGTAAATGTAACTTTAACTACATTAATTATAATCCAACTGATTACAATAGACACTGTAAGTGCACAAAATATGGGTAATTATAAACATTATGTCCAACATTAGGACACAGGTTTGCCACCAGGAAAATTACATTGCCAAGTGTGCCACGTTCTGAAATAGGTAAATCACTGCCTGACACAGAAGAAAGAAAACTATACAAGTGAACGTTACCAGCCTTTTCTTCAATGAGACTTCAATGTGCACGTGATTGGCCACACGGCACTACAGGACCCACAGTTAAGTCCCCTGCACTACAGGACCCACATAACGTCCCACTGCACTACAGGACCCACCGTAACGTCCCACTGCATACAGACCCAGTTAAGTCCCACTGCACTACAGGACCCACCGTAACGTCCCACTGCACTACAGGACCCACCGTAACGTCCCACTGCACTACAGGACCCACAGTAACGTCCCACTGCACTACAGGACCCACAGTAACGTCCCACTGCACTACAGGACCCACAGTAACGTCCTACTGCACTACAGGCCCCCATACGTCACACTGCACTACAGGACCCACAGTGATGTCACACTGCACTACAGGACCCACCGTAACGTCCCACTGCACTACAGGACCCACAGTAACGTCACATTGCACTACAGGACCCACAGTAACGTCCTACTGCACTACAGGACCCACAGTAACGTCACACTGCACTACAGGACCCACAGTGACGTCACACTGCACTACAGGACCCCATGACGTCACACTGCACTACAGGACCCACAGTGACGTCACACTGCACTACAGGACCCACAGTGACGTCACACTGCACTACAGGACCCACAGTGACGTCACACTGCACTACAGCACCCACAGTGACGTCACACTGCACTACAGGACCCACAGTGACGTCACACTGCACTACAGGAGCCACAGTAACATCACACTGCACTACAGGACCCACAGTAATGACCCACTGCACTACAGGACCCCACTAACGTCCCACTGGGCACTACAGGCCCCCAGTGATGTCCCACTGCCTACAGGGCCCACATGGACTCCACCTGCACTACAGGACCCACATGATCCACTGCACTACAGGACCCACAGTAACGTCACACTGCCCTACAGGACCCACAGTAACACCTGCACTACAGGACCCACAGTACCGTCCCACTGCACTACAGGACCCACAGTGACGTCACACTGCACTACAGACCCACAGTAACTTCACACTGCACTACAGGACCCCACAGTAACGTCCACTGCACTCAGGACCCACAGTAACGTCCCACTGCACTACAGGACCCCCATAACGTCCCACGCACTACAGGACCCACAGTAACATCACACTGCACTACAGGACCCACAGTAACGTCCCACTGCACTACAGGACCCACAGTAACGTCCCACTGCACTACAGGACCCACAGTAACGTCACACTGCACTACAGGACCCACAGTAACGTCACACTGCACTACAGGACCCACAAAGAGAACGCGCACTGACACTATACGAACCCCCCACAGTAGTAACGTCACACGGCACTACAGGACCCACAGTAACGTCACACTGCACTACAGGACCCACAGTAATGTCACACCGCACTACAGGACCCACAGTAATGTCACACTGCACTACAGGACCCACAGTAATGTCACACTGCACTACAGGAGCCACAGTAACGTCCCACTGCACTCACCTCGTCTGTCTCATACTCTGGAGTGCGTCTCTCCTCTCATAGGCACCTTCCTCTCTCCTCTACCTTCATGCTCCTTCTACCTTCCAGACTCAGCTGTTCTCGTTTTTTCCCCCTCCCCTGCTGCTTTCTAATTGGCCACCAGCTCAGTGATGTCGTAGTCCTGCCCGGTGAAGTCGTCGCCCCCTCACGTGGAACACAGTGCTGCTAGACTCACTCTCAGCTCTTTCTGATTGGAGCTGCAAGGCACCCAATGAGGACGCAGCTCCTGCATAATATGTAAATATGGAGCATGTATGACAAGCATTAACCATTCCTCTGCCAGAGATTTTAATGAATCCAATATCCGGGGAGCCTCCACCCTGCCCTACAAAACCAGTTAATTTAACCCTTCCCATGCCAGGGGAACTTAGCTCCATACAACTCCTCTTATGCCACAAACACAGCAAGGTTTTAGGGTAGAACAGCGAGTGTGTTCTGGGCCCTAAGGATTTGAGGGCCCCCTGGCTAATACGATTCCTAAAAGTGTTGCAATCGTTACTATTCAACAGAAGGGACCCAAACCACTGCTACTCTTGAAACTACATCTCCCAGCATCCCCTGGTGTCCTAAGGCCTATTGAAAGTGATTTTCCCCTGCCAGCAAGTGCACGGCTCACTTAACCCATCGCTTGCCACAAACTATCACAGAGTGACATCATTGACCAATGGCTTTGCAGAGAATTCCCCAACCAAACGACATATCTAATTTAACCCCTCGCATGCCACTGTGCTGTCTACTGCAATCTAATAGTAAGCTGGAGCAATTTTAATTGGAGTTGCCTCGAGTGCAGGGAGGCTAGTGGAGAATCACATAGAATGGACATTATGTAAGAAATGAAAACCAGGAAGAGCGGTGAGAAACAGACCTGGTTAAATGGAATAAAGGGAATCAGAGACAGACAGAGAGAGACATACCCAAACAAACAGGAGTATTCCCCGTCAGTAGAGTGCCGGTCTGCGCATGTCACGGAGAGACAGAGCGCTGTGAGAGATACCTGGGAACTATCATGTTACTGCTCCTTACATAAAGTATTTACTGTAGAACCCCCACTATTCTGGCCAGGTAATAGATTACATAAATGACCATTATATAAAGGTGTGCAAGGGAGCGTGAGACCTGGGGACGGAGCGGTCATACTGAAAAGATACGGAATGTTTACTTTGAGGATGAGGATGGTAAAATCATAGCTGCAACATCAGCTTACATAACTGTGTTTAAGAGAGGCGTGTCATAGAAAATGCAACGATTGTACAAACGTCTTACCGCCTGGCGTCACAGCAAATTTTACACTATCATGGAGATTCAATAAAAGTTCTTATCGTTAAAAACGGTGCTAATTTTGCCCCAACCAATCAGATGTTAAATAAGATCTGATTGATTAGGGCAAAATTAGCACCATTTTTTAAGCTAAGAACTTTTATTGAATCTCCCAGGGGCGTGTTTAGGGGGGGATTCCTGGAGCCTGGAATCCCCCCTGTCTGCTCAGTGCAGTCTGCTATTATGCTTCTCCTGGTGCCCATAGACAGTTACATAGACTGTTACATAGATTGTTACATTGTTAATTGAGCTGTGAATGAGAAGCAGCATTTGTAGGTTTCAAAAATGTACTCAGTCTGCCCTGTGATTGACAGCAAAATAACTAATAATGATTGATACAAAACTGTATCAACATTAACCCTGCAGCTGCTTAAGGTGATTGCTGACACTGGGTTTATATACAGAACTTACTGTACCTACTGCACTGTGATTTAAGTAATCCTGGAGGTGGTAGCTATTAACATGTCATGATATATATTATATATACACAGGAGTGATTGTATATTCCATATACAGAATGATAGCTCAATGTGCCCATACATGGTCTAATGTAATCAGCTCCCCCTACTGTAATAAAGGGAACCGGTAGTGGAAATTTCCTGTCTTGTCCGATAGGTCCTGATACCGACAATATCCAGCAAATTCTGTCAGATCCTTCGTCAGGGTCACAGCTCTGACTTTGAAGGACACTAATTAAATTGAAGGGCAAATGTGGATTTCTCGGTAAAAGAACAAATGGGCACATTTTTCATCTCGACCATTCGCCACTACGAGCAGTCGGCCGGGACAAAGCACTGTTAGTCGCGGCAAATGTCTCATATGGACCGCACAATCTGCGGTGATTTACCAACACTGGTCGCTGCTGAAATCCCCTCAGATTTTTTAGCCCAACCAACCGATACACATAAATATTGACAGGTTGGGACGAAAAATCTGCTTGTATGTACCCAGCGTTAATGAAGATACTTTATAACAAAAGTGATGTATGGCTAACTGATGATAATTATGGCAAGTACAGAATATATAATAATATTATAACCTACCCCCTTAATGGATCCCTATGGGACCCAAGTAGCCGATAATATCCTTATAATCGGCGCGCTACTACGTAGTAGCGCGCCGATTATAACCAGGAAGTGCACACAACCACCCCCCAGCCTCACCCCTTAACTCCTGCTCACGGCTGCCCATGGCTAACACTTACATTTTTAGATGAAGAGGAAGCCGCCATCACCTTTGCTATATAAACCGGAGTTGAGCTGCACCAGTAAATGTAAGTATCTAACCGATAGCCGCATTCTGTCCGGTTTCACTCTTCTCGCGCATTAATCCCCAGCCTCTATGACCGCGACCGCATCACACAGATTAATGCGCGAGAAGAGTGAAACCGGACAGAATGCGGCTATCGGTTAGATACTTACATTTACTGGTGCAGCTCAACTCCGGTTTTTATAGCAAAGGTGATGGCGGCTTCCTCTTCATCTAAAAATGTAAGTGTTCGCCAAGGGCAGGAGTGAGCAGGAGTTAAGGGGTGAGGCTGTTTTTTTTTTTTTTTAGTCCTGAGCAGGGGTAGGGTGCCGCGACAGGCTAGTGGAGGGTGATGGGGGGTGGGGGTGGCTTTTCCATAGAGAGAGTGCCCTGTCATAGTTAGTGCACATGGAGGTGGGGAGGGAGGGGGTTCTTCCATTACATTGTCAGTGTGCCATAGGCTCACAGGTCGGTCTTTGTATTAGGGTGAAGGGGTAGGTTATAATGGATATTGTACCCCCTACTGTAAATTATACGGATATCAAAAGTCACCTCGGAGTTCCGTGCCCGGTATAAAAGGCACTCGGCCTGCGGCCTCGTGCTTTTATATGGTCACGGAACTCCTCGGTGACTTCTAATATCCTTATAATTTACAGTAGGGGGTACATTATCCACTATATAATAGAATATATGGATGTATTTGGTCCTGAACTTCCTTCTGGGGTTGTTCGGTGGTAACCCATTCAGGAATCCCCCCTTGAAAATCCTGCGCTTGCCCCTGTCTCCCTATTACCAAAATCAGGAACACTGTTTGCTATGGAGCTGTCCACACTAGCGACTGGGATACAATAACCAATGGAGTAGATTGTTCCATATTTTAATTCCTTTTCTCCATTTTTTCCAATGCAATTTGATGTAATCTATCACTGGGTTAAGCATGGGCTCCTAGATTTTTTTTCTGATTGGCTACTAGTTGCCCCACCCCATGTTATGACATCACTGACCTTTACATGGTTTGGTTGTTCTAAACCAGGGAATCCTCAAACAGTGTGCCTCCAGATGTTTTCAAACTACAACTCCCAGCATTGCCTGGCTTCCCTCTGTAGTTCAGGAATGCTGGGAGTTGTAGTTTTTAAATAGACACACCATTCAGGTCAGATAGAACGTGGAATTAGTGAAGCGTCGGGCAAGTGTAACACAATGTAAACAGTGGGATTTTACAATAAATTAATTTGCATCAATTGCATTTATTTTGCAAAACCCTTCAGAATTTTATGCTCTCTAGTTGCTATGGCCAATGTCCTCAGCAACGAGGAAGCCCTTTAAATGACAGACAAGAGAGTGAATATTGAAGCAACAAGTATTACAGTAACTCAGCGCTAGATTAACAATCCATACAACATGATAGGCAGCTAATAAGACAAAAATAAAATTAAGTTTGGAACAGAAAACACAAAGAAGATTTTGCTTTTCTTCATTTCGGGCAACCATGGCAATGCAGCAGTTGGTGCTCGGGGATTCTGGGAGTGGTGGTAACTTAGCAACAGTCAGACTGCTATGTGAGGTTGCATAGTCTTGGTCATTTGCACATGATAGCTAGAGAACGTTTGTCTCAGTAGCAATAAGAGAAGCTATTGGTCAGCGATTATCGAAACCTTGGCACTCCAAAACATCTGGAGTGGCAAGGTTCAACATAACTGCCATAGGTGATCTACTACAGGAAAACTCTATGGATAAATACAGGTATTTGCAGCAACAAGCACAAAAGGCTAAGAATTTCCAGTTTCAGTTAGGGCCGTTGCATTTGGGATAAGATGGTAACCTTGTAACAAAATGAAGAGGCGGGGTTTCTACAAAGACCACTTTCAGTAAAATGTAACATTGTAACAAAAAGGGAGGCGGGGTTTTTACAAAGAGCATTTTCAGTAAAATGCAACATTGTAACAAAAAGGGAGGCGGGGTTTCTACAAAGACAGCACTTTCAGTAAAATGTAAAACATGTAACAAAAAGGGAGGCGGGTGGTTTCTACAAAGACAGCACTTTCAGTAAAATGTAACATTGTAAACAAAAAGGGAGGCGGGGGTTTCTACAAAGACAGCACTTTCAGTAAAATGAACATTGTAACAAAAAGGGAGGCGGGGTTTTACAAAGACAGCACTTTCAGGTAAAATGTAACATTGTAACAAAAGGGAGGCGGGTTCTACAAAAGACAGCACTTTCAGTAAAAGTAACATTGTAACAAAAAGGAGGCGGGTTTCTACAAAGACAGCACTTTCAGTAAAATGTAACATTGTAACAAAAAGGGAGGCGGGGGTTTCTAACAAAGACAGCATTTCAGAAAATGGCAACTTGTAACAAAAAGGGAGGCGGGGTTTCTACAAAGACAGCACTTTCAGTAAAATGTAACATTGTAACAAAAAGGGAGGCGGGGTTTCAACAAAGAGCATTTTCAGTAAAATGCAACATTGTAACAAAAAGGGAGGCGGGGTTTCTACAAAGACAGCACTTTCAGTAAAATGTAACATTGTAACAAAAAAGGGAGGCGGGGTTTCTACAAAGACAGCACTTTCAGTAAAAATGTAACATTGTAACAAAAAGGGAGGCGGGTTCTACAAAGACAGCACTTTCAGTAAAATGTAACATTGTAACAAACTGGATCTTTTTGGTTTAAAGCCCCAATTTCAAAGCCAGAAAGATAATTATATAAAAGGATCCAGTTTTTTGGGGGAAATTAGGGAGATTTGTAATTTTTTAAAGTCAATGGTAAATTTATTTTGTGGCACTTTACACTTAGTAGTGTATTGTGTAATATTCTACTACAACATTGACAAATATATAGATACACCTGGTGCTCAGTCCATTCTTATTGAATTCTCTGGGGCGCTTTCAGGAACGCAGACGCCTTCACCCGCACATTGTAAATTTACGTAAAACTTAGTTCCGAGCGCGCCATTTCCTTGATAGACTTTTTATTTAACATTTCGTTGCTGCACAGAGCTCCTTGATCAGAATCTACGTGTATATTTTCACATTCTATTGATATTCTATTGCTTATTTACCGGAACCCCAGCGTCAATGACATTTTTCTCGTGCTAATTGCTAGAAATTCCTTGCGAACGAGTGGCTAGGGGCTGTAGCGCATACACTGCTATAGAGATCTCTCGTGGTGTCATTTCTTGTTCTACTTTACTACTAGCAATTAGTAAGTAGGGAAAGAAGAATCTGCTTTCCCAGTACGTAGGAGGGGGGATCATATAAAGTGACACATATGGTATGTACACACAATGTAAGTGTGAGAGAGTGGGGGAGCGTGTAAATAAATCTATATAGCGGTGACTCATTAACAAGTGGGCGCCCTATTGCGTGTACAGTTCACAAAGCCCCAAGGATTTCTGGCAGCCATTGTTATTAAGGTAAAGGGTTCAGTCTAAAACCACTCTTCTAAGCACCTGTGCTAACACACTTTTTTAGTGAAAAAAATCTTTGCACGTGGGTAAGGAAATGCTAGGACGGGGCGGAGCATGCATGTGATTCGCTCGGAGCTGTGTAGCAGGGCGGGGCCTGCAGGTGAGCACACTCATGCACACAACTTTCTAGGGAATGCAGAACCAAGTTATTTAGAATTTCCTTACTCCCTCACCTTTGCCTAAGGGCTTAAGCTGGGTTAGTAGGGCAGCCAATAAGAACGCAGCGCGGATGGGCCAAGGAAGCAATTACACACAGCCTGTGCACATGCAGGGGTGTGAAGCACCCGTTGATATGCAATGCGTCATGCAAATAGGTAACGTTTAATAGGTTTGTAAACAGAGATAAAGATTAATGGGAAAAAGAGAAATTAGGAGGGAAAGAAAGGAGTGAGACATTAGTTGGTGGAGGATGATGGGATTTGTAGTACAGTCAAAGCTGCAGGCTGTAGTCTTTTTAACGTTATCAAACATATAATGAATTAACAGAGGTGGGAATTTACAGTTATGGGGGTGGGTGTGTGGGGGATTCTGAGCCTATTCTGGTATCAAGGGATAGTAATCTCCTGCTATGTGATTCCAGGGTATATTACATAACAGCCAAGACAATGGCATATGACAGGCAGTAGCAGACATGGAGACACAGGGGAGGCACAGGGGAGGCAGGTAAGACAGAGTCAGATAGGGGAGGATGAGTAAATAGACGTCAAATGTGATTTTACACACAGAGAATATGAACTCAGCTCCCCAGGGAAGGGTGTTCGAGCAATGTCATTTTACCCACAATCCCCAGGTAATTATTACCCGAAATGCTAAGTTTTACCAAGTATAGAAATACATGAGAGTGACAGGTACTCAGCCTTTGGTAGGACGGTTATTTTACCTACGACCACCCAAATCCTAGGACACTTCACCATGAAATCTCTATCCATTCATCGCCTACACACAGGATTAGGAGAAGGGATTCCCCAGAATGCTGGGTTTTTAAAGGGGAATTTATAGTTTAACTACTTCCCTGCCACCCGAACCTATCGCTATGTGCTCACCCAGCTTGCCTGGCAATAAAAGCTCTTCTTCCTATAGGTGGCACAGAATGAAAGGGCAGAACCTATAGTTCTATTAGAAAACCCGCCATTCTATAAAGAATCTACCTAAATAATCACGTGGACAGGAATTAGGAATGTGGCCACCATATGTACGCGTCCAAATGGTACAAATGGAATGACAGGCGCACTAAGTAGGTGGGTGCCCAAAGACCTACCATGCGGAAGTTTAACTTCCTCATTACCAGGAACATTCTGGGCTGGATACAGATAAACAATTATCAGTATAAAATCCCATTACTTACTGTGTTTTCCTATGTGATTCCAGTAATAAAAGGAAACTTCTAGTCAATGTTCCTTGGGCTGTTGCTGGTTAGAATGAGTTAGGATGATGATCTCATTACAAACGCCCAATCGGAATTAAGGGATCCCCTGAAAAGAAAGACACCTGATCAGTATGGATCTGTGTAATGACACAGGGATTACAGGGATCTCTATACAGCAAACAGTATCTCTGGGATCCCTCTTACCATTAGTGACCCCAACACCAGGATCCTGTGTCTGTGAATATGAAATCTATTTGGCCATACCAACCCCAGACTCTAGGGGCCCTGTGCGGGGCTTTGGATGGTTAAGGGTTTGGGGTGAGGCTCAAAACACAGATTCCCCTAAACATAAACCATACCTGTAATTCTACATTAAAAAAACTCTTAGGACACCAATGCATGAATCACCCTATTACCAGGACCCTTTTATATCTAGGACACCCTACCATAAAGGATAGGACACCCTACCATAAAGAACCACCTGTAACGATTACACCCTACCACTAGGCCACTCTGTAGCCATGACACCCTACAATTAGGACACCCTGTAACTATGACCCCCTATAACTTGAACACCCGGTAACCATAAACTCTACCTCTAGGACACCCTGTAACCATGACTCCCAACAACTAGGACCACCTGTATCTATGACATCATACCTGTAGGACCCTCTGTATCTATGACATCATTCCTGTAAGACCACCAGTATCTATGACATCATTCCTGTAAGACCACCTGTATCTATGACATCACTCCTGTAAGACCACCTGTATCTATGACATCATTCCTGTAAGACCCCCTGTATCTATGACATCATTGCTGTAAGACCCCCCTGTATCTATGACATCATACCTGTTGGATCCCCTAATATAGAGAGAAACCTCCCTGGGTTAATATGGCTCCATAAGATATTGTGTCTGTGTGGAAGACCCATGTACCTACCTTGGTGTGTGGCCCCTGTGCAGTCTGTGGGCCCCTCTCTCCCTTGTGCGCAGTAAGACGATCCCAGGTTTTCCTTTCTCTCCACTCCAAGCTCCACGTGAGTTCGAGAGACCAAGCCTCGCCCACATCGCGCCGATTGGCAGTCGGTTTCACCGGTCCACGCCCACCAAACGCTGATTGGAGGAGGCGCGGTCGACGGGGAAGAGGAGTGAGGGAACACGTGAGAGGCAATGTGTGTGACAGTGACATAATAACACAATGACACGGTGTGTGATATACACAACAAACCACAATGACACGGTGGTGATATTACACAACAACACAATGACACGGTGTGTGATACAACTACACAATGACACGGTGTGTGATATACACAAACAACACAATGACACGGTGTGTGATATACACAACAACACAATGACACGGCGTGTGATACAACTACACAATGACACGGTTGGTTGTGGATATTGGTGATAACAAAAATGACACGGTGTGTGGACAAAACTACCACAAATGGACACGGTGTGCATGGTATGTGACACAAATACACAAGGACACGGTGTGCACGGTATGGGACCAAACTTACACAATGACACGGTTGTGTGACACAACTACCCAATGGACACGGTATGGCAACAAACTACACAATGGACACGGTGTGTGACACAAAACTACACAATGACCACGGTTTCACGGTCGTGTGACCACAACTACACAATGACACGGTATGTGACACAACTACACAAATGACACGGGGTGACACAACTACACCAATGACACGGGTCTTGTGCAACGGTATGTGACACAAACTCCACAATGACACGTCTGTGGACACAACTACACAATGACACGGTGTGCACGGTATGTGAAAACTACACAAGTGACACGGTGTGTGACACAACTTACACAATGACCACGGTGTGTGACACTACACAATGACACGGTGTGCACGGTATGTGACACAACTACACAATGTATGTGACACAATTATACACAAAGGACACGGTTGTGTGACACAACTACACAAGGAACGGCGTTATGTGATATAACTACACAATGACACAGTGTGTGACAGACACAATACAATGAACGGTGTTGTGACAACTACCCAAATAAACACGGGATGTGTGATATAAACTACACATGACACGGTGTGTGATATAACTACACAATGACACGGTGTGTAACATACACAACTACACAATAACACGGTGTGTGATAACTACACAATGACACAGTGTGACATACACAATGACACGGTGTGTAACATACACAACTACACAATAACACGGTGTGACATACACAATGACACGGTGTTTAACATACACAACTACACGATGACATGGTGTGTGACAACTATACAATGACACGGTGTGTTACATACACAACTGCACGATGACAGCTGTTTGGCACAACTAACAATGACACAGTGTGGACACAACACACGATGACACGGTTGCTTGTGTGACCCAACTACACGATGACACGGATGTGACACAAACCACCATCACCCACAACGGTGTTGTGAACAAACACACAATCACACGATGTGGACCACACTACACGAGGACACGGTGTATGGACAACTACACGGATGACACAGTGTGGACACAAAAAAACTACACAATCAACGTGTGTTACCCAACTAACAATGACCACGGTGTTGTGGCACAATACACGATTGATACAACTACCGAGACACGGTAGTGTGACAAACACATGATGACACGGTGTGTGGCACAAAACTACACGATGCACACGGTTGTGTGACACAACTACACGATGACACGGATGTGTGGACACAAAACTGACGCGAGGACACGGTGTGTGGCACAACATACGCGGGACACGGGGTGTGGCACAACTACACGATGATACAACTACCGAGAACGGACTGGGTGACACAAATACACGATGAGCGGTTTGTGTGACACTACATGGATGACACGGTTTGTACCCCCAAAACATTGTTAAAACGTTTTTGTTTACACAATGGCACTGCGTGTGCTGTCACAACTACACAATGACATGGTGTGTCACACAACTACACATGACACGGTATGTGACCACAACTACACAATCACACGGCGTGGGACACAAACTACAAGATTGACACGGTGTGTGGCACAACTACGAGATTACGGGTGTGGCACAACTACATGATGGCACAACTAAACGGGATGACCACGGTGTGGGTGTGATAAACTACACGATGACACAGGGTGTGACATAATACACTAGGCACACGGTGCTGTGGTGACAAAACTACACGATGACACGGTGTGTGACCACCAACTAACGATGAAACGGTGTGTGGCACAACTACCACAATGACACAACTTAAAACGATGACACGGGGTGGACACAACCTACGCGATGAACGGATGTGTGGCACAACACCACGATGATACAAACGAACGAGAACCGGTGTGTGACACAATTTACACGATGACACGGTGGTGGCAAAACTACACGATGACATGGGTGGACACAAACTACACGATGACACGGTGTGTGGCCACACACATGATGACACGGTGTATGGCACGGATCTTACACGGGTGTGACACAACTACACGGATTGACACGGTGGTGGGCACAACGACATGATGATTAAAAATTACACGATTGACACGGGGTGTGGACACAAACTACACATGACACGGTTGGTGTGGCACAACTACATGATGACACGGTGTATGGCACGACACACGGTGTGTGCACAACTACACGATGACACGGTGTGTGACCACAATACGAGATTACGTGTGTGGCACACTACCCAATGGCACAATACAGATGACACGGCACGTGTGATACAACTACACTGGATGAAACGGGATGTGTGACATAACTTACACAAGACACGGTTGGTGTGACACAAACTACACATGACCCGGTGTGTGACACAACTACACGATGACACGGCGTGTGTCACAACTACGCGATGACATTGGTATGTGGCACAATACAAGATGACACAACTACACGATGACACGGTGTGTGTACAACTACACGATGACACAGTGTGTGACATAACTGCACGATGACACGGTGTGTGACACAACTACATGATGACACGGTGGTGGGCCAAAACTTACACAATGACACAAATACACAAGACACGGTGTGGACACAACTATGCGATGACACGGCTGTGTGGCAAACTACACGATGATACAAAGACCACGAGACACGGTGTGTGACACAACTAACATGATGACACGGGGTGTGGCACAACTACATGATGAACACGGTGTATGGACACAACTCACACGAGACACGTGTGATGACCACAACTAAACGATGACATGGTGCTGTGGCACAACTACACATGACACAAACTAACGATGACCCATGGATTGTGTGACAGAACACACGATGACGCGGATTCTTGTGAAACTACCCGATGACAACGGTGGTGTGACTATAAAACTACCCATGAACACTGGGTATGTGAAAAAAACTACACAATCACCACGGTGTGTGACACAACTTTAACGATGAATGGTTGGTGTGCCACAACTGACGGAGATTACGGTCTTGGCACAACTACATGATGGCACAATACACGAATGACACGTGTGTATACAACTACACGATGGACCTGGGGTCACACAACTTACCACCCCAATTGACACGGTATGTGACACACTACACAATCACACAGTTGTGGACACCAACTACACGATGGACACGGGTGTGTGACACAACTACGAGATTACGGTTCTGTGGGGCACAAAACTACATGATGGCAACAACACACGATGACACGGTGTGGGATACACCTACACCCCCCCCCCCCCCCGATGACACGGTGGTGACACAACTACACCGATTTGACACAGTGTGTGACACCACACTACATGGATGACACGGTGCTGTGGCACATAAAAAAAAACTACACAATGACACAAACTACACGATGACACGGTTGTGACACAACTAAGCGTGACACAGGTGTGGTTGCACACACTACACGATTGCATGATACAACACACAATGACATGGTGTGTGACACCACAACTAACGATGACCACGGTGTGTGGCACAACTACACGATGACACGATGTGTGACACAAATCTACACGATGACACGGTTGTGTGACACAACTACGCGATGTTGTCACGGGGTGTGCACAAACTCCACCAATGATCAACTACACGATGACCACGGTGGGTGACACAAACTACACGATGACCGGTTGGTGGTGGCACCAACTACACGATGACACGGGGTATGGCACAAAACTACACGGTGGTGTGTGACACAACTAACAACATGACACGGTGTGTGACCAGCTACGAGATTTACGGTGTGGTGGCACAACTACATAATGGCCACAATACCGATGACACGGTGTATACAACTACACACTGACAGGTTTTGTGTGACACAACTACAAATGACACGGCGCGTGTCAACAACTACAAGATGACATGGTGTGTGGCCACAAGACAAGATGACAAAAAAAATACCGCGACACGGTGTATGATACAAACCTACACGATGACACGGGTTGGTGTGAACATAACTGCACGATGACACGGTGTGTGACACAACATACACGATGACACAGTGTGTGTCACAAAACACAATGGGACACAACTACACGATGACACGGTGTGTGACACAAACTCGCGATGACCAGGTTGGCACAACTTACACGATGATACAACACACGATGACACGGTGTGTGACACAAACTACACGATGACACGGTGTGTGGCAAACTACAGGATGACACGGTGTATGAACAACTACACGATGGACAACGGGTGACACAAACTACCCGATGACATGGTTGTGTGGCACAACTACCCACGACACAACTACACAATGACACGTTTGGACACAAATACGCGATGACACGGTGTGTGGCACAACTACACGATGATAACAAACTACATGATGACCGGGTGTGGACAAAACTACACGATTTTTGACATTGGTGTGTGGCAACCAACTACACAATGACACGGCGTTAGTGATGTTCACAATAGCGATGGACATGGTATGTGGCACAACTACAAGATGGACACAAATACACCGATGCCACGAGTGTGTGATACAACTACAGATGACACGGTGTGTTACATAACTGCAAGATGACACGGTGTGTGACCAACTACATGATGACACGGTGGTGGCACAACTACACAATGACACCAAACCCCCAATGACAAGGTGTGTGACACAAACTATGCGAGACCCGGTTGTGTGGCAAAACATAAACGAGATTACAATACACGATGACACGTGTGTACACAACTACATGATGAACGGTGTGTGGCACAAACTACAGGATGACCGGGTATGACCAACCACGATGACACGTGTGTGACACCAACTACAACGATGACATGGTGTGTGGCACAACTACCACATGACAAAACTACACGATGACATGGGTGTGTGACATAACTACACGATGACGCGTGGTGTTGACACTACCGATGACACGGTGTGTGATAAACTAACAAGACACGGTATGTGAACCAACTACACAATCACACGGCTGGGTGACACAACTACACGATGACATGGGTGTGGCACAACTAACGAGTTACGGTGTGTGGCACAACTACATGATGGCACAACACACGGATGACACGGTTGTGTGATACAACTACACGGATGGACATGGGGGTTCACACAAATCACAATGACACGGTATGTGACACAAACTACACAATCAACAGTGTGTGACCAATACACGATGACACGGTTTGTGTGAACACCAACTACGAGATTACGGTGTGTGGCACAACTACATGATGGCACAAACTACACGATAACACGGGTGTGTGATACAATACATGCGAGACACGGTGTTGTGAACACAACTAACGATGACACAGGTGTGACAAACTATCATGATGACACGGTGTGTGGCACAACTACCACAATGACAAACTACACGTGAAACGGTGTGTGACACAACCGACGCGATGACACGGTTGTGTGCACAATACACGATGATACAACTACACGATGACATGGTGTGTGACACACTACACGCTTGACACGGTGTTGGGCAACTACACGATGACACGAGTGTGACCAAAAACTACACGATGACACGGTGTGGCTGTTGTGTGACACAAACTACGCGATGTCACGGTGTGTGGCACAAACTACAACAATGATACAACTACAGATGACACGGTGTGTGACACAACTACCCGAGACACGTGGTCGGGCACAAAATACCACGATGACACGGTGTAGGGCACAACTACACGGTGTGTGAACAAACTACACGATGACACGGTGTGTGACACAAGTACGAGATTACGGTGTGTGGCACAACTACACGAGACACGGTTGTGTGATACCACTACACGATGACACGGCTGTGTGACACAACACACAATGCACGGCGCGTGTCACAACTACAAGATGACAGGTGTGTGGCACAACTACAGAGGGACACAACACACGAGACCGGTGTGTGATACAACTACACGATGACACGGATGTGGGGAGAGTTTTGGAGCAGAACTCTTCTGACAATCACCCCCCCAGTTTTCCCCCCTCCCCCCCACCCCACCCCCTCCGCCGGTGGATCCTGTAAATAAACGCCCGATGATGACAACTGTGTGTGACACAACTACACGATGACACGGTGTGTGAACACAACTACACGAGAACACAGTGTGTCACAATACACAATGACAAACTACACGATGACACGGTGTTGTGACACAACTACGCGATTGATACAGTGTGGGCACAACTACACGTGATACAACTACACGATGACACGGAGGTTGACAAAAACTACACGGATGACACGGTGTGTGCACAACTACAGGATGAACACGGTGTATGACACACTACACGATGACACGTGTGTGTACACAACTACACGATGACATGCGTGTGTGGCACAAAAATAACAATGACACAACTACCACAATGAACACGGTTGGTGACACAACTACGCGAGACACGTGTGTGCCCAACTACACGATGTGATACAAACTACATGATGGACCTGTGTGTGACACAAACTACACGATGAATGTTTGTGTGTGCCACAACTACACGATGAACGGTGTAGGCCACAACTACACAGACACGGTTGTGTGCACAACTACCCGATGACATGGTGTGTGGCACAACTACACGATGATACACTAACAATGGACACGGTGCCTGTGACCCAACTACGCGATGACACGGGGTGTGGCACAACTACACGATGATACAATACACGATTCCCGGTATGTGTGACATAACTGCACGATGACACTGTGTGTGACACAACTACGCGAGGACACGGTAGTGTGACACAACTACACGATGACACAGTGTGTCACAACTACACAATGACCAACTACACGAGACACGGTGTGCTGACACAACTACGCGATTTGACACAGTGTGGCACACTACACGATTGGATACAACTACACGATGACACGGTGTGTGACACAAACTAAAGATTGACACGGTGTGTGGGCAAAACTACAGGGATGACCGGTGTATGACACCACTACCGGATGACACCGTGTGTGACACAATACACGAGACATGGTGTGGGCACAAATTACACAGACACAAACTACACAATGACAAGGTTTGTGACACAACTACGCCGATTGGACCCGGTGGTGGCCACAACTACACGGGAACAACCTACATGATGACCTGGTGTGTGACACAACTACACGATGTACATGCGTGTGTGGCACAACTACACGATCAAACGGTGTATGGCACAACTAAACAATTGAACGGGTGGACACAACTACGCGATGACTGGGGTGTGGCACACCTACACGATGATTGAACAACTACACAATGACACGGTGTGTGAACAACTACGCGATTGAAACGGTGTGTGGCCAAACTACACGATGATACAACTACCACGATGACTGGTGTGACACAACTACACGATGACATGGTTGTGTGGCACAAAACGAACGGATGAACAAGGTGTATCGGCAAACTACACGATGACACGGTGGTGACACAAACTACGCGATGACATGGCTGTGTGGACCGCACAACCTACACGATGTGTACAACTACAAAATGGACACGGTGTGTGACCACAACTACGCGGATTGACACGGTGGGGTGTGTGGCAACAACTACAAGATGATACAACTACACGATGACACGGTGTGGACATTAACTGCACTGATGACAAGTGTGTGGACACCAACTACCATGACGGTGTGTGACACAACTACACGATGACACAGGTGTCACAACTACACAATGACACAAACTACCCCGATGACCGGTGTGTGGACCAACATACGAGATGGACACAGGGTGTGGCACAACTACACGATGTACAACTCCAAGATGCACTGGTGTGTGACACAATAACGATGACCGGTGTGTGGCACAACTTACGGATGAGAACGGTGTGTATGACACACCCAAACTACACGATTGCACGTTGTGTGAACCACAACTACACGAGATGACATGGTGTGTGGCAACAACTTACACAACTGACAAGTGGTTTGTGACACAACTACGCGATGACACGGCGGTGTGTGGCACAACTAACGATAATACAACTAATGATGACCTGGTTGGGTGTGGACACAACTACACGATGAAATGGTGTTTGTGGCACAACTACACGATTGACACGGTGTATGTGCACAACTACACGAGACACGGTGTGTGACAAAACTAGAAGATGACAATGGTAGTGGCCACAACTACACGATGATAAAACTACCACAATGGACACGGTTGTGGACAAAAACCGATGACACGGTGTTGTGTGGCACAACTACACCGATGATACAACGACCCGATGAGGACACGGTGTTGTGAATAACTGCACGATGACCATGGGTGACACAACTACACGATTGACACGGTGTGTGACACAAACTAAACGAGACACAAGTGTGCACAACTACACAAGACACAAATACACGATTGACACGGGTGTTGTGTGACAAACTACGCGATGACACAGTGGTGGCACAAACTACACGATGATACACCACTACACGATGACCACGGTGTGTGGACCACCACTACACGATGACACGTGTGTGGCACAATACAGGCTGACAAGGTGTATGACACAACTACACGATTGGACACGTTGTGTGACACAAATAACGATGACATGGTGTGGGCACAACTACACAATGAAACAAACTACACAATGACACGGTGGTGACACAACTACGCGATGACACGGGTTCTTGTGTGGCACAACTACACGATGATAACAACTACATGATGACCTGCCTGGTGTGTGACAAAAATACACGTGACATGGGGTGTGGGCAAAAACTACACGATGACACGGTGTATGCACAAACTACACGATTGACACGGTACCTGTGTGACCACCAACTACGCGGATGAAATGTTTTGTGTGGCACAACGACACGATGATACACTACACAATGAACGGCTGTGGACACAAAACTACACGATGACATGGTTGTGTGGCACAACTACCAATGACACAACTACACGATGACATGGTGTGTGACATAACTACACGATGACGCGGTGTGACACTACCCGATGACACGGTGTGTGACATAACTACACAATGACACGGTATGTGAAACAACTACACAATCACACGGTGTGTGACACAACTACACGATGAACATCGGTGTATGGCACAACCTACGAGATTACGGTGGGTGGCAAAACTACATGATGGCACAACTACACGTTGACCCCGGTGTGTGATACAAAATACACGATGACAGGTGTGTCACAAAATACCCATGACACGGTATGTGCACAACACACAAATCACACAGTGTGTGACACAACCACTACACGATGACACGGCCTGGGGAAACAACTACGAGTTACGTGTGTGTGGCACAAACTAATGATGCAAACTACACGAGGAACGGTGTGTGATACAACTACACGATGAAACGGGTGTGTGGACAAAACTACACGATGAACAGTGTGTGAAACAATTACATGATGACACGGTGTGTGGCACAATACCAAGACCCAACTACACGATTGACACGGTGTGTGACAAAATACGCGATGACACGGTGTGTGGCACAAATACACGATGATACAACTACACAAAATGGACATTGGTGTGTGACACAATCACGATGACACGTTTGGTGGGTTGACACAACTACACGATGACACGATGTGTGGACACAACTACACGGATGACACCGGTGTTGTGACACAACTACGCGATGTACGGTGTGTGGAAAATACACAAGGATACAACTACCCGATGACACGTGTGTGACAAACTACATGTGACACGGTGTGTGGCACAACTACACGATGACACGGTGTATGGCACAACTACACGGTTGTGTGACACAATACACGATTGACCCGGTGTGTGAGACCGTACGAGATTACGGTGTGTGGGCACAACACATAATGGCACAACAGACGATGACACGGGTGTGATAAAAACTACACGATGGACACGGTGTGTGGAACACAACTACACAATGGACACGGCGGCGTGCACAAACCTACAGATGAATGGTCAGTGGGCAAACTTACAAGATGGACACCTATCACGATGGAACGTTGTGATGATACAAACTACACGATTGAACGGATCTTTTTCTGTGTGACATAACTGACACGATGACACGGTTGTGACACAACTCAACGATGACACAGTGTGTCACAACTACACAAGGGAACACCAAAACTACACGTGACACGGTGTGGGACACAACTACGGATGACACAAGTTGTGTGGAACAACTACACGAGATACAAACTACACGATGACACGGTGTGTGACACAACTACACGATGACACGGATGTGTGCACAACTAACAGGATGAAACGGTGTATGACCCACTACACGATGACACGTGTGGGAAACAAACTACACGAGATGACATGGTGTGTGGCACAACTTACAACAATGACCAACAACTACACAATGAACGGTTTGTGACACAACTACGCGAGACACGGTGCTGTGGCACAAACTACACGATGATTTACAACTACATGATGACCTGGTGTGTGACACAACTACACGATGACATGGTGTGTGGCACAACTACACAATGACACGGCGTGTGTCACAACTACGCGATGACATGGTATGTGGCACAACTACAAGGATGAACCCAACTACACGAGACACAGTTGAGTACAACTAACGATGACACGGCTTCGTTTGTGTGACATTAAACTGCCGTGACACGGTGTTGTGTGAAACAACTACATGATGACAAGGTGTGTGCCACAACTACACAATGACACACTACACACTGACACGGTGGTGACACAACCTATGCGATGAAACGGTGTGTGGCAAAACTACACGATGAACCCCAAATACAACGATGACACGGTGTGTGACACACTACCTGAGACACGGTGTGTGGCACAATCTACATGATGACACGGTGATGGACACAACTACACGTGACACGTGTGACAAAACTACACGATGACCCTGGTGTGTGGCACAAACTACACAATGACACAAACTACCGATGACATGGTGGTGACATAACTAACGATGACGCCGGGTGACACTACCCGATTGACACGGCTGTGTGACATAAAGCTACACAATGAAACTGGTCTGGGAAACAACTCACAATCCACACGGTGTGTGACACAAACTACACGATGACAGGTGGTGGCACAACGACGAGGAGTACGGTTGTTGGTGGCACAAATACATGATGGCACAAAATTACACGATGACACTGTTGTGTGATTACAACTACACGATGACAGGTGGTACCACAACTACACAATGACCGGTATGTGACAACAACTTACACAATCACACCAGTTGTGACACCAACTACACGATGACACGGTGTGTGACCCACAACGACGGATACGGGTGGTGGGACACAAAATACAATGATGGCAACAACACCGATGACACGTTGTGTGACAACTACGATGAACGGTGTGTGACACAACTAACGATGACACAGTGTGTTGCACACCAACTACATGATGGACACGGTGTGTGGCACAACTACCCACAATGACACAACTACACGATGAACACGGGGTGGTGACACAACTACGCGGATGACACGGTGTGTGGCACAACTACACGATGATACAACTTGCTACACGATGACATGGTGGGACACAACTACACGTGACACGGGTGGGCACAACTACACGATGAACGATGTGGGACACAACTACACGAGGACACGGTTGTGTGACACAACTACGCGATGTTGGTCACGGTGTTGTGGCAACAACTACACAATGATCAACTACACGATGACACGGTGGGTGACAAAAATACCACGATGACACGCGTGTGTGTGGCCACAACTACCGATGACACGGTGTATGGCACAATCTTACACGGTGTGTGACACCAACTACACGATGACACGGTGTGTGCACAACTACGAGAGTACGGGTGGTGGAAAACTACACGATACACGGATGTGTGTGATACAAACATACACGATGACACGGTGTGCTGTGACACACTACACCAATTGACCCGGCGGTCCGTGGCGTGTCACAACTAAAGATGACTGGTGATGTAAAGGAACAACTACAAGATGACACAATACACGATGACACGGCTGTGATGATACTGATACAATACACGAGGACACGGGGGATGTTTGTGTGACATAACTGCCACGCTGACACTGTGTGTGAAACAACTACACGGATGACACGGTTGTGTGACACAACTACACGATGACCACAGTGTTGTGGTCACAAACTTACCCACAACAATACCACAACTACACGATGACACGGTGGTGACACAAACTACGCCGAGGACACAGTGTGTGGCACAACTACACGATGATACAACTACACGATGACACGGTTGTGTTGTGAACAAACTACACGATGACACGGTGTGTGGCACAACTAAAGGCTGACACGGTGTATGACACAACTACAAGATGACACGTGTGTGAAACAAACTACACGATGACATGGGGGTGGCACAAATACACAATGGACAAACTACACAATGACACGGTTGGTGACACAACTACGCGATGACACGGTGTGTGCGCACAACTCCCGATGATTTACAATACATGATGACCTGGGGGTGTGACACAACTACACGATGACATGGTGTGTGGCACAACTACACGATGACCACGGTGTATGGCACAAACTACACGATGCACACGGTTGTTGACACCAACTATTCGGTGACATGGTGTGTGGCCAATACCACGATGAGATACAACTACACAAGGACACGGTGTTGTGACACAATAGCGATTGACACGGTCGTGTGGCACAATACACGATGATACAACTACACGATGACACGGTTGTCCTGTGACATAACTGCACGATGACACTGGGTGGACACAACTACACGATGACACGGTTGTGTGGACACAACTACACGAGGACCACAGTGGTCCACAAACTACACAATGACAAAATACACGATCGACACGGTTGTGTGACCACAACTTAAGCGATGGACACAGTGTGTGGCCCACAACTCCACGATGTGATACAACTACAACGATGACACGGTTGATGACACAAAACTACAAGATGGACACGGTGTGTGGCCACAACTACAGTGATGACACGGTGTTGTATTGACCAAAACACACGATTGACACGTGTTGTGACACAAACTACACGATGACATGGTGTGTGGCACAACTACACAATGCCACACTACACAATGACACGGTTTGTGACACAACTCTCGATTGACCCGGGGTGTGTGTGGCACAACACACGAATGATACAACCACATGATGACATGGTGTGGGACAAAAATAACGATGACATGGGGTGTGTGGCACAAACTACACGAGACCCGCGGCTGTATTGCCAACATACACAATGAACGGTGTGTGACACAACTACGCGATTGACAGGGGTGTGGCACAAACTACCCCCACGATGATACAACTACACAATGCCACGGTGTGTGCCACACACTACGCGGATGACAAGGTGTTGGCACAAACTACACGATGATACAACACACGATGACCTGGTTGTTGACACAACTAACGATGCACACATGGGGTGTGGCACAACTACACGATGACACGGTGTATGGACACAAACTACACGATGACACGGTGTGTGACACACACGCGATGACAGGTGTGTGGCACAACTACACGATGACTACACTACACAATGACCGGTGTTGTGACACAAACATACGCGATGACACGGTGTGTGGCCAACTCACGATGATACAACTACACGATGACACGGTGTGTTTGTGCACATAACTGACGATTGACACGTGTGTGACACAACTACACGATGGACACGGGTTGTGTGACACAACCTTACACGATGACACAGATGTGTCACAACTACCACAATTGACACCAACTACACGAGGTGACACGGCTGTGTGCACAATACGCGAGACACAGTGTGTGGCACCAAACTACCGAGATTACAACTACACCATGAACGGTGTTGTGACACAAATACACGATGACACGGTGGTGGCACAAACTAAGGAGCCACGGTGTATGACACAACTAACGATGAAACTGTGTGTGACACAACGACACGATGACATGGTGTGTGGCCACAACTACACAATGACACGGTTTGTGACACAAAACTAAGCGATGACACGTGTGCTGTGTGGCACACACACGATTTGTTGAACCAACTACATGATTGACCTGGTGTGTGACACAACTACCGATGGACATGGTGCTGTGTGGCACAACTAACGATGACACGGGTATGGCAAAACTACACATGGACAAGGTGTGTGACACAACTACGCGGATGCACTGGTGTGTGGAACAACTTACCCGATTGATTACAACTACACAATGACCCGGTGTGTGACACAACTAAGCGATGACCGGTGGTGGCCAAACAACTACACGATTATGATTGATAAAAACTACACGATGACACGGATTGTGTGACATACTGCCACGATGCACTGTGTGTGACACAACACCGATGAACGGTGTGTGACACAACTTACATTGATGACACAGTGTGTCACAACTACACCCAATGACACAGTGTGTCACAACACACAATGACACAACTACACGATGACACGGTGTTGTGACTCACAACTACGCGATGAAACAGGGTGGCACAATCACGATGATACAACTACACGATGAACACGGGGTGTGAAACATATACACGATGGACACGGTGTGTGGCACAACTACCAGAGGACACGGTGTATGACACCAACTACACGATGACCGTGTGTGACACAACACACGTGAAATGGGTGTGACACAACTACACAATGACACGGTGTGTGACACAACTACACAATGACACGGTGTGTGACACTACACAATGACACGGTGTGCACGGTATGTGACACAACTACACAATGTATGTGACACAACTACACAATGACACGGTGTGTGACACAACTACACAATGACACGGCGTGTGATATAACTACACAATGACACAGTGTGTGACATACACAATACAATGACACGGTGTGTGACAACTACACAATAACACGGTGTGTGATATAACTACACAATGACACGGTGTGTGATATAACTACACAATGACACGGTGTGTAACATACACAACTACACAATAACACGGCGCCGAGCCGGCGATAGGAAAGGGAGTCGAGTCCCCACTTTTTATTCCCTGTAATACGTTTTGAACATGGAACAACAACTAGAAAAACTACACAATGACAGACAACGTGTTGTTTTCAACAGACAAATACACAAGCCTAACTCGCAGTAAATACAAAACTAAAAATGAACTGTGCTGACAAACAACTACACGAAACTAAATTGACGGCAGAAACTTGGGATTTAATACAGGGGACGCACATCCCAAAACGATCTTAACTGGTGTGTGGCCACGAAAAAAAGGGGGGAAGAGGAAAGGGCAACTAACACAATGGGGAACGAACCACACCTACGAGACGGGGAGGGATGTACAAAGCGGGTGATTGGTCAAGACAACCAAACTAGCACGCAATTGACGACGGTGATTGGTGTCCCACTCAAAACAGAAGAAAAATAATAACCGGCATGGATGACCCTGGGGTGTGTGACAAACAACTCAAAAACATAAGTGAAATGACCACATGTATGTGGGAATTGGCACACTTCGCTCATGGGTCGTCCAAAAGAGCATACAGGGGACAATACAGTGAAAACGGGCAAAGGGAGAGCTGGGGGACGCGAAGAAGAGGGAGAACAAAAGGGGAGAAAACGAACGAAAAGCGGTGGGTCACGTGCAAAAGGGGGACTACGTGACTATTAACGATGTTTTTTGCACGAGGGGGGAGACTTACAAGATGTACACAACTACACGATGACACATGTGTGCTAACAACACACACCGATGACCACGGGTGTGTGACTAACTCACTACGCACCGATGACCCGGTGTGTGACACCAACTACATGATGACACGGTGGTGGCACAACTACACAATGACACTACATACACAACCTGACACGTGTGTGGTGACACAAACTATGCGATGACACGGTGGTGTGGCAAAACTACACGATGATTACAATCTACACATGACACGGTGTGTGACAAACAACTACATGATGACAAAACACGGTGTGTGGCACAACTGAATGATGACACGGTGGTATGAACACAACACTACAAGAACAACACGATGACACTGTGTGACAACTACACATGACATGGGTGGTGGCAAAACTAACAAAACACAATACACAGGAAACAAAATAACAACAACTACGATGATGGTGTGTGACATAACTACACGATGACGCGGTGTGACACTACCCGATGACACGGTGTGGACATAAACTACACAATGACACGGTATGTGAAACAACTACACAATCACACGGTGTGTGACACACTACACCGATGACATGGTGTGTGGCACAACTACGAGATTACGGTGTGTGGCACAACTACATGATGGCACAACTACACATGACACACGGTTGTGTGATACAACTACACGATGACATGGTGTGTCACACAACTACACAATGACACGGTATGTGCACAACTACACAACACACACAGTGTGTGACACAACTACACGATGACACGGTGTGTGACACACTACGAGATTACGGTGTGTGGACACAACTACATGATGGCACAACTACACGATGACACGGTGTGTGATACACTACACATGCAACTGTGTGACACAACTACACGATGACACAGTGTGTGACACAACTACATGATGACACGGTGTGTGGCACAACTACACAATGACACAACTACACGATGACTGACGGTGTGTACCACACTACGCGATACACGGTGTGTGGCACAACTACACGATGATACAACTACACGATGACATGGTGTGTGAACAACTACACGATGACACGGTGTGTGGCACAACTACACGATGACACGATGTGTGACACACTACACGATGACACGGGTGTGTGACACAACTACGCGATGTCACGGTGTGTGGCACAACTACACAATGATACAACTACACGATGACACGGTGTGTGACACAAACTACACGATGACACGTGTGTTGGCACAACTACACGATGACACGGTGTATGGCACAACTACACGGTGTGTGACACAACTACACGATGACACGGTGTGTGACACAACTACGAGATTACGGTGGTGGCACAACTACACGATGACACGGTGTGTGATACAACTACAACGATGACACGGTGGTGCACAACTACACAAATGACACGGCGCTTGTCACAACTACAGATGACATGGTGTGTGGCACAACTACAAGATGACACAACTACACGATGACACGGTGGTGTGATACAACTACACGATGACACGGTGTGTGACATAACTCCCGATGACACTGTGTGTGACACAACTACACGATGACACGGTGTGTGACACAACTACACGATGACACAGTGTGTCACAACTACACAATGACACAACTACCGTGACACGGTGTGTGACACAACTACGCGATGACACAGTGTGTGGCACAACTACACGATGATACAACTACACGATGACACGGTGTGTGACACAACTACACGATGACACGGTGTGGTCACAACTACAGGATGACACGGTGTATGACACAACTACATCACGATGACACGTGTGTGACACAACTACACGATGACATGGTGTGTGGCACAACTACACAATGACACAACTACACAATGACACGGTTTGTGACACAACTACGCGATGACACGGTGTGTGGCACAACTACACGATGATACAACTACATGATGACCTGGTGTGTGACACAACTACACGATGACATGGTGTGTGGCACAACTACACGATGACAACGGTGTGGCCACTACCACGATGACACGGTGTGTGACACACTACGCGATGACATGGTGTGTGGCACAACACACGATGATACAACTACACAATGACACGTGTGTGACAACAACTACGCGATGACACGGTGGTGTGGCACAACTACACGATGATACAACTACAACTCGATGACACGGTGTGTGACAAACTGCACGATGACACTGTGTGTGACACAACTACACGATGACACGTGTGGTGGGACACAACACACGATGACACAGTGTGTCACAACTACACAATGACACAACTACACATGACACGGTGTGTCCACAACTACGCGATGACACAGTGTGGGCACAACTACACGATGATACAACTACACGATGACACGGTGTGTGACCAACTACACGATGACACGGTGTGTGGCACAACTACAGGATGACACGGTGTATGACACAACTACACGATGACACGTGTGTGACACAACACATGACATGTGTGTGGCACAACTACACAATGACAACACACAATGACACGGTTTGTGACACAACTACGCGATGACCACGTGTGTGCACACTACACGATGATACAACTACATGATGACACTGGTGTGTGACACAACTACACGATGACATGGTGTGTGCACAACTACACGATGACACGTGTATGCACCCTACACAATGACACGTGTGTGAACACACTACGCGTGACATGGTGTGTGGCACAACTACACGATGATACAACTACACAATGACACGGTTGTGACACAACTACGCGATGACACGGTGTGTGGCCACACTACACGATGATACAACTCCGATACCTGGTGTGTGACACAACTACACGATGACATGGTGTGTGGCACAACTACACGATGACACGGTGTATGGCACAACTACACGATGACACGGTGTGTGACACAACTACGCGATGACATGGTGGTGGCACAACTACACGATGATACACACACAATGACACGGTGTGTGACACACAACTACGCGATGACACGGTGTGTGGCACAACTACACGATGATACAACTACACGATGACACGGTGTGTGACATAACTGCACGATGACACTGTGTGTGACACAACCTACACGATGACACGGTGTGTCACAACTACACGATGACACAGTGTGTCACAACTACACAATGACACAACTACACGTGACACGGGTGTGACACAACTACGCGATGACACAGTGTGTGGCACAACTACACGATGATACAACTACACGATGACACGGTGTGTGACACAACTACCACGATGACACGGTGTGTGGCACAACTACAGGATGACACGGTGTATGACACAACTACACGATGACACGTGTGGGACACAACTACACGATGACATGGTGTGTGGCACAACTACACAATGACACGGTTTGTGACACAATACGTCGATCCACGGTGTGTGGCACACTACACATAGATACACTACATGATGACCTGGTGTGTGACACAACTACACGATGACATGGTGTGTGGCACAACTACACGATACACGGTGTATGGCACAACTACACGATGACACGGTGTGTGACACAACTACGCGATGACATGTGTGTGTGCACAACTACACATGATACAACTACACAATGACACGGTGTGTGACACAACTACCGATGACACGGTGTGTGCCACTACACTAGATACAACTACACGATGACACGGTTGTGTGACATAACTGCACGATGACACTGTGTGTGACACAACTACACGATGACACGGTGTGTGACACAACTACATGATGACACAGTGTGTCACAACTACACAATGACACAGTGTGTCACAACTACACAATGACACAACTACACGATGACACGGTGTGTGACACAACTACGCGATGACACAGTGTGTGGCACAACTACAACGATATACACTACACACGATGACACGGGTGGTGAACAACTACACGATGACACGGTGTGTGGCACAACTACAGGATGACACGGTGTATGACACAACTACACGATGACACGTGTGTTGACACTAACACACCAGATGACATGTTGTGGCACAACTACACATGACACAACTACACAATGACACGGTTTGTGACACAACTACGCGATGACACGGTGTGTGGCACAACTACACGATGATACAACTACATGATGACCTGGTGTGTGACACAACTACACGATGACATGGTGTGTGGCACAACTACACGATGACACGGTGTATGGCACAACTACACGATGACACGGTGTGGTGACACAACTACGCGATGACATGGTGGTGTGCACAACTCAACGATGATACAACTACACAATGACACGGTGTGTGACACAACTACGCGATGACACGGTGTGTGGCACAACTACACGATGATACAACTACACGATGACCTGGTGTGTGACACAACTACACGATGACACGGTGTGTGGCACAACTACACGATGATACGGTGTGTGACACAACTACACGATGACACGGTGTGTGTCACAACTACGCATGACACGGTGTGTGGCACAACTACAAGATGACACAACTACAACGATGACGGTGTGTGATACAACTACACGATGACACGGTGTGTGACACAACTACACGATGACACAGTGTGTGACACAACTACACGATGACACGGTGTGGCACAACTACACAATGACACAACTACACGATGACACGGTGTGTGACACAACTACGCGATGACACGGTGTGTGGCACAACTACACGATGATACAACTACACGATGACACGGTGTGTGACACAACTACATGATGACATGGTGTGTGGCACAACTACACGATGACACGGTGTGTGACACAACTACGAGATTACGGTGTGTGTGGCACAACTACACAATGGGACAACTACACGATGGCATGGTGTGTGATACAACTACACGATGACACGGTGTGTGACACAACTACACAATGACAAGGTGTGTGACACAACTACACGATGACACGGTGTGTGACACAACTACACAATGACACGGTGTGTGACACAACTACACGATGACACGGTGTGTGGCACAACTACACAATGACACAACTACACGATGACACGGTGTGTGACACAACTACACGGTGTGTGACACAACTACACGATGACACGGTGTGTGGCACAACTACACAATGACAACTACACGATGACGCGGTGTGTGACACAACTACGCGATGACAGTGTGTGGCACAACTACACGATGATACAACTACACGATGACACGGTGTGTGACACAACTACACGATGACACGGTGTGTGACACAACTACACGATGACACGTGTGACATGGTGTGGTGTGACATAACTACACGATGCCATGGTGTGTGACATAACTACACAATGACACAGTGTGTGACACAACTACACGATGACACGGTGTGTGACACAACTACACGATGACACGGTGTGTGACAACTACACGATGACACGTGTGACGGTGTGTGACACAAATACACGATGACACGGTGTGTGACACAACTACACGATGACGTGGTGTGAGATAACTACACGATACCATAGTGTGTGACATAACTACATGATGACGCGGTGTGTGACACTACACGATGACACGGTGTGTGACATAACTACACAATGGCACGGTGTGTCACAACTACACAATGACATGGTGTGTCACATAACTACACGATGACACGGTGTGGTGTGACATAACTACACGATGGCACGGTGTGAGACACAACTATATGATGGCACGGTGTGACACAACTACACGATGACGCTTAGCAAAAAAAAAAGGTAGTGTACCTTTAAAAGATTCATGTTTTTCCATTTCCGGGGGGTGGGTGTGGGGAGGTTCTGGTGTCAGTAGCTCCTCTCCCCTTACATCCCAACCTTACATGGTGTCCCAGCACCCCTCCTAAACTCCTGGATTTGTACTGGCCGGCACTGTCGGTATTAAAGGATATGTCCACCCTAAAAATTAATTTTTCATACATGATTCCTCCTGTCCCCCCAGCCCCAACCGCTCTATTTATACTTTTAGAAAGTTCCCCAAACTTTACTTACTTCCCCTCTTTCCTCTGCCGCGCTGCCAGCCCTCTGCTTGCGAGAAAATGCAAGCAGAGGGGCGGGACCGACAGTCGCATCTGTGATTGGCTGAGTGGCAGCCAATCACGGACGCGGCTGCCGGGAGTTTATTTCGGCAAGTACAGTAATTACAGTTTGGGGAACTTTCTAAGAATATAAATAGAGTGGTTGGGGCTGGGGGGACAGGGGGAATCCTATATATTAAGGGTTTTACGCTAGTGGGAGGGAATCCTGAGAGGGAGGGAGGGGGAGAAGGGCTGCAGTACACATGCCAAACTTCTCCCAGAGGCCAGGTAGGAGGCAGAGTCCTATATGGACTCTGCTATCCTACTGGTGGGCAGTTTTTGGGACTTTGGGGGGGGGACTACAGGAGAACCCTATGGAGCTGGGATGTGAGGTAAGGATTAAACTACACTACATGGTGGGACCAGTAGTTGGGGGGATTATAGTTTTGGGGGTGGACATGCCCTTTAAGTTTTTTTCAATAACCGGAAGTTCCAGTTTGCGCCACGCTACGCACGCCAATGATACCTTCTTGGCCTTCCTTATTCAAAAAGTCACCCTCCGCCCCTGTCGCTGCCATTTGTGAGCACACTCGTAACCGCTCGATCAGTAATGGCCATTGGCTCAATCAGTAATGGCCATTGGCTCAATCAGTAATGGCCAACGTCACCATTACCTAGAAGCAGAGAGGAGAAAGGCGAGAGATCGTGGTTGTGTAAGTTGTAATTCCTCATCTTGGGAGCATAAAGTGAAGCTAACAATATAACAAAACTGGGGTTTTTTGAGGCTGGAGTTACCCTTTAAGAGAAGGAATCTAACAAGCTACTCCAATGTGTGGCTATATGGATCAAAAGATTAAAGGGTATCTCCACTGAAAAAAAAGTTTAGGCATTTAGTTTTATTGAAGAACAGGAGGTTAAGGAGCTGTGTCTTACCCCCCGTTCTTCAATAAAACCTGCAGGAGCCAGGAGAGAAGGTAAGGAACTTACCCGATCGCTCGCTCCCCCGCCGCGTAGCCTGACAGGTCCTGACGCACTGTGTCTTCTATGCGCATGCGCATATTATGTCTCACACTATATTTTGTACAAACAAGATGGCTAAGTATAAAGTTAATTGTAGTGTTGGTACTTCCCCATAGCTTGACCACTGAACTAAACGCTGAAGTTCTTTTCATATGCTGATGAAGCTATAATTAGTGAAACAAGTTCTCCACTACTGCCACACTGAACAGAGAGATAGCTGCGTGATAACGCCAAGTTCGGATATCTTCAGCTACTTCCTTTGGCTTTTGATCCCTATCAGAACCCTTGGGTAAGTCACGTGGCCTTCCGTTTGATGCAATAGGGCGTTGAAGGGGAACAATCAGCTGGTATTCGGGTATTCATTCAGAGAAATACAATTTTATATAGGGAGTTCATGTCTTGCTAACCAAATAGAATATCTAAGTCTTACAGTGCTGGAGGATACTTTCCTATTGTCACATATGTAGATATTTGTTGAATATAAATGAAAGGGATGGATAGGATTTGTTTTAGAATTACCTGTGATATATATCATGTTTATAATTATTCATGTTTATATAGCATAATAATATATGTTTAGAAAAGCCATAACATCATTTCATGGTTATCCATTGTATGAAGAATAGTAAAAGAAAAGTATCCTGCACACCTAAAATGAAATCACTTTAATTAGAAGGGTATGTCCACCTAAGAAAACTCCTTTTGGGGTTTCAGTTTTATTATAGAACGGGAGGTAATGGAGCTGTGTCTTACCTCCCGTTCTTCAATTAAACCTGCAGGAGCCCGGAGTGAAGGTAAGAACAAACCCAGTCTCGCGCTCCTCTGCCAGGTCACAATGAACTGTACGTGCATAGATTGCAAGACCAAGTAAGTTCCTTATTGTTTTATTGAAGAACAGGAGGTAAGACACAGCTCCTTTACCTCATGTTCTTGAATAAAACTGAAACCCAAAAGTAGTTTTCTTAGGTTTTATTTTAATTATATTTATTATTGATATTTGTTTGTATAGAGGTATATATTCATTCTCCTCTGGATTTTTCATTGTATTTCTGTTTGCTGGTTTTCAGCATTGTGTCACCCTATAGCAGTGGTGAACTATTCCTTTAAAGGACAACTAAAGCCTCAGAACAAGTAGGCAGAACACCTTGATATAAAACCAGTAATCTGTGTCTTACCTCTCATTTTGATACAGGCGCTGGGAAATTTACCTAAATAACATATGGTTTGTGCTTTACTTCTCAGCATTCTAGTATCACAGTCTGGTCAATGACCATTATGTTCTGCACATGCTCAGTCCTTAGCTATGGCAGAAACTTGTTACAGTTGGTCACACCTATTAATAGGTCACACCTATCAATAGCCAATCCTTTTATAGGACAGATAAAGCAAGGAAACCTGTGACTGAGGTCAGGAGGTGTGGTCTCACACTGCCCATACACACAGATACTTCATCCAGTTCTTAACAGGCTTACATTTACTTTAATACAATTTACTGGATGTCGTATTTTATAGCTTATTGGTGTTTTTAGGGGGGTTGTTTTCAGATTCTGGAGTATAAAAAATTGGGTTTAGTTCTCCTTTAATATATTAATTGAAGCCCAGGAGGTAAAGCTATGCCTTACCTCCCGTTCTTCAATCAATAACACAGGGTCCGGGAACGGGTAGGAAATTGATCCCTTTTTGCTCTCAGTGCTCACTGTCACTAGATCTCCTCATGTCCTGTTCAGCTCACTCCTAGTTAGTATGCATGTCTCCTATGTATCCACCCCCTCCTAAAACTGAGGCACAGAGTGTGGTGCCTGTGCAGTGGAGATGATCTGTGCCCCCCTATAGCCAATAGCATTCACCCAGTGATTTTGTGTTAAAGTGAAAATAAAACTGCTTTGCTATGGGAAGTTAAGCAGCACTGGGAGCTGTAATCACTGCTTGAATCAAGGAAGATTTTCTTTTTGCTGTAGGAGTTTGAAGGCAGATTTAAGATTGGTGGTAATTAATCCTAATTACTGTGTGATTATTTGGAAAATGATTTGGCACAGTTTACATGTCCTTTAATCTTAGACTTACCGTTATAATTACCCATATTCTATGCACAGAGTATATTGTATTCAAATCAATGTTGTGTAGTTACACTACATTTACTGTTGAAATTGTACCATAATATATATTTTAAGTGTACAAAATAACACAAATGTAAGTCACACCCTTTCATAAGTCCTGCCCTAGGCTCTGGTGATGAGACACTGAGATTTGTCTGGGCTTTACACACTAACAGGGAGATTCAATAAAAGTTCTTATCGTTTAAAATGTTGCTAATTTTGCCCCAACCAATCAGATGTTAAATGATATCTGATTGGTTGGGGCAAAATTAGCACCATTTAAAACGATAAGAACTTTTATTGAATAACCCTGAAAATCTCTCTCTTTGCACATGAAACACATCAGACTGAATGTAGCAGTTTTGTGTATAATGTACTTTGTATATATTTTGTTACACTTGCTTTTCCTCATAATCTCCAGGTGGTGGCGATATAACAGACTTGTTCCACAGATATTTTTCTTATCCAATAGGGTGAAGGATCGTGGGTTGGGAAGTCCTATTTTCCATTGCATACATCCGTTATATTATTGACAAAGGTCTGTGTGTGGCCCAAAACATATTGTAATAAGAGTTTGTATTCAGCCGTTCTACTCTGTGGCATCCACTTCCTTAACCTATCTAAAGCTAGGTACACACGATGCAATAATTCGGCCATACCGGCCGACATTTCAGTGTTTCAGTCGGTCGGTCTGAATTATTGTATGGCGGCTTTTTGCGGCCGCAACCGATCGCCAACCGTTTGTTCAAGTCGGATGAACGATCGGACAGGTCGGAAAATCCTACGGCCTAATTTTTGGATGTGGTTGCTTTTGCCGCGACCGACACTCCTTCCTCCTGGCCTACCGGTCGAAACCCTCGAATGTTCGGTCAGGAGGAGAGATTGTATAGTGTGTACCTAACTTAAGGTTATTATTGGACACCAGCTGTCAATCATTGGCTTGATAAGTCCAGGGGTGTATAAGTCTGTCCGTCTGCCCTACACGCCTTCTACAAGATAACGTTTACAGTTAGAGACCAATGGCATCATTGTTACAAAGCGACAAACAATCCCTATAGGATTGGTGCGTATGTATATTAATATCAATAAAGCGCCACTTGGCTACGCAGTGCTTTACATGACATAAACACAATAAACAGTTCCATAATAAGGCCATAAGGATATATTAGGAGGGAGGTCTCTGCATTTCATCTACAACCTTTTCTCCAACAATCCAATACCAGCAGCTAAACACAACCTTGTGGGGCCTGTTCCATTATTATTCACTGATAATATCCACCTACTACTTGCTTCCATCACCCCAGTCTCCTCTCACTGTATTGCATCCTTATCATATCATGTGCACCGGGCCTTATATACATTGATACCCACCCCCCTTCTCATCTCTCCCCACCTGTCACTACCATTCTGAAATCTTTGCTCCCCTGCAGTCATTGGAAAACCTGTCGGTGGTTTGTTTGTACATTTAATAAGGATGTTCATGCATCTCGGTAATCTGTAAAGGACATTTATCCATTTACCATTAGCTCCTCTCACTCCCACACAAGAGACTTTCCCTGCCTTGCTCCCACACTCTGCCATTCACTGTTTAACTCTGCCAGGGTTTCCTCCTACCTCCAGGTCTTCCCCAGTTTATCACAGCTTGTCCATTACCCCAACCACAGCATCACTTCCTGGAGACAATTTCCAGCTCTCTCCTTGTACAATTAAAGGTCGATGGCAAATATTACAGCCCGGGCTCCCCTTTCCTATGATTATCCCAATGTGGTGTAGAATCTACAAAGCAATAAAAACCTTGTCCTTCGCTCTTTACACTCCCTCCTCCTCCTCCTCATTAACGACACTGAATTTCCACACTATCCACCCACATCGCATTTTTCCACATTTTCGCATCACTTGCTCTCCAGGTGTAAAATCCTATTTCTGTCTCCTTTGGTCTAGAATTGCCTCCCACACACACACAATTCAAATTGCACAGTATACATTCCTACTGACGTATATCTCTTTGTGGCACTGCAACCCCTCAGAGCCACCAGGCCCCTAGAGAAACAGGGATCCCGATTGCAGCCCAGGCCCCTAGAGAAACAGCTGGATCCCGATTGCAGCCAGGCCCCTAGAGAAACAGGGATCCCGATTGCAGCCAGGCCCTAGAGAAACAGGGATCCCGATTGCAGCCAGGCCCCTAGAGAAACAGGGATCCCGATTGCAGCCAGGCCCCTAGAGAAACAGGGATCCCGATTGCAGCCAGGCCCCTAGAGAAACAGGGATCCCGATTGCAGCCAGGCCCCTAGAGAAACATACCGATTGCAGCCAGGCCCCTAAATTAACAGGGATCCCGATTGCAGCCAGGCCCCTAAATTAACAGGGATCCCGATTGCAGCCAGGCCCCTATTAACAGGGATCCCGATTGCAGCCAGGCCCCTAAATTAACAGGGATCCCGATGCAGCCAGGCCCTAAAATAACAGGGATCCCGATTGCAGCCAGGCCCCTAAATAAACAGGGATTCCGATTGCAGCCAGGCCCCTAAATTAACAGGGATCCCGATTGCAGCAGCCCCAGAGAAACATACCGGATTGAAGCCAGGCCCCTAAATTAACAGGGATCCCGATTGCAGCCAGGCCCCTAAATTAACAGGGATCCCGATTGCAGGCAGGGCCCCTAAATTAACAGGGATCCCGATTGCAGCCAGGCCCCTAAATAACAGGGATCCCGATTGCAGCCAGGCCCCTAAATTAACAGGGATCCCGATTGCAGCCAGGCCCCTAATTAAAACAGGGATCCCGATTGCAGCCAGGCCTAGAAGAAACATACCGTTGCAGCAGGCCCCTAAATTAACAGGGATCCCATTGCAGCCAGGCCCCTAGAGAAACAGGCCGATTGCAGCCAGGCCCGCCTAAATTAACAGGGATCCCGATTGCAGCCAGGCCCCTAGAGAAACAGGCCGATTGCAGCCAGGCCCCTAAATTAACAGGGATCCCGATTGCAGCCAGGCCCCTAGAGAAACAGGCCGATTGCAGCCAGGCCCCTAAATTAACAGGGATCCCGATGCAGCCCCAGGCCCCTAGAGAAACAGGCCGATTGCAGCCAGGCCCTTAAATGAATCGTAAGTGCATTGGCACCATGTTCAAGCTTCCTACCCCTCGAGGCAACTTCACAATTATTAGAAATTGCTATTTGTCTGTTTTCTGAGAAGGGCAGTGGGGAGAATGCTACAATAGTCTCCTTATGCTCTAATGTCTCCTTTTATCTTAGTAATCTTATTATTTATTATTATACATTTATTGACTTATGTTGCAGAGAAAAAAGAAAATTCTCTTTTGTCTGTATTTCTAGTCCATTTTGCACACAACAGACACACAAAAGAGAGAGAGCGGTAGTATGATGAGTCACTATTCTCCAGTGCGTCACTGTAAACAACTGCATGATTGTGTACGGGTGACTTGGCAACAGCCAATCAGGGCCGAGCACAGTCAGCTGGAATAGCAGTGGGAGCGGTGTGTGGATGAGACAGAGAATTGCAGGGAGGGCTGAGCAGGGAGCATTGTGTTTATAATGGAGAAATACTGATGATAGCTATATCTGTTGTATTCAATTAGATCAACTGGACTTGAAATGTAGTTCTTGAAGACGTTTCGCTAGTCATCCGACTGGCTTTCTCAATTCAGAATGACTTGTACAAGAATCTGTGGCAATTATGTACCCTGGAAAATCCCAATTAGCATATCACAGCCAGGTGTTAAGGGTGTGATTAGATAGTGGCTAAGAGGTGTTATAGGAACGCCCAGAGTAAGGTGTTAAAACAGCATTGTACATGGCAGACAGTTGGTGTCGAACCCCCCCACCTCTATTTAGGCTGATGATTTCCATCCTGCAATCTCAGGATCCTACCACGTTATGGATTCTATATCCAATCCCATCCATTCTATACACATTGCTCTATGTCAGGTTTAATTTGATATCTACACAATGACATTTCTGCTGCATGGAATAAGGGGAGCAATGGAATATCTACAGTTATCGCAGTTCCTCTTCATTGATGCTCCGTTCCGTGTATTCAAGGTCCCATGACCATTGGTCCAAAACCACAGATTGTTTAGGCAAATATATCCCTAATGTCATTTAATTCCAACTGATCTGTAAATCTATGGGGATAAAATATTGGGCCATAGTGTGGACCGGTCATCGGAATTATTAATCTCAACAAATAAGACAAAGGACAAAGAATTTGGTTAAACAACATTTATTGTAATATTTATATTGTGGGGCAGGAGGAGGGATAATTCAGAGGGGTAAGAAGGAGAGGGGGGAGAGGATTTTACACTGTTGCCCTGGCCATACACTCCCCCCTCCCTCCTACATTTCAGGCAGGCAGGGCAATAAGACACGCACAGGACAGCGGGGGTCAGGCAGAAGGGGCAGGTATCTCTCAGCGGTTTGCGTGTCTTACGGTGTTGTGACCAACACGCGATGACATGGTGTGTGCACAACAACTACACGATGAACAATACACATGACACGGTGTGTGAACACAACTACGGATGACACGGGTGGTGGCACAACTACAGAGATACAACTACACGATGACACGGTGTGTGACATAAACTGCACGATGACACTGTGTGTGACAACAACACAACGATGACACGGTGTGTGGCACAACTACACGATGACACAGTGGTGTCACAACTACAATGACCAAACTACACGATGACACGGTGTGTGACACAACTACTACACCGACACCGTGTGTGGCACAACACACGATGATACAACTACACGATGACACGGTGTGTGACACACTACACGATGACACGGTGTGTGGCACAACTACAGATGAACAACGGTGTTGACACAACTACACGATGACACGTGTGGTGACACAACTACACGATGAATGGTGTGTGGCACAATCACACAATGACACAACTACACAATGACACGGTTTGTGACACAACTACGCGATGACACGGTGTGTGGCAACACTCCACGATGTACAACTACAATGATGACCTGGTTGTGACACAACTACACGATGACATGGTGTGTGCACCTACACGATGACACGGTGTATGGCACAACTACACGATGACACGGTGTGTGACACAACTACGCGATGACATGGTTGTGTCACAACTACACGATGATACAACTACACAATGACACGGTGTGTGACACAACTACGCGATGACACGGTGTGTGGCACAACTACACGATGATACAACTACCAGCCTGGGTGTGACACAACTACACGATGACATGGTGTGTGGCACAACTACACGATGACACGGTTAGTGGCACAACTCACGATGACACGTGTGTGACCAACTACAACTACCGCGTATGACATGGTGTGGGCACAACTCACGATGATACAACTACCAATGACACGGTGTGTGACACACTACGCATGACACGGTGTGTGGCCAACTCACGATGATACAACTACACGATGAACACGTGTGTGACACTAACTGCACGATGACACTTGTGTGTGACACACACTACACGTGACACGGTTTGTGACACAAACTACACGATGACCAGTGTGTCACAACTACACATGACACAACTACACGATGACACGTGTGTACACAACTACGCGATGACACAGTGTGTGGCACAACTACACGATGATAACACTACAAACGTGACACGGTTGTGTGACCAACTAACACGATGACACGTTGTGTGGCACAACTACAGGATGACACGGTGTATGACACAACTACACGATGACACGTGTGTGACACAACTACACGATGACATGGTGTGTGGCACAACTACACAATGACACGGTTTGTGACACAACTACGCGATGACACGGTGTGTGGCACAACTACACGATGATACAACTACATGATGACCTGGTGTGTGACACAACTACACGATGACATGGTGTGTGGCACAACTACACGATGACACGGTGTATGGCACAACTACACGATGACACGGTGTGTGACACAACTACGCGATGACATGGTGTGTGGCACAACTACACGATGATACAACTACACAATGACACGGTGTGTGGCACAACTACGCGATGACAGGTGTGTGGCCACTACACGATGATACAACTACACGATGACACGGGTGTGACATAATGCACTACGATACACTTGTGAACACAACTACCGATGACACGGTGTGTGACACAACTACACGTGAATGACACAGTTGTCACAACTACACAATGACAGTGTGTCACAACTACACAGTGACACAACTACACAGACACAACGGTGTGTGACACACGACGATGACACAGTGTGTGGCACAACTACAACGATGATACAACTACACGATGACACGGTGTGTGACACAACTACACGATGACACGGTGTGGCACAACTACAGGATGACACGGTGTATGACACACTACACGATGACACGTGTGTGACACAACTACACGATGACATGGTGGTTGGCACAACTACACAATGACACAACTACACAATGACACGGTTTGTGACACAACTACGCGATGACACGGTTTGTGGCACAACTACACGATGATACAACTACATGATGACCTGGTGTGTGACACAACTACACGATGACATGGTGTGTGGCACAACTACACGATGACACGGTGTATGGCACAACTAACGATGACACGGTGTGTGACACAACTACGCGATGACATGGTGTGTGGCACAACTACACGATGATACAACTACACATGACAGGGGTGTGACACAACTACGCGATGACACGTGTGTGGCACAACTACACGATGATTACAACTACACTCATGACCTGGTGTGTGACACAACTACACGATGACACGGTGTGTGGCACAACTACACGATGATACGGTGTGTGAACACAACTCACGATGACACGGTGTGGTGTCACAACTACGCATGACACGGTTGTGTGCACAACTACAAGATGACCAACTACACGATGACGGTGTGGGTACAACTACACGATGACACGGTGTGTGGCACAACTACACTAGACACAGTGTGTGACACACACACCGATGACCAGTGTGTGACACAACTACACGATGACACGGTGTGGCACAACTACACAATGCCACAACTACACCGATACACGGTGTGTGACACAACTACGTCGATGACAAACGGTGTGGGCACAACTACACGATGATACAACTACACGATACACGGGTGGTGGACACAACTACATGATGACACTGGTGATGTGGCACAACTACACGATGACACGTGTGTGTGACACAACTACGAGATTACGGTGTGTGTGGCACAACTACACAATGGACAACTACACATGGCATGGTGTTGTGATACCAACTACACAGTGACACGGTGTGTGACACAACTACACAATGACAAGGTGTTGTGACACAACTACACACGATGACACGGTGTGTGACACAACTACACAAATGAACACGGTGTGTGACAACAACTACACAGATGACACTGAGTGTGTGGCACAACTACACAATGACACAACTACACGATGACACGGTGTGTGACACAACTACACGGTTGGACACACTACACGTTGCCACGGTGTTGGCACAACTACACAATGACACTCACGTGACGCGGTGTGTGACACACTACGCATACAGTGTGTGGCACAACTACACGATGATACAACTACACGATGACACGGTGTGTGAACAACATACAATGACACGGTGTGTGACACACTACACATGACACGTGTGACATGGTGTGGTGTGACATAACTACACGATGCATGGTTGGGACATAAACTACACAATGACAGTTTGTGACACAACTACACGATGACACGGTGTGTGACACAACACACATACACGTGTGTGACACTACCCGTGACCGTGTGACGGTGTGTGACACAAATACACGTGACACGGTGTGTGACACAACTACACGATGACGTGGTGTGAGATAATACACGATACCATAGTGTGTGACATAACTACATGATGACGCGGTGTGTGACACTACACGATGACCGTGTGTGTGACATAACTACACAATGGCACGGTGTGTCACAACTACACAATGACATGGGTGTCACATAACTACCACGATGACACGGTGTGTTGTGTGACATAACTACACGATGGCACGGGTGTGAGACACACTATATGATGGCACGGTGTGACACAACTACACGATGACGCTTAGCAAAAAAAAAGGTAGTGTACCTTTAAAAGATTCATGTTTTTCCATTTCCGGGGGGTGGGTGTGGGAGGTTCTGGTGTCAGTAGCTCCTCTCCCCTTACATCCAACCTACATGGTTCCCAGACCCCTCCTAAACTCCGGATTTGTACTGCCGGCACTGTCGGTATTAAGGATAGTCCACCTATAAATAATTTTTCATACATGATTCCTCTTCCCCCAGCCCCACCGTCTATTTATACTTTTAGAAAGTTCCCCAAACTTTACTTACTTCCCCTCTTTCCTCTGCCGCTGCCAGCCCTCCTTGCGAGAAATGCAAGCAGAGGGGCGGGGACGACAGTCGCATCTGTGATTGGCTGAGTGGCAGCCATCACGGACGCGGCTGCCGGGAGTTTATTTCGGCAGTACAGTAATTACAGTTTGGGGAACTTTCAAGAATATAAATAGAGTGGTTGGGGCTGGGGGGACAGGGGAATCCTATATATTAAGGTTTTACGCTAGTGGAGGAATCCTGAGAGGGAGGGAGGGGGAGAAGGGCTGCAGTACACATGCCAAACTTCTCCCAAGGCCAGGTAGGAGGCAGAGTCCTATATGGACTCTGCTATCCTACTGGTGGCAGTTTTTGGGACTTTGGGGGGGGACTACAGGAGAACCCTATGGAGCTGGGATGTGAGGTAGGATTAAACTACACTACATGGTGGGACCGTAGTATTTGGGGGATTATAGTTTTGGGGGTGGACATGCCCTTTAGTTTTTTTCAATAACCAAGTTCCAGTTTGCGCCACGCTACGCACGCCAATGATACCTTCTTGGCCTTCCTTTTCAAAAAGTCACCCTCCGCCCCTGTCGCTGCCATTTGTGAGCACACGCTAACCGCTCGATCAGTAATGGCCATTGGCTCGTATGGCCATTGGCTCAATCAGTAATGGCCAACGTCACCATTACCTAGAGGCAGAGAGGAGAAAGGCGAGAGATCGTGTTTGTAAGTTGTAATTCCTCATCTTGGAGCATAAAGTGAAGCTAACAATATACAAAACTGGGGTTTTTTGAGGCTGGAGTTACCCTTTAAGAGAAGGAATCTAACAAGCTACTCCAATTGTGGCTATATGGATCAAAGATTAAAGGTATCTCCACTGAAAAAAAAGTTTAGGCATTTAGTTTTATTGAAGAACAGGAGGTTAAGGGCTGTGTCTTACCCCCCGTTCTTCAATAAAACCTGCAGGAGCCGAGAGAAGGTAAGGACCTTACCCATCGCTCGCTCCCCCCCGCCGCGTAGCCTAACAGGCCTCGCACTGTGTCTTCTATGCGCATGCCATATTATGTCTCACACTATATTTTTGTACAAAACAAGTGGCTAAAGTATAAGTTAATTGTAGTGTTGGTACTTCCCCTAGCTTGACCACTGAACTAAACGCTGAATTCTTTTCATATGCTGATGAAGCTATAATTAGTGAAACAGTTCTCACTACTGCCCCACTGAACAAGAGATAGCTGCGTGATAACGCCAAGTTCGGATATCTTCAGCTACTTCCTTTGGCTTTGATCCCTATCAGAACCCTTGGGTAAGTCACGTGGCCTTCCGTTTGATGCAATAGGGCGTTGAAGGGGAACAATCAGCTGGTATTCGGGTATTCATTCAGAAGAATACAATTTTATATAGGGAGTTCATTTCTTGCTAACCAATAGAATATCTACTTCTTACAGTGCTGGAGGATACTTTCCTATTGTCACATATGTAGATATTGTGGAATATAAATGAAAGGGAGGGATAGGATTTGTTTTAGAATTACCTGTGATTATATCATGTTTATATTATTCATGTTTATATAGCATAATAATATATGTTTAGAAGCCATAACATCATTTCATGGTTATCCATTGTATGAAGAATAGTAAAAGAAAGTATCCTGCACACCTAAAATGAAATCACTTTAATTAGAAGGGTATGTCCACCTAAGAAAACTCCTTTTGGGGTTTCAGTTTTATTATAGAACGGGAGGTAATGGAGCTGTGTCTTACCTCCCTTCTTTCAATTAAACCTGCAGGAGCCCGGGTGAAGGTAAGAACAAAACCCAGTCTCGCGCCCTCTGCCAGGTCACAAATGAACTGTACGTGCATAGATTGCAAGACCAAGTAAGTCCTTATTGTTTTTATTGAGAACAGGAGGTAAGACACAGCTCCTTTACCTCATGTTCTTGAATAAACTGAAACCCAAAAGTAGTTTTCTTAGGTTTTATTTTAATTTATTTATTATTGATATTTTGTTTGTATAAGGTATATATTCATTCTCCTCTGGATTTTTCATTGTATTTCTGTTTCTGGTTTTCAGCATTGTGTCACCCTATAGCAGTGGTGAACTATTCCTTTAAAGGACAACCTAAAGCCTCAGAACAAGTAGGCAGAACACCTTGATATAAAACCAGATCTGTGTCTTACCTCTCATTTTGATACAGGCGCTGGGAAATTTACCTAAATAACATATGGTTTGTGCTTTACTTCTCAGCATTCTAGTATCACAGTCTGGTCAATGACCATTATGTTCTCACATGCTCGTCCTTAGCTATGGCAAACTTGTTACAGTTGGTCACACCTATTAATAGGTCACCTATCAATAGCCAATCCTTTTATAGGACAGATAAAGCAAGGAAACCTGTGACTGAGGTCAGGAGGTGTGGTCTCACACCTGCCCATACACACAGATACTTCATCCAGTTCTTAAGGCTTACATTTACTTTAATACAATTTACTGGATGTCGTATTTTATAGCTTATTGGTGTTTTTAGGGGGTTGTTTTTCAGATTCTGGAGTAAAAAAATTGGTTTTAGTTCTCCTTTATATATTATGAAGCCCAGGAGGTAAAGCTATGCCTTACCCCGTTCTTCAATCAATACACAGGGTCCGGGAACGGGTAGGAATTGATCCCTTTTTGCTCTCAGTGCTCACTGTCACTAGATCTCCTCATGTCCTGTTCAGCTCACTCCTAGTTAGTATGCATGTCTCCTATGTATCCACCCCTCCTAAAACTGAGGCACAAGTGTGGTGCCTGTGCAGTGGAGATGATCTGTGCCCCCCTATAGCCAATAGCATTCACCAGTGATTTTGTGTTAAAGTGAAAATAAAACTGCTTTGCTATGGGAAGTTAAGCAGCACTGGGAGCTGTAATCACTGCTTGAATCAAGAAGATTTTCTTTTTGCTGTAGGAGTTTGAAGGCAGATTTAAGATGGTGGTAATTAATCCTATTACTGTGTGATTATTTGGAAAATGATTTGGCAAGTTTACATGTCCTTTATCTTAGACTTACCGTTATAATTACCCATATTCTATGCACAGAGTATATTGTATTCAAATCAATGTTGTGTAGTTACACTACATTTACTGTTGAAATTGTACCATAATATATTTTTTAGTGTACAAATAACACAAATGTAAGTCACACCCTTTCAAGTCCTGCCCTAGGCTCTGGTATGAGACACTGATTTTTGCTGGGCTTTAACCACAACAGGAGATTCAATAAAAGTTCTTATCGTTTAAAATGTTGCTAATTTGCCCCACCAATCAGATGTTAATGATATCTGATTGTTTGGGGCAAAATTAGCACCATTTAAAACGATAAGAACTTTAATTGAATAACCCTGAAATCTCTCTCTTTGCACATGAAACACATCAGACTGAATGTAGCAGTTTTGTGTATAATGTACTTTGTATATATTTTGTTACACTTGCTTTTCCCATAATCTCCAGGTGGTGGCGATATAACAGACTTGTTCCACAGATATTTTTCTTACCAAAGGGGTAGGATCGTGGGTTGGGGTCCTATTTTCCATTGCATAATCCGTTATTTATTGACAAAGTCTGTGTGTGGCCAAAACATATTGTAATAGAGTTTGTATTCAGCGTCTACTCTGTGGCATCATCCTAACTTAGCTAGTTCAGTTCATCGTGTCCTATCAAGCAGGTCACACGATGCAATAATTCGGCATACGGCCGACATTTCAGTGTTTCATCGGTCGGTCGTCTGAATTATTGTATGGCGGCTTTTTGCGGCCGCAACCGATCGCCAACCGTTTGTTCAAGTCGGATGAACGATCGGACAGGTCGGAAAATCCTACGGCCTAATTTTTGGATGTGGTTGCTTTGCCGCGACCGACCACTCCTTCCTCCTGGCCTACCGGTCGAAACCCTCGAATGTTCGGTCAGGAGGAGAGATTGTATATGTGTACCTAACTTAAGGTTATTATTGGACACCAGCTGTCAATCATTGGCTTGATAAGTCCAGGGGTGTATAAGTCTGTCCGTCTGCCCTACACGCCTTCTACAAGATAACGTTTACAGTTAGAGACAATGGCATCATTGTTACAAAGCGACAAACAATCCCTAGGATTGGTGCGTATGTATATTAATATCAATAAAGCGCCACTTGGCTACGCAGTGCTTTACATGACTAAACACATAACAGTTCCATAATAAGGCCAAGGATATATTAGGAGGGAGGTCTCTGCATTTCATTACAACCTTTTCTCCAACAATCCATACCAGCAGCTAACACAACCTTGTGGGGCCTTTTCCATTATTATTCACTGATAATACCCCTACTACTTGCTTCCATCACCCCGTCTCCTCTCACTGTATTGCATCCTTATCATATCATGTGCACCGGGCCTTATATACATTGATACCCACCCCCTTCTCATCTCTCCCCACCTGTCACTCCATTCTGAAATCTTTGCTCCCCTGCAGTCATTGGAAAACCTGTCGGTGGTTTGTTTGTACATTAATAAGGATGTTCATGCATCTCGGTAATCTGTAAAGGACATTTATCCATTTACCATTAGCTCCTCTCACTCCCACACAAGAGACTTTCCCTGCCTTGCTCCCACACTCTGCCATTCACTGTTTAACTCTGCCAGGGTTTCTCCTACCTCCAGGTCTTCCCAGTTTATCACAGCTTGTCCATTACCCAACCACAGCATCACTTCCTGGAGACAATTTCCAGCTCTCTCCTTGACAATTAAAGGTCGATGGCAAATATTACAGCCCGGGCTCCCCTTTCCTATGATTATCCCAATGTGGTGTAGAATCTACAAAGCAATAAAAACCTTGTCCTTCGCTCTTTACACTCCCTCCTCCTCCTCCTCATTAACGACACTGAATTTCCACACTATCCACCCACATCGCATTTTTCCACATTTTCGCATCACTTGCTCTCCAGGTGTAAAATCCTATTTCTGTCTCCTTTGGTCTAGAATTGCCTCCCACACACACACAATTCAAATTGCACAGTATACATTCCTACTGACGTATATCTCTTTGTGGCACTGCAACCCCTCAGAGCCACCAGGCCCCTAGAGAAACAGGGATCCCGATTGCAGCCAGGCCCCTAGAGAAACAGGGATCCCGATTGCAGCCAGGCCCCTAGAGAAACAGGGATCCCGATTGCAGCCAGGCCCCTAGAGAAACAGGGATCCCGATTGCAGCCAGGCCCCTAGAAAACAGGGATCCCGATTGCAGCCAGGCCCCTAGAGAAACAGGGATCCCGATTGCAGCCAGGCCCTAGAGAACAGGGATCCCGATTGCAGCCAGGCCCCTAGAGAAACATACCGATTGCAGCCAGGCCCCTAAATTAACAGGGATCCCGATTGCAGCCAGGCCCCTAAATTAACAGGGATCCCGATTGCAGCCAGGCCCCTAAATTAACAGGGATCCCGATTGCAGCCAGGCCCCTAAATTAACAGGGATCCCGATTGCAGCCAGGCCCCTAAATTAACAGGGATCCCGATTGCAGCCAGGCCCCTAAATTAACAGGGATCCCGATTGCAGCCAGGCCCCTAATTAACAGGGATCCCGATTGCAGCCAGGCCCCTAAGAAACATACCGATTGCAGCCAGGCCCCTAATTAACAGGGATCCCTATTGCAGCCAGGCCCTAAGAAACAGGCCGATTGCAGCCAGGCCCCCTAAATTAACAGGGATCCCGATTGCAGCCAGGCCCCTAGAGAACAGGCCGATTGCAGCCAGGCCCCTAAATTAACAGGGATCCCGATTGCAGCCAGGCCCCTAGAGAAACAGGCCGATTGCAGCCAGGCCCCTAAATTAACAGGGATCCCGATTGCAGCCAGGCCCCTAGAGAAACAGGCCGATTGCAGCCAGGCCCTTAAATGAATCGTAAGTGCATTGGCACCATGTTCAAGCTTCCTACCCCTCGAGGCAACTTCACAATTATTAGAAATTGCTTTTTGTCTGTTTTCTGAGAAGGGCAGTGGGGAGAATGCTACAATAGTCTCCTTATGCTCTAAGTCTCCTTTATCTTAGTAATCTTATTATTTATTATTATACATTTATTGACTTATGTTGCAGAGAAAAAGAAAATTCTCTTTTGTCTGTATTCTAGTCCATTTTGCACACAACAGACACACAAAAGAGAGAGAGCGGTAGTATGATGAGTCACTTTCTCCAGTGCGTCACTGTAAACAACTGCATGATTGTGTACGGGTGACTTGGCAACAGCCAATCAGGGCCGAGCACAGTCAGCTGGAATAGCAGTGGGAGCGGTGTGTGGATGAGACAGAGAATTGCAGGGAGGGCTGAGCAGGGAGCATTGTGTTTATAATGGAGAAATACTGATGATAGCTATATCTGTTGTATTCAATAGATCAACTGGACTTGAAATGTAGTTCTTGAAGACGTTTCGCTAGTCATCCGACTGGCTTTCTCAATTCAGAATGACTTGTACAAGAATCTGTGGCAATATGTACCTGGAAAATCCCAATTAGCATATCACAAGCCAGGTGTTAAGGGTGTGATTAGTAGTGGCTAAGAGGTGTTATGGAACGCCCAGTAAGGTGTTAAAACAGCATTGTACATGGCAGACAGTTGGTGTCGAACCCCCCCACCTCTATTTAGGCTGATGATTTCCATCCTGCAATCTCAGGATCCTACCACGTTTGGATTCTATATCCAATCCCATCCATTCTATACACATTGCTCTATGTCAGGTTTATTTGATATCTACACAATGACATTTCTGCTGCATGGAATAAGGGGACAATGAATATCTACAGTTATCGCAGTTCCTCTTCATTGATGCTCCGTTCCGTGTATTCAAGGTCCCATGACCATTGGTCCAAAACCACAGATTGTTTAGGCAAATATATCCCTAATGTCATTTAATTCCAACTGATCTGTAAATCTATGGGGATAAAATATTGGGCCATAGTGTGGACCGGTCATCGGAATTATTATCTCAACAAATAGACAAAGGACAAAGAATTTGGTTAAACAACATTTATTGTAATATTTATATTGTGGGGCAGGAGGAGGGTAATTCAGAGGGGAAAGAAGGAGAGGGGGGGAGGATTTCACTGTTGCCCTGGCCATACACTCCCCCCTCCCTCCTACATTTCAGGCAGGCAGGGCAATAAGACACGCACAGGACGAGCGGGGGTCAGGCAGAAGGGGCAGGTATCTCTCAGCGGTTTGCGTGTCTTAATGCCCCTCTTGGTGCCAGCTACATAACTGCTGATCCCATGCAGGTACAAGTAGAGGGGCAAGAGATGAGTGAATTGAAACTTTATTACAGTCTTAGCAGGGCATTAATAGTGGGAGTGGATTAACAGTAATATCGCTGTATACCTTTTTAGCTGAAGCCTATTGTATTAGAAAGTGGGTGATCAGGCTGCCCCCTAGAGTTACCCACAGTGGGGTACTGATAAGTAGAATCTGCAACCACCTTATAGCATCACTTCCCTCCAAAGTGGGCCCAGGTGGTGGAGAATGCATAATAGGGGTGGGGCCAAACCCACTGCCAGTGGCTCTATAAATTTTCCATAACCCAAAACACCCCCACTGCTCCGTCTGCTAATCTCTAGTGACCCGTCCTCCTGCAAGGCTGGTCATTTCACGGTCGCCAACTAAATCTGTAAAGGTGGAGACTAAAGCACAGGTGGGAAGATGGAGTAAAGGCATCTGTAAGGGAAATTTCCCCACTCTTACACTATATCCCTCCAGATCAGTGGGAGAGAAGGGAGCCCACCAAACACCTACTACCCCAGGTACCCGTGCCATAAAGGAAAGGGGATAACTGAGCAACTGCACATAAAAGGGGCACATAGCATCTTCGAACTGAGCCACCCCCTTTGGAACACACCATACACACATCTAAATCGGAGATGAGAACAGAAGTGAAGAAAAAAAAAAGGGGGGGGGCATATTTTTTTATATATATATATATATATTACACACACATACAACCTTCCTCCTTTAACCCCTCCACTTCAGAAACAATGTACTCATTTCATCAGAGGGTGGACAGAGACCCGTTATGGGGTAAATACCCCCCCCCCCCGGGGTCAACATCACAGAGACACAACTTTACGGGAAACAAGAAACATAAAAACCTGCGCACGGACAAATTAAATATGTGCGTGTGTGTGTATAAGTTAGGGGTATCTGTTTATCGGGTATTTACAAGGGGAGCTGGGGGGGGGGGGGAGGGAAGAGCATCTACACAATACAGGGCCCCCTCTGTCCCTTTTTACAGGGAGAGGAGAGAGGCAGGAAGGAGGATATGTTGAAGTTTGTCTGTTCCCAGCTAGGGGTAGATGAGAGATCCGGCGAGAGGGGGGTAAGAGATAGAGACATAGACGGGGGAGTACGCTGTCCTTAGGTGCTGAAGTAAACTGGAGTAGAGAAAAACAGGGTGGAAAGAAATGGGTTATATTGGGAGGGGAGAAATAAAGACAGGGAGAGGGAGAGAAAAAGGAGGCAAAAGATAAAAAGAAAGGTTAGTATAGCTTGTCAAATGTACATAGCAAAATGCAAGCCTACAAAACTGCACATACAAGCTACATAGCTGCATAGACTTACCAATTATTATGATGAGGATGATGGCACATATCACACCCATAATTATCATCATCTAATGAGAGAGAGTAGACAGAAGGACAGTGAGCGACTGGAAAAAGGGGCACAGAGGATTAGGGGAGACAAGGCATAGGTAAACAACAAGTGGAAACCAGAATGTTAATTATTACATCTCTAGTAGGTTTAAACCATTAAGGTCACTAGTACACATGTGGACTTATGCAAAGGTTAACCTGGGTTATTAATCTGCAGCAGCCAATCAGATGATATCCAACTGCTGTAGACTAATAAAAAGCTAACATTTTATTGGCTGCTGCAGATTAACTGCACAGGGAAACGTTTGCACCTTTTGGTACACAAGCCCTGTTATCTCCTTCTATACAGATGCTGTATAAATCCACACAAATTTCCCTCACAAAAAACAGTGATAGAATAAAATGAAATCACAACACTTGGTGCGCAACGCGTTTTAAAGAAAAAAAGGTGGAGGTAAATGTCCCAGAGATAAAAACCACAGGAGGTAAAGGGCACCCTAGATCCAAGACAACAGCATGTCCATTATACTCCCTATTACACATGGGGTCTGGTTTTATATTTTATCCAATAGGAACTCTATGGTAGAGGAATGTGGAGTTGAACTCAGGGAACATTTTCTTTGATTATCAGATTTTGGCCATGAAAGGTCCCTTGGTCAAATAATGAAACGCTGTTTAAACTAGAACTGAGCAGGGAAATGTCATTTCATTGAGCTGATTTGGCTTTTCCCATTGGTGACTGGATAATTCTATATGGCCCCAATACTGGAGACAGAGGGAGAGATGCTGAATAGGGGTACTCGTACCTTGAGGTTCTTCCACCAGTACTTGCGCTTAAGCTTGGCTGCACTTGTCTCGAACTGAGAGGCTCCCGCCTGCAGAGCGTCTGCGCGGTCGTCCAACTCTGAAAGCTTAGAATCTCTCTCCAAAACTTTGTCTACATTCACACGCATGATATCCACAACCTGGAAACGGACACGGAATACCATCAGTCAGATCAATTCAGAAAATAAACATCTATGTAAACTAAATGTTCGATCACGTCCTAGCGACTGATTGGTCTACTGATAAGGAGAGTGAATCGGAACCAACTGATTTGATAGGTTAGATTTGACAGCTATAGCTGAAGGTTACAACAAAAATAACTCAAACGCCCATTAAATTCATTTCCTTTCTTAAAGTCAGATGGTTCAGTATAGCAATAGGACCCCCACCTGGGAAAACGACACCTCTCCTGCTCTATAATGTCCTGGACCCCTAAACTACACAGTGTATTCCACATGGGACTTTGAACAGAGAGAGATTTATATTACCCTCCCACCCATAGACACACTAAACCCCTATTTAATGGCTCTGTCTGTTGCAGATAGTGGAGGGAGGAGCATAAAACAAACAATTACTTACCTCATCCACCTGTGCCTGTGTTTGCTGGAGTCTCCTGTTGCTGGTAAGATTTGGGGGAGCATTGGGAGCTCCTCCTTCTCCGGGAGCAGCAGGAGGGCCGGCAGCTGGAGCAGACCTACAGAGAGAAACATGGGTCAGTACTGGAGCATCAGAAGATTGTAATAGAAATAGAACAGCACACCTATGGGAATATTAGGATACATTTTCCAGTGGATGTTGTTATGGCAGGTTCATTGGTCAGTTTAATAAAAAGCTGGATGAGTTTCTACAAACAAAGGAATGTTACAAGTTACTGGGATTGATACATAAAGTAGAGTTGGGAAAGGGTTTGTCACTGTGAGAACGGTAAAGCTATGGAACTGTCTTCCAGTGGACGTTGTTATGGCAGGTTCATTGGTCAGTTTAATAAAAAGCTGGATGAGTTTCTACAAACAAGGAATGTTACAAGTTACTGGTATTGATACATAAAGTAGAGTTGGGAAAGGGTTTGTCCCTGTGAGAACGGTAAAGCTATGGAACTGTCTTCCAGTGGACGTTGTTATGGCAGGTTCATTGGTCAGTTTAATAAAAAGCTGGATGAGTTTCTACAAACAAGGAATGTTACAAGTTACTGGTATTGATACATAAAGTAGAGTTGGGAAAGGGTTTGTCACTGTGAGAACGGTAAAGCTATGGACCTGTCTTCCAGTGGACGTTGTTATGGCAGGTTCATTGGTCAGTTTAATAAAAAGCTGGATGAGTTTCTACAAACAAGGAATGTTACAAGTTACTGGTATGATACATAAAGTAGAGTTGGGAAAGGGTTTGTCACTGTGAAAACGGTAAAGCTATGGAACTGTCTTCCAGTGGACGTTGTTATGGCAGGTTCATTGGTCAGTTTAATAAAAAGCTGGATAGTTTCTACAACAAGGAATGTTACAAGTTACTGGTATTGATACATAAAGTAGAGTTGGGAAAGGGTTTGTCACTGTGAGAACGTTAAGCTATGGAACTGTCTTCCAGTGGACGTTGTTATGGCAGGTTCATTGGTCAGTTTAATAAAAGCTGGATGGTTTCTACAACAAGGAATGTTCAAGTTACTGTATTGATACTAGTATAGAGTGGGGAAAGGGTTTGTCACTGTGAGAACGGTAAAGCTATGGAACTGTCTTCCAGTGGACGTTGTTATGGCAGGTTCATTGGTCAGTTTAATAAAAAGCTGGATGTTTCTACAAACAAGGAATGTTACGTTACTGGTATTGATACATAAAGTAGAGTTGGGAAGGGTTTGTCACTGTGAGAGGTAAAGCTATGGAACTGTCTTCCAGTGGACGTTGTTATGGCAGGTTCATTGGTCATTTTATAAAAGCTGGATGGTTTCTACAAAAAAGGAAGGTTACAAGTTACTGGTATTGATATAAAGTAGAGTTGGGAAAGGTTTGTCACTGTGGACGTAAAGCTATGGAACTGTCTTCCAGTGGACTTGTTATGGCAGGTTCTGGTCAGTTTAATAAAAAGCTGGATGAGTTTCTACACAAGGAATGTTACAAGTTACTGGTATTGATACATAAAGTAGAGTTGGGAAAGGGTTTGTCACTGTGAGAAGTAAAGCTATGGACTGTCTTCCAGTGGACTTGTTATGGCAGTTCATGGGTCAGTTTAAAAAAAGCTGGATGATTTTTCTACAACAAGGAATGTTACAGTTACTGGTATTATACATAAAGTAAGTTGGGAAAGGGTTTGTCACTGTGAGAACGGTAAAGCATGGAAACGGTCTTCCAGGAGTTGTTATGGCAGTTCATTGGTCAGTTTAATAAAACTGGATGAGTTTCTCAAACAAGGAATGTTACAATTTACTGGTATTGATACATAAAGTAGAGTTGGAAAGGGTTTTGTCACTGTGAGAACGTGTAAAGCTATGACTGTCTTCCAGTGGACGTTGTTATGGCAGGTTCATTGGTCGTTTAATAAAAAGCTGGATAGTTTCTACAAACAGGAATGTACAAGTTACTGTATTGATACATAAAGTAGAGTTGGAAAGGGTTTGTCCCTGTGAAAAGGTAAGCTATGGAACTGTCTTCCAGTGGATGTTGTTATGGCAGGTTCATTGGTCAGTTTAATAAAAGCGGGATGAGTTTCTACAAACAAGATGTTACAAGTTACTGGATTGATACATAGTAGAGTTGGGAAAGGGTTTGTCACTGTGAGAACGGTAAAGCTGGAACTGTCTTCCTGGACGTTGTTTGGCAGGTTCATTGGTCAGTTTAATAAAAAGCTGGATGAGTTTCTACAAACAAGGAATGTTACAAGTTACTGGTATTGATACATAAAGTAGAGTTGGAAAGGGTTTTGTCCTGTGAGAACGGTAAAGCTATGGAACTGTCTTCCAGTGGACGTTGTTATGGCAGGTTCATTGGTCAGTTTAATAAAAAGCTGGATGAGTTTCTACAAACAAGGAATGTTACAAGTTACTGGTATTGATACATAAAGTAGAGTTGGGAAAGGGTTTGTCACTGTGAGAACGGTAAGCTATGGACTGTCTTCCAGTGGACGTTGTTATGGCAGGTTCATTGGTCAGTTTAATAAAAAGCTGGATGAGTTTCTACAAACAAGGAATGTTACAAGTTACTGGTATTAATACTAAAGTAGAGTTGGGAAAGGGTTTGTCACTGTGAGAACGGTAAAGCTATGGAACTGTCTTCCGTGGACGTTGTTATGGCAGGTTCATTGGTCAGTTTAATAAAAAGCTGGATGAGTTTTCTACAAACAAGGAATGTTACAAGTTACTGTATTGATACATAAAGTGAGTTGGAAAGGGTTTGTCACTGTGAGAACGGTAAAGCTATGGAACTGTCTTCCAGTGGACGTTGTTATGGCAGGTTCATTGGTCAGTTTTAAAAAGCTGGATGAGTTTCTACAAACAAGGAATGTTACAAGTTTACTGGTATTGATACATAAAGTAGAGTTGGGAAAGGGTTTGTCACTGTGAGAGGTAAGCTATGGAACTGTCTTCCAGTGACGTTTTTATGGCAGGTTCATTGGTCAGTTTAATAAAAAGCTGGATGAGTTTCTACAAACAAGGAATGTTACAAGTTACTGGTATTGATACATAATAGAGTTGGGAAAGGGTTTGTCACTGTGAGAACGGTAAAGCTATGGAACTGTCTTCCAGTGACATTGTTATGGCGGTTCATTGGTCAGTTTAATAAAAAGCTGGATGAGTTTCTACAACAAGGAATGTTACAAGTTTGGTATTGATACATAAAGTAGAGTTGGGAAAGGGTTTGTCACGGTGAGAATGTAAAGCTATGGAACTGTCTTCCAGTGGACTTGTTATGGCAGGTTCATTGGTCGTTTAATAAAGCTGGATGAGTTTCACAACAAGGAATGTTACAATTACTGGTATTGATACATAAAGTAGAGTTGGGAAAGGGTTTGTCACTGTGAGAACGGTAAAGCTATGGAACTGTCTTCCAGTGGACAGTGTTATGCAGGTTCATTGGTCAGTTTAATAAAAGCTGGATGAGTTTCTACAAACAGGAATGTTACAAGTTACTGGTATTGATACATAAAGTAGAGTTGGGAAAGGGTTGTCACTGTGAGAACGGTAAGCTATGGAACTGTCTTCCAGTGGATGTTGTTATGCAGGTTCATTGGTCAGTTTATAAAAAGCTGGATGAGTTTCTCAAACAAGGAATGTTACAAGTTACTGGTATTGATACATAAAGTAGAGTTGGGAAAGGTTTGTCACTGTGAGAATGTAAAGCTTAGAACTGTCTTCCAGTGGATTGTTATGGCAGGTTCATTGGTCAGTTTAATAAAAAGCTGGATGAGTTTCTACAAACAAGGAATGTTACAAGTTACTGGTATTGATACATAAGTAGAGTTGGGAAGGTTTGTCACTGTGAGAACGGTAAAGCTATGGAACTGTCTTCCGTGGACTTGTTATGGCGGTTCATTGGTCATTTAAAAATAAAAAGCTGGATGAGTTTCTACAAACAAGGAATGTTACAAGTTACTGGTATTGATACATAAAGTAGAGTTGGGAAAGGGTTTGTCACTGTGAGAACGGTAAAGCTATGGAACTGTCTTCCAGTGGATGTTGTTATAGCAGGTTCATTGGTCAGTTTAATAAAAAGCTGGATGAGTTTCTGCAAACAAGGAATGTTACAAGTTACTGGTATTGATACATAAAGTAGAGTTGATCCAGGGAAATTCCGATTGCCACTTGGAGTCAGGAAGGAATTCATAATTCTGGTGGTTTTTTTTTTGCCTTTCTCTGCATCAACAGTTAGGCAGGAAATGGGCGTATTGCTATATGGGTTGGACTGGATGGACGTATGTCTTTATTCAACCTGAAATACTATACAAATTTATGAAAACAACTCCCAGAATGCCTTTAACAACTTCATTGATGGATCCTGGGAGCTGCAATGCCAATGGCTGTCAACCCCTGGACAAGGTGTAAAGTGCTGGGTGTGTTTATTATGTGCAGAGTCACTGTGGGGCATCAGCCTTTGGGGTAGGTCAGCTGAATAAAGCCCTAGGTTGTGTTGGGGTTCGGGACCCTCTGGTTGCTCTATGGATAATTTCATCCTTTATAGAAAAATAAGGCAATTTAGTATTTCAAAAGTAAAAACTTTGGCAGCAGTGACTGGACCCTGTGAAGTTTCCTGTGCCCCTAGCTGGACCTTGTAGCCTTGTGGATAATGGGTTCTAGGTATAAGAAGGAGGAAAGATTACCTTCTGTATATATAGCAGCACATAATCGGATAACACATTTATATTTACACACAGCTATTCCTGGAGTCTAATCCAAAGACTATAATTAGACAGACCAAGGGGACTGGAATAACAGAGTGTCAGGGACACCAGAGACAGAAATAATGCAAACCAAGGGAACGTTCTACTTGTTACCTGCTACGAACAACGTGGAGGTGTTTTTATTGGAGAATAACAATTATCACAAGGACGAGATGATCGTCAGGAACACGACAGGCCGAGACAGAACAATAGAAATACACCGAGCTTTAAAAACCCACGGATATGGACATAATGTGGGGACTGGAGACGTCCGAATTCTACATACGAGTGTACGGATGGAAATTATTATACGCTGGTAAATGGTGGTCGATATTTTGGCCCCATTGACTGCCACAGATAATATTTATAGTAAATCGGGGTGAAATATAAACTTCCAGCCTAACTGATGGCTCCAGACCAATTTGGGTCTATTGAGCATGTTTGCACATTATAATTGGCCAAAATATCAGACTTAATGGCTGAACAACAGATTACTGATTGGTTTACGGATCAATAATCAGCAGGAATAGAAGGCTTGTGATTGGTCCGTGTGTACAGTCTTGTCTATGTGCTATAACTTGGTGCGAGTTAAAATACCCTGGGTTGCTGAGGGGAATTTGTATCAAACTGTACCCTGTGAGCTAAATGTTTATGTTGGTATCATTTAGTCCACACAAGTAAATATCCATGTAGTCTCTCAATAAAGAAATGTTTTCCCCAGTTCTACTTCCTACCACTTAATAAGTTTGGTCTCACTAGGACGGATACTTACTGAACTTAGTGAAACATGCAGAAGTTTTTCTATTTAAATAAAGGTACCCATCACATGAGCTTGGCTGGTACATTGCTATATCAATAGAAAGCTGACCAACAGCCAGTAGAGTACGACTTCAATGTTCCAAATGTTAAACTTCTCTCTTCTTTAACCAGTAGCATTTTCTAGTTGTGACATATTCCCAGTGGATTTTTTGGATTTCCATCGGCTGAAAAACTGTATGTAGGCCATGGGCTACGCATCATAGTCAAACTATAAACAGGGATGGGTCATTTAGCTTTAACAGTAGGTACCAGCTACCTTTAGTAGTCAGTGTAGCTTTTTAAGTAGCCAGCTCTATACACATCAATAGAAAAACCTTTAATGGAGAACTATGACTGACTTATAGCCCAGAAAATGTAAACCAACTATCAGCTTAGCAAAGAAAGGCACAAAGTAATTAATTAAACAGATCCTCCCTTTTACCTTATATGAAGCACACTGGGCATGTGCCACCCACTGGGAAAGTGAAAAAGAGGAAGTAAAGAAGGTTTTAAATTTAGCCATGTTATTGCTTAGAAAGGCAAAGGATACATCATTATTATCAACAGATAAAGGGCTACAAGCCAGGAACGATTAAGTTAGTAACCTGGTATAAATGTCTACATTAGCTGTGATCCTTATCCAGACAGGTTGCGGTTTGATGTGCCATGGGTTAACCACTTGTCTAGATAAGGGGACTCAATTGTAACCAAGCAGCAGCAGCAGACAAACTCATCGCTCTCAACTTCCCAGCAGGTTTTGCAACACTAAGAACAAGCTCTATGGCCGCAGCTTTCAAAGTGGAAGTTTTAATGAAGTGATTATGTCATCTAGTCCAACAGCCTGGGATCTTATGTTCTGCCATAGAAATAACCAAACACGCATCTCAATGTGTACTGTACCTTTAACCCCAAGCCACACTAACTGTTCTATAATAATGATTTTTTTTATAATATTTATATTAATCTTAATTATCTACCCAACTTTAAAGCTGCTCATGATTCATTCAATTACAATGAACAGAAAGTCCAGTGGGTATGTGATGTTGCTGTACAGAGGACATTATACAGCCGCCATAGGCATTTATACAAGGGTAAAAGGATTATTTCCCCATCCAATCAAAAAAAGCAAAGAAAGTAGTTGCCAAGGAAACAACCCCCCCCCCCCCAAAAAAAAATTGTCCGGCCCAAAGCTCTCTAATTTTTGTTCGGCTTCATTGTTTTATCATCAGTCCCCGATTGTGGCCATGACTTGTCCTTTCCTAAAGCATTTTACCATTTCTCTCTATTCAGTTTCTACATACAGCAACACGAATATCCTTTACCTGCCATAGAGATACATTAAATATTAACATTTAATACAGAGCTAATAACTGATTGGGTGGAAGCTGTTGTAAAAAGCAACAGAGGCTACAATACACAATTAATTGCATGAAAGCTTCTGCACCTTATCAGCAAAAATACATCTGCAAACATTATTTTCTGCACAGTGACCACAAGGCAATGAGAATATCAGTAGGAAAATCAGGGTGGGGATGGCCAATATGTATCTGCACAGTGAGCGCATAAAATGTTGTTTTCTCCCCTAAAACATCATTCAGCCATCCAGTGTCCTGTTCCGTTACAGCATGTGCCCAGCAATATTAACGCTGACAGTTCAGAAGTAGACATAATGCAGATTGTAGGGATGGGTTGAAAACACATTTTGCCAAAGAATCTGCAGAGAGAAAAGCCGATTATTAGCAGTATTTCCAGGTCTTCTACGGGGATGGCCTGACTCCTAGTGACCAAGATCTGTAACTGCAACCTCATTAGTTCGACAACAACAGAAAACTGCTGCGTTATAGTGACAGTCAGAATGAGTAGTCTTTTATTCCTACAGTGCAGGAAATATACCTGTAGAGCTGATGTACAAACGGTCTGATCTGGCCAAACCATGCAGAACTTACTGTAAGCCTGGATACATGTTAGATGATGAATGATCGCATTGGCTGACAATCCTTCAAGGCCATACACACGTACACTTTCTGGCAGCCAGGCAATGAATGACTGCTTCAGCCAATGACATGTTGTGGGTTTCACCAGAGCTGTACATTGATCTATCAGGATGTCAGCTGTAGCAAACTGTTCATTGTCCAATTTGCCTGTCACAATGGTCCTAATGTGTACAAAGCTTTACTGCCACTATTTAATGATCCATCCTGGCATATCACTAAACAATGTTGAGAAGCAAGGCCTCTAGTCTTGTGGTTGCTCCCCCTTCCCCTCTGCATTGGATCAAAAAACAGGCTGCTTGGCTACTGCTGATCAGAATGTCTTTGTTGTCAATGATAGATAAATGTCCAGAAGGAAAGAGTGGGAAAGGGCATTGCTTTCTATGCCACCCAATGACAATTTCTTGAGGCTGTGGCAATACCATCAATCCCAACTTACAGTAAATTAACTTGCAATCTCCCATCTGTAAATATACACTACAAATACAAGCAAACCCCACACAAACCCCAACATAATATCACCACAATCCAAAGAGAGGACATCGCATGGCAAAAGACAATAGCCCCCGATAATGTTTTTTCCCTGATGTTTAGCAAGCATGAAAGAAAATTCAAATGTAGATCGTAAGCTCTTTGGGAAAGTTAAAATCAATTGTCATGTTGTGGAAAAGTGTTCATTGTTCAGCTTTCTCCATTTTTCTATTGTGTGCAATCTTTCTGCAACTCTCTGTCTCTTACTCGAGCTGTCTGGTCACTAAGGCTGGGTCATCCAAAACTTTCAGCGAAGTACACTCCAGCACACCTCAATGGCACGGCCTTTAGTCAATAGGTGCAATCCTCCCAGCCCTCCACCTCAAGGGCCACAGCAATATGGCAAATGCAAAGAACTTGGAGGAGCACACTATTTCATTTCCAGTGTTTATTTCAGCAAAAAAGACATACAACGTTTCGGGGGATACAAATTCCTGAGGATACCTGAGGAAGGGGAATTTGTATCCCCCGAAACGTTGTATGTCTTTTTTGCTGAAATAAACACTGGAAACGAAATAGTGTGCTCCTCCAACTTCTTTGCATTTGTCACTAAGGCTGGGTACACACCAGACGAGTTTTTGTCCCGACCGAGTGTTCAATACTTGCGACTGCTCGGTTGGGACAAATGACTGTCGGTTGTGGCAAGAGTGGACACAGCCGACAGTGCACATGACCGATCGTGGGGCCTCACAGGGAACTGCATAATTCGCTGTGATCTACCGACAGTCCCGATTGCCTGTTCATCTGATACGGACGAATAAGCAACCGTGCGAGGTCAGGCACGGCAGGTCAGCCCTCTAATTAAATTGATCTGCTTTGAAAAGAGAGGGAATACAAAGAGCCCAAAGATCTCAGTGAGCATGTGCAGATTTGACCAATAATGGAAAAGTTGCAGAAAAAACAAAATGGCTTCCCAATAATGCTGATTACTGGAAAATTCAGTGTCTCGGCAACTGCAACCTGATGGGGCCATTTGGGCTACGGTCTGTTGGGTACCTGGAGTGTATGTGACAGGTTAAATGTTTAAAGTCTAACAGGGAGATGTAATAAAGGTTCTTATTGTTAAAAATGGTGCTAACACTGCCCCAATCAATCAGATATTATTTACCATTTAAAAGCTAACATCTGATTGGTTGAGGCAAAATAAGTACCATTTCTAACAATAGGAAATTTTATTACATCTCCCTGTTTATTTTTTTCCTACAGTAGATGTATTAGCTGGTGGGTTTAAGTTAAGACACTAAGAACCAGACAAAGGCAATGCTAAAACCCATATTGTAATTACTATCAATGAATATCTCCAGTGATGCACTAAATAAAGATATTACTACATGTATAATCCTAACTCCAAACCAATAACACACAGGGACAAGCAAACAACAGCCTTGGTGTATGCAGGATACAGACCCATCCATACTGGATTAACACCATCAATGCAGTTTGTTGTTGTTTCCTTTAAGGAAATGCCACCAATCAAAACATCCGAACCAACAGGTGATAATTTCCTGTTAACCACAATCAGCAAGACACAGTGAACATTCCAATATGACCCATATATACGTATGGACATACTAATAAAACGGGCAGTGATTTGCCACCCAGGGTAGCTTATGGACAACACACAGCCCTCTGTTCACTGGTCCACAAGGGGAGACAGAAACCATTGATCAGTGTATGTCTGTACCAGGCGGGGGATGGCACATGGTGGCACGTTGCTGGTATGAAGCTTGATATCTTATAACATTAGCAATAAACTGCAAACCCCAAACATGTAGCTATTGTATAAATCTTAAGGAAAACAACCAGACAAATTATTAAATATTTTGTTTCCAGATCAAGCAGCATGTAAATAAAAGGGCATGAACTGCTGCTTTGCTAATGAGGCAATCTCTGTGTTCTCAGCCAATGGAAATGCAGAACAACCTGGATTCATTTCATGGGTAACCATGACCTTTCCAGACAGGACTCACTGGGGGTTACCTATACACATTCACTTATACCAGCACCAGGGTGGCAAAGCTTGGTGTCCATTTACTACCACCACAATATCCGATCACCCGTTCTTATCACTTTTATAGTCCACTTCTCTATTGTACAAACATTTCCCATAATTCATTTGTCTTTGGTTGGGGGATACAGTGGTGATAAGTTTTGGGTGATTAAAGGATCTACTATTTACATAGTAATAACCCATAATTTACACTGCTAGGAAGGATAATACTTTAAGGGGACATGACGATTGCACCTTACTGGAACACAGGTTTAAACAGGAGGTTTTATGGTCACTAGGGGGTCATCTTGATACTGTGGGTGGAGGTCAGCACTACGGAGATCAATGAATGCCATCTGTCAAACAGATGTCTCTAGCTCCATCACCACTGTAATATATTAGAATGAAACAAAAGAAAAGTGACAGATGTGACTTCCCACACCCATCGCACAAATGATTAGCAGTTCCAAAAGGTGCTGTGCACACCAGCCTTGAGAGTCCAGTGACAACATTATTGCAAAGAATGGCGTCTGCGGTTGGCACAGAAACGGGGTCTTGCCCATACACACGTGGCATCAATAATGCATTATTTGGTGTAAAATAAAAATAAACATATAGTAAAAGTGACATATGGTTCTTCTCTGTCTCCTTAAAGGGCATGTCCAACCCCAAACCCAACACTTATCTCTTCCCAAATAACAATGGGCAAACCAGTAGGTGTAGCAGCAAGAGGTGTTGATTCATGGTGTGTTTTCTGTATCTCCCCCCATATATACAAACCCTACAGAAATGTAAATGGCGTTTCAGGAAGATGACCTGTACAGAGTGGACAGTTACATTTTCTATTACTTGGTGGACATGCCCTTTAAGGGTCCCAAGCCAAATAATGGATCAGACAAAGAAAATCAACCCAATTTCATTATTAGACAATCAGTCAACCATCCAATACCATTGCTTCGTGAATGGTCCCTTTACAGCTACAGCACACTCTGGTACAGGAAATCAGAGGTGCAACATTTTGCACAACAATCAGATGTTAGTTTTCTAACTGGAGTAAACAGGTATTTTCTAATTGGTTGCTGCAACTTAGCAGCACAGACAAATCATTGCACCTCTTATTAAATAAACCTGCAAGTGTACCTTAAAAAATGAAACAAGAATGACCCAATGCCAGGTAGCCAATCATGCACCCAGAAAATCACTTCCTTTCACCGGGCCCTTATAACAGCCTACTATGCCCTGGAAACTTAAATTCAGATTGGCTACCAGAGTTGTGCAAATGGCTCTCTGATGTAAAAAAAATAAAGATATCTGGCTCTCTTTGCACTCGGTACATTATCTACACACGCACAGTATTATGGTATCACTCTGTGCAAAATGCTTCCTGCACCTTTTCTACTCAATTCAATGAAATGACATCAAAGCAAAAACCAGTAAACAGGCCGTACCCACAAGGCATTGTATTTGCTAGGATCTGGCAGACTGACAGCACAGGATTAGAGACAAGGGGAAAAAAAACAAGGATCAGAGAAGCAAGAAGCAATACAATGAGAGAAACTACACAGGATAAAAGAAAATTAACCAATAGGCATTGCTGCAGCATGCAAGCCACAGTGGGATCTTACCCTGCTACAATACCTGGGATTTGTACAAAGTACCAGCAGGGAAAGAAAATGTGTGCTATGTGTAGTTTATTTATATTACATTATTATACTTACAGGTCGTGTTAAAGGGTAACTGTCGACTCCATATAAGTGCCCTTTATTGAAAAGAGCTCTCACATATCTTTCAAACAAGCCTAGGTTAATGCCTCTTGCTTCCCTGGATCATATAGTTATAAGTTATAGGCCTGTAAAGTTACACTTTTCAGACTGCCCTGTCTCTGTGGGTCTGTGAGAGGCATGTGTCATAAGCCCCCCCCCCCCCCCCCAAAAAAACCCAATCCTTTCTGAAGCTATTTACTGACCTACAGCCATTCTCTGTCCATTCCTCTAAAATTATTTAGAAATTTGAAGGCGGGGCTTATGATGCAGCTGATGATGCTCTGTCCCATCAGTGAGCATGAGCCAACCTTAAACTTGGAGACAGAAGCCAATATCTGGTGATATCACTGCACATAGTGCTAGCAGGGAAAACACCTTTATACTCCTATAACTTTGGATGGACTGCAACCATAGGCATCATCCTGGAGTCATTTTAAAGGTACGATGTCCCCTTTAATGTAATCATTTTGGTGATTTGCAATTAAAAATTAATGAAGTTAGAATAAAATGCATTTTAGTTTAATTTTTTCCTTTAATTGATCTAAAAAATAATAATAAAACAGTGCAATTCCTAAGTCCTACAGGTCTATGACAAAAGATAACCTCACCAACATTTTGTCAGATACTTATTACAGAATTTATATAAATCAGATATAAATGAACTATTTGTTACCAGCCTACCAATCACTTAACTCCTTCTCCACACCAAGTCACTGACTTAGACATGCTCGGTGTGATTCACCTAGTAAGAGTGGGAGAGAGGAATTATCCAATCAGCAACTTGGTTAAGATCTGCTTTGAAAGGTAAGTGACATGTTCTGTTATTACTATATATTAAGAAAAAAAAATTGCATAAACCTTTCCTTTCAGTGAAACTGGGGACCTTATTAGAATATTTCTGTTTTTAACTACTAGGCAGGTGTGTGATTGGACCAGCCCTTGAGCAGACACTATTTGTTTACTTTAATAGGCGAGTAGGAATAAGAGCTATACTAGAGGACTCTGGATGCATTTCTTAGAATCCCAAAAGGAAAAATAACAGGGTAGCTCCAATTCAATTCCCCAGAGGAGGCAGGGGAAAAAAGTACTTTTGCTTTATGGAGAAACCGTTTGGTCTAATTATACTTTGTGGGTTCGTTTGGGTTCATTAATAAACATCATCCAAACAGGCTGTCTACCCGTCTACCTCCTGAACTAGAAATCCCAGCATCCTCCGGTTGTTGTACTTTTCTAGAAAAGTACCTATCATAGTAAATGCAGTTAAAAGACCACTTACCGTAAAAACAAATTTCCCTCCCTTTAATCTAGAATTCTATGGGAGGTTGGAGCAGGCATTCCTACCTCCAGTTTTGCTTTCATTGAAAAGTAATTACCTTTATACATTTTGAAAGGTGCTTGCAGTTTTCAGCCACAATGCAGCATAGCTACAAGTTGTAAAAGTTCTTTCCTGTCTGACCCCAGACAGTTGTTTGGTTTGTGCCTTGTTGATGATCCGACCTGGCAGATAATCAATGAGGCCCGACTGAATGTTTCAAGCTTGTGTGTCGCCTCTCGTCCACCAAATTGGTCGTGTGTACGGACCATAAGATTGAAATCTGCAGTGTAAAGCCAATTACTTTTCAATTACAGCATAGTAGACGATAGAAATACATTCTCCTACCCCTTAGAAAATTATAAATGGAGGCAGAGGGTACTTTTAAGGTTTAGTGGGCATTTAACAGGCAAACTTTGTTCTCTATAATATTTATTGCCCTAACGAAGCTGTAGAAGCACTACTCGCCATTTGATGACTAGGAAGGCTGCTACTATTATCATTCAGTAAATACTATCCTTTAACGGATAGTTTACAATGATGAGGTCACACTTAACAAAAGTAAAGAAAAAATCTGCTTTTTGGAACAAATGTTGGGCACATTTACCCCAATAACAAAGTAGAAGGGAAATCCCATGTCAAGCTCATAGTCACTAGACACCTTGCTAGAAATTTTTTCTCTATGCCCTTTGCAAGTGGACATGACAGTGGCCACTTTACACTCAAAAGGGGTTGAATGATTCCTCTACTTCCAAAAACATACATTTTTTCCTTTAGTATATGACCACAATATCCAGTTGTCATAATTACCAGTATAGGAGTATTTTAAAGGATACAGGCATGTTCAGTTTAAAGGGGAACTATCAACCACAGTGCCCTCTATTTTCAACAGGTTAATTCAATTAGGCATTCCTATTGGGTGAGGGATGAAACCCCTACATAAATCAGGTTTCTTTCATTATATATGTTTTAACCACTTTTCGACCGTTAATACATTGCGAAAACGCTAGCGGCTAGTTGCAAGTTTTTGCGTGGCTTTAAAGACACAATTGAAAAGGCCTTCATTTTTGTGCAAAAAAAATAGCGCAAAAACCGTCGCAAAATTTATTGCACCGCTTCCGCAGTGCAAAATTTAAAAAAAATTGCGACATAGCGCAGGCAGCGCAAAACCTTTGCTAACACGTCAGTACAAAAATTTGTGTGAATTTATCGCTTATTTTCCCGTTAGCATGGGATATTGTATGTCCCTGTCTGTCCCTAGGCTGGCCTTACTCTCTCACCCGAGAGGCATCCTGTGTATGTTGTTGATCGTTAAAAAAGTATCTACACTGAAAAAATTATTTTGCCTGATCTTAATCTATAATTAAAGGGCAACTGGGGTCTACGATCTCCCTTATACCTTTCAAACAAGCCTAGTATGATGTATCTAAAGTTATAGGCTTGTAAACTTACACTTCCTTGTCCTGTCTCCTCCTCTGAGCAGGTGCAAGCTCATTACCAGCTCACTAAATTGCTTAATGGGGCATTAACAAATATACAGGAGATTCAATAAAAGTTCTTATTGTTAAAAATAGTGCTAATTTTGACACCACCACTCAGATATTATTTAACATTTAAAAAGCTAACATCTGATTGGTTAGATTAATAAGAACTTTTATTGAATAACCCTGATAATCTTAACACACACTTAACCCTTGGTTTTCATGAGGCATCTAGGCGCATAGCATGCATACACTAATGATCCCAAAGGACAAATATATCAATATATTTTAAAGAGAACATTCTTTCTACAAGATGCCATTATGAGGGTGAAGTTGTCCTTTGATCTAAGGCTCTGCACCAGTAACCAAACTACACCTCACTTTTCAACAGCACATTCTGAGCACAAAAACATTACACATGTTTTTCCTGATTCATAACAAGTGTCAAGTGTCAATATAAACAATGCATCATTTTACAGAAATACAGCATTATAGGGTATCTTCCTCCCCAGTAACTACCGGTTAAGACCCTGGTGTTTGCCTCCTCTCCTGCTTATTGGCCAGGGCATGTTCAGTGTGTGCTATATACAGGGAGGATGAGAAGTTGTTTGGAATGTCATTCCTTACGGAGTTCCTGCTGTATAGCCTGATCCCCCAGCATTCGGTGATGCGTTGGCTAATAAGCCTCCACACAGATATTTTCTTGCCAACTTCAAATTCTCCCTGCCATAAGCCTTTCTACTTCACTGAAAATGAATATAGATGGACTGAGCAACAGGATAGTCTAAAGAGGCACACAGTTAATCAAGCACATATGGGCAATATCAGCCATAAAGCAGTAAATTACGGTTATCACAGTAAAGTCCCAACACAAAATGCATACTAATGTAGGTGCCAGGCTGGGTGTATGGATTACTCCATAACGTTGCCCTATCCTGGAAGGGCCTAATCCCACTAGTCTATTTCAACAGAATGTCTAAAGTTGTTCAAACCCCTTCATGAACTTGCAGTTAATCTGAACGATTCTGATCAGTTGGAATGAATTTTGGAAGATAGCTGCGCTTGTATGGTGAGAGCCTGGATGTACCGATTATCACCAGGCTGTCGGCTATTCGATCAGTGCAGAGAATTGCCCAGGTTTGCAGAATGATCACATGCAAAGCCAATCTGTTGGTCTGTGATCAGTGTATCAGCAAATGACCTTGTCAGGAACTGTGTGTGCTTGTGCCCTGTTATCATCTCAATGTTTATTGATTGTGTGATCGTCAGGATATGAAGGTGTATGGCCAGTTCTAACTCTATCCACTGTCAGCCATGGTCTACAAACTTCAGCAAAACCTGTACACAAGCAAACAGCATTTAATGGTGATTTAACCACCAAGGAGCCATGATGGACACACTACAATAATAAACCCATAGAACTCACACTCCACAGTATAAATAAAATGGCCACTGTCAGTGTTAATACTGGCCAACCACAGAACAAGATGTCCATCTCTAAACCTGTAAACATCCCCCCTCCACCCAAAAGCATTTCCAACTGAGCTCACACAACATGTTAGGTAAAGAGATGAACACTGGGTAACTGGTTATGAGCAACAGCTAGCGGCCCTGATGTGTGGAGGACCCTTGTGTCTGGGTCCTGATGCTAAGGTTTGCCCAGGCCCAAATTTCGCATCTGGGCCCTTAGGATTGTAGGTACGTCACTGAGAAAAGAACAATGTTCTTAGCCTTTTCAGGTTATTATTATTATGGATTTATATAGCACCAACATCTTCCGTGGCACTTAACAATAACAGTGATACATTTCATACAAGGGTAATACATGTTATACAAAGTCATACATATTATATAGACAGGTTATTTACAGCCACATCGTGATACAATAGGAAAGGGGCCCCTGCCCAAAGAGCTTAGAGTCTAGAGGATATGGGGGTGAGACATAAGGTGACCGGAATCGGTAGGCTGTAAATAGATTAGCAGTGGAGTATGAAAGGCAGTTTGGGTCAGTGAATGGGGTAATGTCTAGGCCAGGTTATATGGTGCCTGAAGAGGTGGGTTTTAAGATTACGTAGGTGTTAAGGGACGGTGAGTGACGGACAGACGCAGTTCCAGAGCAGAGGGGCAGCACAAGATATATGGAGGGGTTGTGTTGGATAGTGCTTTATAGGATAGGGTTAGCAGTGTGAGCTGGATCCTTTGTGTAATGGGCAACCAGTGGAATGATAACAGAGAGATTTGGATTGGAATGGATAGAAGTGGTGCCACCATGCCAGGCGGTTGTTTGGTTAACCACACAGGAGTGTGTTGCAGTAGTCTAGCCGGGATATGATTAGGTCATGGACTAGGATTTTTGTAGCTGCTTTTCAGACGAGGGATGAATGCTGGAGATGGTTTTGGAGAACATGAAGGCAGAGATGGCACTAAGGCAGTTGGGGACCTGGAAGGTCAGTGTAGGGAGATCTGGGACAGAAAAGAAAATTTGAGTATCATCCGCATACAGGTGAGACTGAAATCCAAGGCCATAGGTGTAAATGGAGAAAAGAAGAGGGCCAAGTACTGAGCCTTGCAGTACCTCCACAGGGATAAGGGTGGAGATCATTCCAGAGTGGAAAACACTACCAGAGAGATAGGAAGATAGCCAAGAAAGTGCAGTGTCCTGGATACCTAAGGACGCCAGGGTTTGAAGGTTACAGCAATATTACAAAAATCTTTGTGCCATTTTTTTCTCTGCTGTAGCAAACAATATGGCAGCTCCCAACACATTAAAATTTATATTTTTAAGCAAATTATAAGCTTTTTTTAACCTTATAGCCATGGGTATACTAGTGCTATTAACCTCTAAACAAGATGGAAGCCGACAGGAAGTAGCAATAAACAGACATTTCCTGAAGATTAAACTGCAGGTGAATTTGCCCCCACCGTGAGAGGTTTGTTAAATAAATATTTAATGAGCCCTAATCCTGCTTTGCCCAAGATTTTGGAAAAGATGCCCAGCGTGAGTACACATTCCTATTCCCTTAACCACCTGGGTTTAAGGGTGGAGGAGATACGGCTGCTGGCAGCACTGGTGTGAAACAGAGTGTTAAATGTAGGTGATAGCTAGTGCCGAGTGCTGACAGTATGTGATACTGTAATAAAAAATCACAGGCAATTGTACATGTGTCTCCATTATTTGAAATATTGAACGCCCTGGTTCCTATAATGCTGGACATATATATATATATTGTATGTATGTATTAAAGAAACAATAAGGCAAATGCAATAAACCAAAACAACCAAAAGGCATTTTGTGTGTGCACAAACAATCCATTATCTGTATTGCAAGTCAGCACTATGAATTCAAAAATGTAATACAATTCCTGACAAACATCATCACAAATATGTCAATGCAAAGGGAAAGAAAACGCTGGTTCGACATAAAACACCTTGACTAGAGCCACCATTATAAGAGAAGGATCAGGGAAAAGGGGATTACTCGCCCTGCTGGAACGGACAGTGCTCTGAGATTAGCCAGTGAGGCCCAATAGGGCCATTCATCTTGTAGAAGCCTGGCGGTGTGTAATATGCCTTAGAAATCCCCTAGTGTTCCATCACATACATATGGAAATGGGCGACATAGCAATATATATATGGAAATAGGGTGTTTGTGTGACATTGGTAGCTGTCAATGCAGCTTCACATAAATGTGTCAGGGTGACACACACACACCAACATTTTTGGTTTCAGCCTCTAAGAAAGAAATAGAATAGCCTATTGCTGGGTGCACTGTCACTGCACCTGTGCCTGTGGGGCATTTATACTGATGGGGTGTGATGCAGGTCGCAGGATGCAGCGATTAGGAGGATTCCGATTGGTAGGTTGTGTCAGTGTGGTACAGAATCCTATTCCTGCTATTCAGATGCACCGTCCCTGTGTGTCATACCGGGGAAAGAGGTTTGTGGGAACGTGGATGAGTGTGGATGTGTCACCCTTGCACAGTTATTTATGTGCATCATCCTCATTGGTGGATATTGTGTAAGTGTATCCCCCCCTCCCCCCACCATTGTGTTGTATGTGTATCACCCCTATTGCAGGGAATATAGGTATCAACCTTACTACAGGGTGCAGTGTAAGGGTATCACCTCCATTGCAGGATGCTGTGTATATGCATAACCCTCCATTGCAGTATGTGTATTGTGTATATGACCTATATTGCAGGCTAAAAGCGTGCAGCCTGTATGCAGTGTATGTTTCTGTCCATCCCTGTAGAGGGTGCAATGTGCCGGTCCCATACACAGGAGGATCACGGTGCACTGTGTCTGTAGGTCAGACTGATCAGTGCAGTGAGTGTCATTCAGATTGCCACCAACACAGTATGTGGATAAAAGGGAGGTTGTGTCTCTCACACACACACACACACACACACACACACACACACACACACACACACCACACACACACGGTGCCAATGGGAGATGTAAAAGTGGTGCAGTGTGGATTGTTGTGTATAATTGTGTGTCTATTCACTGTCTGGTGTGTGGGGGATGTTTGTCATGTCTGCATGTGACTGATTCCCCAGGGTGATAGGATAGAGAGGGGAGTGTGTAACTGTGTGTGTGTCACAGATTGTTACATTGCATGACACCTTAGAATGGATGGTGTGTCACAGATTGTTACATTGTGTGTGTGTGTGTGTGTGTGTGTGTGTCACAGATTGTTACATTGTGTGTGTGTGTGTGTGTGTCAGATTGTTACATTGTGTGTCTGTGTCACAGATTGTTACATTGTGTGTGTGTGTGTGTGTGTGTGTGTGTCAGATTGTTACATTGTGTGTGTGTCACAGATTGTTACATTGTGTGTGTGTGTGTGTGTGTGTGTGTGTGTTACAGATTGTTACATTGTGTGTGTGTTACAGATTGTTATATTGTGTGTGTGTGTCACAGATTGTTATATTGTGTGTGTGTTACAGATTGTTATATTGTGTGTGTGTAACAGATTGTTACATTGCATGACACATTAGAATGGATGGTGTGTGTGTCTGTCAGATTGTGATGTGTGTCCCCAGACCGATAGTGTTTGTGTACAGGAGGTACAGATTGTTACATTGTGTGTGTGACAGGTTGTGGTGTGGTTGCTGGGTGTGTGGGTTGGTTGGGGTGTCGGTATCACTCACATCTCGCTGGGCGCTGTTCAGTCTCTGGTGCTGCTGCTGCTGCGACTCCTTCTTCTTCTCCAGTCTGAGTAAAGATGGCGGCCAATGACGTCACTCCCATCCGGGGCTTAACGACAGCAGCAGAGGGGGAGGGGCGGGATGGACCATTGGAAAGGGGGCTGGGGGTGTCAATGGGGCGGCTCCAACTGCATCTTCTTATTCTAATGAATATCGGTATAATATAGAGCAGATCGGAATGGAGCAGATCGGATCCGATATCCACATGTGCAGGGAAATTCCTTATAACAGATCACTTAAAGGTCCTTAAATGGGTAAATGTATATCATCTGGACCAAATTCAATAGGATTGACCTGTACATAATATCCTTATAATGGACACTACACTACTATGTCAGTACGTAATCGTGGCCATTCAGTCTGATGCAACTAGGCGTTGAAGGGGAAACCAATCAGCTGGTTATCGGGTATTCATTCAGAGAAATACAATTTATATAGGGAGTTCTGTCTTGCTAGAACCAAATAGAAAATCAAGTTCTTATAGCGTGGAGGAGTACTCTCCTATTGTCACATATGTAGATATTTGGGATTAATCAAGGAAAGGGCTTATATGGATAGGATAGTGTCTTTAGGAATTACCTGTGGATAATATCATGTTTATAAATTCATTCATGTTATAGCATAATAAGGATATTTAGAAAAGCCATTATACATAACATCATGTCATGTGTATTTATCCATGTATGAAGAATAGTACAAGAAAGTATCCGCACCACCTAAAAGAACTCACTGTAATAGAAGAGTTATGTCCACCTAAGAAAAACCCTTTTGGGTTTGCAGTTTATTATAGAAAGGGACGGACAGGGAGCTGTGTCTTACCTCCGTCGTTCAAAACATGCAGGAGCCGGATTTTCGTGAAGGTAGAACAAACACCAGTCTCGCACCTCATCTGCCAGGTCACAAGAAACTGACGTGCATAGATTGCAAGCCAGTAAGTTCCTTAGTGTTTTTTGAGAACAGGAGGTAAGACCACGCTCCTTACCTCATGTTCTGATAAATAAAACCTGAAACCCAAAGTAGTTTCTTAGGTTTTATTTTAATTATATTTTTATGAATTATGGTTTGTTGATCGAGGTAGATATTCCTTTCCTTGTCGTAGTTTTTTTGGATTTATCTGTTTGCTGGTTTTCAGCTGGTGTCACCCATGCAACGTGGTGAACTATTTCTTTAAAGGACAACTAAGCCTCAGAAAAGTGAGGCGAAAACACCTTGAATAAAAATCACGTAATCTGTGTCTTACCTCTCATTTTGATACAGGCGTGGGAAATTACCAGTAAATACATATGGTTGTGCTTTACTTCAGACATTCTAGTATCACAGTCTGGGTCAATGACCATTGTAAGTTCTGCACGATGCTCAGTCCTAGCTATGGCATAGAACTCTGTTACAGTTGGTCACAGCTATTATACGTCACACCTATTCATAGCCAACTTTTATAGGACAGATAAAGCAAGAACCTAGTGACTGAGGTTCAGGACTGTGTCTGCCACATCGTGTGCTCCCGCAATACACAAGAACTTCACCACGTTCTTAACAGCTTCATTTACTCTATACAATTTACTGGATGTCGTTTATTATTAGCTTCATTTTTGGTGTTTTAGGGGGGGTTTCAGTTCGGGAGTATAAAAAAATGGGTTTAGGTTCCTTTGAATATATATATTGAAGGCAGGAGTTAAAGCTATTGGCCTACTGCCCGTTACTTCAAATCCAATAAACACCGGGTCCGGGAAGGGTGAGAACATTGATTCCTTTGCTCTCAGTGTCTCCACTTGTCACTATGATGCTCCTAATGTCCTGTTTCAGCTCACTCCTAGTAGTATGCAGTCTCATATGTATCCACCCCCTCCTAAAAACTGAGGCACAGAGTGTGGTGCGGTGCCTGAGATGTGTCGCTTGCACCCTGATGCCCCCAATAGCCATATTCCACCCAGTGATTGTGGTTTAAAGTGAAAAATAACAAACTGCTTGCTAGGAGAGTTAGCGCCTGGGTAGCTGTAATCAGCTTTGAATCAAGGAAGATTTACTTTTTGTTCGTGGAGGAGTTGAAGGCGCTCAGATTTAAGAGTTGGTTGGTTAAGTAATCTAATACTGGTGTGATTATTTGGAAAAATGATTGGCACAGTTACATGCCTTTAATCTAGACTTACCGTTATAATTACCCAATATTCTATGCACACGAGTAATCTGTATTCAAATCAATGTGTGTACGTTTACACTAACATTGACTGTTGAAATTTGTCCAATAATATTTATAATTTTAAGTGTACAAATAAACACAAATGTACAGTCCACCCTTCATAAGTCTGCCTAGGGCTCTGGTGATGGCGACACTGAGACTTGTCTGGCCTTTACATCACTACAGGGCGATTCAAAAAGTTTAGTCGTTTAAAAATGTTGCTATTTTTGCCCCAAACCAATCAGATGTTAAATGATAATCTGATTGGGTTGGGGCAATCTCAATTAGGCAACATTAAAACGAGTAAGAAAACTTTCTATAAATAACCCAATCCGAAACCAATCTTCTTAGCGGGACATGAAACACAGATCAGATGAAGTAGCAGTTTGGTATAATGACTCTTGGATATATTTGTACACTTGCTTTTCCTCAGATCTCCAGGTGGGGGCGAATATACAGATTGTTCCCAGATTGATTCTTTCTCAATAGGGTGAAGGATCGTGGGTTGGAAGTCCTATATTTCATTTGCATAATCCTCGTTATATTATGACAAGGTTCTGTTGTGGCCCAAAAATACTGCTATAAAGTTTTGTATTCAAGCGTTACTCGTGGATCACTCCTTAACAATTCTAAAAGCTAGGTACACACGAGGCAATAAAATTCGGCCATACGGCGACATTCAGTGTTCAGTCGGTCGGTTTCTGAATTATTGTTTATGGGGCGTTTGCGTCCTGTGGGCCGCAACCGATCGCCAACCGTTGTCAAGTCGGAATGAACGCGCATCGGATAGGTCGGAATCCTACGGCCTGAATGTTGGGATTGCCTGCTGGTTGTCCTATTTGCCTGCGACCGACACTCTTTCCTTCTCGGCCCTACGGTCGAGAACCCTCGAATGTTACGGTCAGGGGCAGAGATTGATAGGGACATAACTTAAGGTTATTAGTGGGACACCAGCTGTCAATCATTCTGGCTTGATAAGTCCAGGGGTGTATAAGTCTGTCGTATGACCTAACCGCTTTACAGAGAAACGGTTACAGTTAGGACCAATGCATCATTGTTGACAAAGCGACAAAACAATCCCTATAGGATGAGTTTTGCGTAGCTATATAATTCAATAAAGCGCCACTGGCTACGCAGTGCGTTACCATGACATAAACACAATAAAACAGTTCATAATAAGGCACAAAGGATATTTTATGGGAGGGAGGGTCTCTGCATTTCTCTTACACAACCTTTTGCTCCAACAATCCAATATTCCAGCAGTAAAACAACTTGTGGGGCCATAGTCTCATTATTATTCACTAGATAATGATCCCACCTTACTACTTGTTCCCATCACCCCAGTCTTCCTTCATCACTGTATTGCATCCTATTCATATCATGTGCACCGGGCCTTATATACAGTGCACCACACCCCTTCTCATCTCTCCCACTGTCACTACCATTTCTGAATCGTTGTCCCTAGCGTCATTGGACAAACCTGTCGGTGGTTTGTTGGTAAATTTAATAAGGATGTTCATGCATTCGGAATCTGTAAAGGACCATTTATCCATTTACCATTAGCTCTCTCTACTCCCACCAAAAGAGACCTTTCCATGCCTTGCTCCCAACCACTCTGCGACATTCAATGTTTTACACGTGTTTCCAGCGGTTTCCTCCTACCTCCGGTCTTCCCAGTTATCACAGCTTGTCCATTACCCCAACACACGCATCACTCCTGGGAGACCAAAATTTCCAGCTTCTCCTTGACAATTACAAGGTACGATGGACTTACAGGCCGGGGTCCCTTCTATGATATCCCCAAGTTGGTGTCAGAATCTAAAAGCAATTACAAAAACCTGTCCTGTCGCTCTTTACACTCCTCTCTCCTCCTCATTAAACCGACATGACTTTCCAACCACGTATCCACACCACAATCGCATTTTTCAAATTTTCGATTACTGCCTCCGTTGAATCTTTTGTACTGGCAGATGCCTCAACACCAATAACACGCATTCCTATGTTACTGTCCTACGGACGGATTGATCGTTTGGGAACTGCACCCCCAACCACCAGGCCCATTAATGAAGCCAGAATAGGATCCTCACTCAGATGTCCTTTGATGGCCTTGACTTTTTCAGCATCCGGCCCTGAGAAAAAACAGTGGATCCCGATGTGCGCCACGGCTCCTAGTGGCGAAACAGGGATCCCCGATCGCAGCCAAGGCACCCTAGAGAAACAGGGAGTCCCGATGGCAGCGCAGGCCGCCTAGAGAGAAACACGGCGACTTTCTGGACGATTGCACGTCCAGGCCCCACTAGCGAAAACTAGGTGGTATCCGATTTCAGCCAGCCCTGAACAGGATCCGATTGCAGCCAGGGACCCGAGACAGGATCGAACAGGCTGAGAAATACCCGATTGCATGGCCAGGCCCCATATTAACGGCATTCCGCATTGCAGCCAGGTCCCCGAAATTACACTCAGGGCATCCCGGATTCGCCAGGCCCCTAAATAAACACGCGATCCCGATTGCAGGCCAGGCCCCTATATGTTAGACAGTCGGATCCGCTTGCAGCCGGCCCTCAAATCAGGATACGATGCAGCAGGTATTTTCATTCCATCCCTTGATCCGCCATCTCGCAAGCCAGGTCACCTAAATACAGGGATTGCACGATTCCAGCTCAAGGCCCGGCTAATTAACGGCGTATCCGCCCGCCTCTCGGGCCATGACCCCTAGAGAAACATACGATTCGCCGCCAGAGCCCCCTTAAAGTGAACACTGGCGATCCCTCAGTTTTATCAGACCAGGCCTCTAGAGAAAAACAGGCCGATTTTGCAGCCACGGGCCCCTAAATTAACAGGGATCCCCGATTGCCCAGCCAGGACCATCCTAGATGACCAATAGGTCGATGTGACAGCTCGTGCCCCTAAATAACACTTGGGATCTCAGATTGCCAGACACGGCCTCCTCCATAAGAAAGCCAGGTGCACCAGGCCCCTGATTAAGTGATACCCACGCAGGGCCCTTCAAGCAAACAGTGTGACGATTAGGCCTGCTTAACGGTCAACAGGTCCCCCCTTGTCATAATGAACTCGTAACTGTGCTGTGCACCATGTCAAGCCTTCTACCCTCGAGGCAACTCCAATTTGTAGAATTCGCTATTGTGTCTGGTTTTGAGAAGGGTTCCATGTGGGGGAGAATGCTATCTCCATGTCAGTTCTCCTTTTTCTTATGCCTTTATTAGATCTTCACCCATTATTCATTGTATGACAGTATTGAATTATGTTGCAGAGAAAAAGAAAATTTTCTCTTTGTCTGTAGTTTCTAGTCCATTTGCACATCAACAGGACAATACCAACAAGATGAGAGACCTTTTTGGTAGTATGAGGCCTCCCTCCTCGTACCACCCGAGTCACTATTCTCCGCAGTGCGTCACTGAAACAATACTGCATGATTGTGTAACGGGTGACTTGGCATTTATAGCACTCATTGGGCGTTAGCACAGTATAGCGTATGAGCAGGACGCTGGCTTTCCCCTCACGCTTTTTTCTCCCCTCGCTGCCGTGGGACCGCGTTACCGTGATATTGACTGAGAATGCAGGGAGGGCCCTGAGCGGGAGGCATTGTGTTTAATAATGGATCGAACATACTGATGATGATAGCGTATTTCTGTGTATTAATTCAGATCAACTGGATTGAAATGTAGTTCTTGAAGACGTTTCGTAGTCATCCACTGGCTTTCTTCATCAGAATGACTTGTACAAAGAATCTGTGGCAATATGTACCTGGAAAATCCCAATAGCATATCACAGGCCAGGTGTTAAGGGTTGTGAGTAGATTAGTGGCTAAAGAGGTGTTATAGGAACGCCCAGTAGTAAGTGTGATAAACAGCATTGACATGGCAGACAGTTGTGGTCGAACCCCCCCCACCTTATTTTAGGTGATGGATTCATCCTGGCAAATCTCAGGTCTCCTAACCACGTTAGTGGATCTATATCCAATCCCCATCCATTGTCTATACCCTTGCCTATGTAGGTTTAATTTGATATCTACCCAATGACTTCTGCTGCATGGGAATAAGGGGAGCATGGGAATCTCTTACACGTTCTGCAGTTCTCTTCAGTGATTGCTCCGTTCCGTGTATTCAGGTCCCATGACCATTGGTCCAAAACCCAGATTGTTAGGCACAAATATCCCAATGTCATTTAATTCCAACCTGATCTGTATCAATCTATGGGGATATTAAATTTGGGATGGGGGCGGCTGATTGCAGCACCAAATCGAAACGGTGATTGAACGATTGCGCTCCGTCACTGACATTATTCTTCTATGTTTTTGGTGGGGTCTGGTTAGTTTCCCCCCGATCTGCAAGTGGTAGAGAAGAGGATTTAATGTTCTCCATACATCTCTACATTCAAGGGCACGGACATATCAGGCATTGTTTAACAACAATTGATATAATTGTGGGAGCGGGTGACTTGACGGGTGCATATGCAGGGTATAGAAGGAGAGGGGGAGGGGAGTGCAGTATCTCTACAGCTGTTGAACCCTGCCTTACAGCCCCCTGCTTCTTCCCCGCCTCATGTTACGGCAGGTCCATAGACCTTGCTCCGGACCCAGCGGGGTTCCCCAGGATCAAGGCTAGTCATCAGGTTTGTCGTTGGTTATGCTACCCCTTGTGTGCTATGTACATAATGTGATAATCCCTCTCAGTAACCGTAACAGGGCAAGATGAGTGAGTGCATGAAAACTATATTGTATGTGGGAGTGGATTAACAGTAATATCGCTGTATACCTTTTAGCGAGCCTATGTATTAGAAAGGGTGATCAGGCTTGCCCCCTAGAGTTACCCACAGTGGGGGTACTGATAAGTAGAATCTGCAACCACCTTATAGCATCACTTCCCTCCAAAGTGGGGCCAGGTGGTGGAGAATGCATAATAGGGGTGGGGCCAAACCCACTGCCAGTGGCTCTATAAATTTTCCATAACCAAAAACACCCCCACTGCTCCGTCTGTAATCCTAGTGACCCGTCCTCCTGCCAAGGCTGGTCATTTCACGGTCGCCAAACTAAATCTGTAAAGGTGGAGACTAAAGCACAGGTGGGAAGATGGAGTAAAGGCATCTGTAAGGGAAATTTCCCACTCTTACACTATATCCTCCAGATCAGTGGCGAGAGAAGGGAGCCACCACCAAAACACTCTAACCAGGTACCCGGTGCCCATAAAGGAAGGGGATATGAGCAATGCACATAAAAAGGGGCACATAGCATCTTCGATGGCCACCCCCTTTTGGAACCCACCACCATACCACACACATCTAAACGGCATGAGAACAGAGTGAAGAAAAAAAAAGGGGGGGGGCAATTTTTTTTGATATATATATATATATATTACACACACATACAACCGTCCTCCTTTAAACCCCCACTTCAGAAACAAGTGTACTATTTCATCAGAGGGTGGACAGAGAACCGTTATGGGGTAAAATTACCCCCCCCCCCGGGTCAACATCACAGAGACCACAACTTACGGGAACAAGAAACATAAAAAACCTGCGCACGGACAATATAAATATGTGGCGTGTGTGTGTCTAAGTTAGGGGTATCTGTTTATCGGGTATTTACAAGGGGAGCTGGGGGGGGGGGGGAGGGAAGAGCATCTACACAATACAGGGCCCCTCTGTCCCTTTTGACAGGGAGAGGAGAGAGGCAGGAAGGAGGATATGTTGAAGTTTGTTCTGTTCCAGCTAGGGGTAGATGAGAGATGCGCGAGAGGGGGGTAAAGAGATAGAGACATTGACGGGGGAGACGCTGTCCTTAGGTGTGGAAGTAAACTGGAGTAGAGAAAAACAGGGTGGGAAAGAAATGGGGTTATTGGGAGGGGAGAAATAAAGAAAGGGAGAGGAGAAAAAAGGGAGGCAAAAAAGTATAAAAAGAAAGGTTAGTATAGCTTGTCAATGTACATAGCAAAATGCAAGCCTACAAAACTGCACATACAAGTACATAGCTGCATTAGACTTACCAATTATCTATGATGAGGATGATGGCCACATTAATCAACACCATAATTATCATTCATCTATGAGAGGAGAGTAGGAAAGAAGGACAGTGAGCGGACTGGAAAAAAGGGGCACAGAGGATTAGGGGAGACAAGGCATAGGTAAACAACAAGTGGGGAAAACCGAATGTAATTATTACATCTCTAGTAGGTTTAAACCATAAGGTCACTAGTACACATTGTGGACTTATGCAAAGGTTAACCTGGGTTATTAATCTGCAGCAGCCCATCAGATGAATCCAACTGCTGTAGACTAATAAAAAGTTAACATTTTATTGGCTGCTGCAGATTAACTGCACAGGGAAACTTTGCACCTTTGGTACACAACCGTTATCCCTTATACAGATGCTGTATAAATCCCCACACAAATTTCCCTCACAAAAAACCAGTGATAGAACTAAAATGAATCAACAACAATTGGTGCGCCAACGGTTTTAAAGAAAAAACCAAGGTGGAGGTAAATGTCCCAGAGCTAAAAACACAGGAGGGACAGGGCACCCAGGCCAATGACAACAGATGTCCATTATACTCCCTATTACACATGGGGTCTGGTTTTATATTTATCCAATTTTTGGCCAATAACTTCTATGGTAGAGGAATGTGGAGTTGAACTCAGGGAACATTTCTTTGATTATCAGATTTTGGCCATGATGAAAGGTCCCTGGTAAAAAATAATGAACGCTGTTTAAACTAGACTGAGCAGGGAAATGTCATTTCATGAGCTGATTTGGTTTTCCCATTGGTGACTGGATAATTCTATATGGCCCCAATACTGGAGACAGAGGAGAGATTGCTGAATAGGCTCTTTGTACCGTACCTGGAGGTTCTTCCACAGTACTTGGCGCTTAAGCTTGGCTATTGCACTGTCTCGAACTGAGAGGCTCCCGCCTGCCAGAGACGTTTCTGCACGGGTCGTCCAACTCTGAAAGCTTAGAATATCTTCTCCAAAACTTTGTCTACATTCACACGCATGATATCCACAACCTGGAAACGGACACGCGAATTACAGCAGATCAATCAGAAAAAAACATCTATGTAAACTAAATGTTCGATTCACGTCCTAGCGACTGATTGGTTCTACTGAAGGAGAGTGGAATCGGAACCAACTGATTTGATAGGTTAATTTGACAGCTATAGCTGAAGGTTACAACCAAAACTAACTCAAACGCCCATTAAATTCATTTCCGTTCTTAAGTCAGATGGGTTCAGGATAGCAATAGGACCCCCACCTGGGGAAAACGACACTTCTCTGCTCTATAATTGTCTGGACCCCTAAACTACACAGTGTATCCACATGGGACTTTGAACAGAGAGAGATTATATTCCCTCCACAAATAGACACACTAAACACCTATTTAATGGCCTGTCTGTTGCAGATAGTGGAGGGAGGAGCATTAAAACAAACAATTACTTACTCATCCACCTGTGCCTGTGTTTGCTGGAGTCTCCTGTTGTGGTAGATTGGGGGAGCATTGGGAGCTACCTTCTCGGGAGCAAGCAGGAGGGCCGGCAGCTGAGCAGACCTACAGAAGAGAAACATGGGTCAGTACTGGAGCTCAGAAGATTGTATATAGAAATAGAACAGCACACTATGGGAATATTAGGAACATTTTCCAGGGATGTTTTATGGCAGGTTCATTGGTCAGTTTAATAAAAAAGCTGGATGAGTTTTACAAACAAGGAATGTTACAAGTTACTGGGATTGATACATATAAGTAGAGTTGGGAAAGGGTTTTGTCACTGTGAGAAGGTAAAGCTATGGAACGTCTTCAGTGGAAGTTGTTATGGCAGGTTCATTGGTCAGTTTAATAAAAGCTGGATGAGTTCTACAAACAAGGAATGTTACAAGTTACTGGTATGATACATAAGTTAGAGTTGGGAAAGGGTTTTGTCACTGTGAGATCGGTAAAAGCTATGGAACTGTCTTCCAGTGGACGTTGTTGTGGCAGGTTCATGGGTCATTTAATAAAAAGCTGGATGATTTACAAACAAGGAAAATGGTACCAAGTTACTGGTATTGATACATAAAGTAGAGTTGGGAAAAGGGTTTGTCACTGTAGAAACGTTTAAAGCTATGGACCTGTCTTCCAGGACGTTGTTATGGCAGAGTTCATTGGTCAGTTTAAAAACGCTGGATGAGTTTCTAACAAACAAGGAATGGTACAAGTATGGTATTGATACATAAAGTAGAGTTGGGAAGGGTTGTCACTGTGGAGAACGGTATAAAGCTATGGGAATGTTTCCAGTGGACGTTGTTATGGCAGGTATTGGTCAGTTTAATAAAAAAGCTGGATGAGTTTCTACAACAAGGAATGTTACAAGTTACTGGATTGATACATAAGTAGAGTTGGAAAGGGTTTGTCACTGTGAGAACGGTAATAAAGCTATGGAACTGTCTTCCAGTGGACGTTGTTATGGCAGGTTCATTGGTCAGTTTAATAAAAGCTGGATGAGTTTCTTACAAAAGGAATGTTACAAGTTACTGGTATTGATACATAAAGTAGAGTTGGGAAAGGGTTTGTCATGTGAGAACTGTTTAAAGCTATGGAACTGTCTTCCAGTGGACGTTGTTATGGCAGGTTCATTGGTCAGTGTTAATAAAAAGCTGGATGTGTTTTACAAAAAGGAATGTTCAAGTTACTGGTATTGATACAAAAGTAGAGTTGGGAAAGGGTTTTGTCACGTGTCAGAACGGTTTAAAGCTTGGAACTGTCTTCCAGTGGACGTTGTTATGGCAGGTCATTGGTCAGTTTAATAAAAGCTGGATGAGTTTCTACAAACAAGGAATGTTACAAGTTACTGGTATTGATACATAAAGTGAGTTGGGAAAGGGTTTGTCACTGTGAGTATGGTTAAAGCTATGGAACTGTCTTCCAGTGGACGTTGTTATGGGCAGGTTCATTGGTCGTTTAATAAAAAGCTGGAGTGTTTCTACAAACAAGGAATGTTACAAGTACTGGTATTGATATATAAAGTAGAGTTGGGAAAGGTGTTTGTCACTGTGAGAACGGTTTTAAAGCTATGGAACTGTCTTCCAGTGGACTTGTTATGGCAGGTTCATTTGGTCAGTTTAAAAAAAGCTGGATGAGTTTCTACCAAACAGGAATGTTACAAGTTACTGGTATTGATACATAAAGTAGAGTTGGGAAAGGGTGTCACTGTGAGAATGGTAAAGCTATGGAACTGTTTCAGTGGACATTGTTATGGCAGGTTCATTGGTCAGTTAAAAAAGCTGGGATGAGTTTCTACAAACAAGGAATGTTACAAGTTACTGGTATTGATACATAAAGTAGAGGTTGGGAAAGGGTTGTCACTGTGAGAACGGTTTAAAGCTATGGAACTGTCTTCCAGGGAGTTGTTATGGCAGGTTCATGGTCAGTTTAATAAAAAGCTGGATGAGTTTCTACAAACAAGGAATGTTACAAAGTTACTGGTATTGATACATAAAGTAGAGTTGGGAAGGGTTTTTCACGTGAGAACGGTTAAAGCTTGGAACTGTCTTCCAGTGGACGTTGTTATGGCAGGTTCATTGGTCAGTTTAAAAAAAGCGGGATGAGTTTCTACAAACAAGGAATGCTACAAAGTTACTGGTATTGATACATAAAGTAGAGTTGGGAAAGGGTTGTCACTGTGAGAATGGTAAAGCTATGGAACTGTCTTCCAGTGGATGTTGTTATGGCAGGTTCATGTCAGTTTAATAAAAAGCTGGATGAGTTTCTACAAACAAGGAATGTTACAAGTTACTGGGATTGATACATAAAGTAGAGTTGGGAAAGGGTTTGTCACTGTGAGAACGGTTTAAAGCTATGGAACTGTTTCCAGTGGACGTTGTTATGGCAGGTTCATTGGTCAGTTTAATAAAAAGCTGGATGAGTTTCTACAAACAAGGAATGTTACAAGTTACTGGTATTGATACATAAAGTAGAGTTGGGAAAGGGGTTGTCGCTTGTGAGAACGGTAAAGCTATGGAACTGGTTTCCAGTGGACGTTGTTAGGCAGGTTCATTGGTCAGTTAATAAAAAGCTGGATGAGTTCTACAAACAAGGAATGTTACAAGTTACTGGTATTGATACATAAAGTAGAGTTGGGGAAAGGGTTTGTCACGGTGAGAACGGTAAAGCTATGGAACTGTCTTCCAGTGGACGTTGTATGGCAGGTTCATTGGTCAGTTTAATAAAAAGCTGGATGAGTTTCTACAAACAAGGAATGTTACAAGTTACTGTATTGATACATAAAGTAGAGTTGGGAAAAGGGTTTGTCACTGTGGAACTGTTTAAAGCTATGGAACTGTCTTCCAGTGGACGTTTTTATGGCAGGTTCATTGGTCAGTTTAATAAAAAAGCTGATGAGTTTCTACAAACAAGGAATGTTACAAGTTACTGGTATGATACAAAAGTAGAGTTAGGAAAGGGTTTGTCACTGTGAGAACGGTAAAGCTATGGAATGTCTTCAGTGGACATTGTTATGGCAGGTTCATGGTCAGTTAATAAAAAGCTGGATGAGTTTCTACAAACAAGGAATGTTACAAGTTACTGGTATGATACATAAAGTAGAGTTGGGAAAGGGTTTGTCACTGTGAGTATGGTAAAGCATGGAACTGTCTTCCAGTGGATGTTGTATGGCAGGTTCATTGGTCAGTTTAATAAAAAGTGGATGAGTTTCTACAAACAAGGAATGTTACAGTTACTGGTATTGATACATAAAGTAGAGTTGGGAAAGGGTTTGTCACTGTGAGAACGGTTTAAAGCTATGGAACTGTCTTCCAGTGGACATTGTTATGGCTGGTTCATTGGTAGTTTAATAAAAAGCTGGATGAGTTTCTACAAACAAGAATGTTACAAGTTACATGAGTCTTGATACATAAAGAGAGTTGGGAAAGGGTTTGTCACGGTGAGAATGGTAAAGCTATGGAAATGTCTTCCAGTGGACATTGTTATGGCAGGTTCATTGGTCAGTTTAATAGAAAGCTGGATGAGTTTCTACAAACAAGGAATGTTACAAGTTAGGTTATGGTATGATACATAAAGTAGAGTTGGGAAAGGGTTGTCACTGTGAGACGGATAAAGCTATGGAACTGTCTTCCAGGTGGACATTGTTAGGCAGGTTCATTGGTCAGTTTAATAAAAGCTGGATGAGTTTCTACAAACAAGGAATGTTACAAGTTAATGGTATTGATACATAAAGTAAGTTGGGAAAGGGTTTGTCACTGTGAGAACGGAAAGCTATGGAACTGTTCCAGTGGATGTTGTTATAGCAGGTTCATTGGTCAGTTTAATAAAAAGCTGGATGAGTTTCTGCAAAAAGGAATGTTACAAGTATGGTATTGATACATAAAGTAGAGTTGGGAAAGGGTTTGTCACGGTGAGAATGGTAAAGCTATGGAACTGTCTTCAGTGGACATTGTTTATGGCAGGTTCATTGGTCAGTTTAATAGAAAGCTGGATGAGTTTCTACAAACAAGGAATGTTACAAGTTACTGGTATTGATACATAAAGTAGAGTTGGGAAAGGGTTTGTCACTGTGAGAACGGTTAAAGCTATGGGACGTCTTCCAGTGGACATTGTTATGGCAGGTTCATTGGTCAGTTTAATAAAAAGCTGGATGAGTTTCTAAAACAAGGAATGTACAAGTTACTGGTATTGATACATAAAGTAGAGTTGGGAAAGGGTTTGTCACTGTGAGAACGGTAAAGCTATGGAACTGTCTTCAGTGGATGTTTATAGGCAGGTTCATTGGTCAGTTTAATAAAAAGCGGATGAGTTTTCGCAAACAAGGAATGTTACAAGTTAATGGTATTGATACATAAAGTAGAGTGATCCAGGGAAATTCCGGATGCCACTTGGAGTCAGGAAGGAATTCATAATTCTGGTGGTTTTTTTTGCCTTTTCTGCATCAACAGTTAGGCAGGAAATGGGCGTATTGCTATAGGGGGTGGACTGGATGGACGTATGTCTTTATTCAACCTGAAATACTATACAAATTATGAAAACAACTCCAGAATGCCTTTAACAACTTCATTGATGGATCCGGGAGCTGCAATGCCAATGGCTGTCAACCTGGACAAGGTTGTAAAGTGCTGGGTGTGTTATTATGTTGCAGAGTCACTGTGGGGCATCAGCCTTTGGGGTAGGTCAGCTGAATAAAGCCCTAGGTTGTGTTGGGGTTCGGGACCTCTGGTTGCTCTATGGATAATTTCATCCTTTATAGAAAATAAGGCAATTTAGTATTTCAAAAGTAAAAATTTGGCAGCAGTGACTGGACCCTGTGAAGTTCCTGTGCCCCTAGCTGGACCTTGTAGCCTGTGGATAAGGGTTCTAGGTATAAGAAGGAGGAAAGATTACCTTCTGTATATATAGCAGCACATAATCGGATAACACATTTATATTTACACACAGCTATTCCTGGAGTCTAATCCAAAGACTATAATTAGACAGACAAGGGGACTGGAATACAGAGTGTCAGGGACACCAGAGACAGAAATAATGCAAACCAAGGGAACGTTCTACTGTACCTGCTACGAACAACGTGGAGGTGTTTTATTGGAGAATAACAATTATCACAAGGACGAGATGATCGTCAGGAAACACGACAGGCCGAGACAGAACAATAGAAATACACCGAGCTTTAAAACCCACGGATATGGACATAATGTGGGGACTGGAGACGTCCGAATTTACATACGAGTGTACGGATGGAAATTATATTAAGTGGTAAAATGGTGGTCGATATTTTGGCCCATTGACTGCCACAGATAATATTTATAGTAAATCGGGGTGAAATATAACTTCCAGCCTAACTGATGGCTCCAGACCAATTGGGTCTATTGAGCTGTTTGCACATTATAATTGGCCAAAAATCAGACTTAATGGCTGAACAACAGATTACTGATTGGTTACGGATCAATAATCAGCAGGAATAAGAAGGCTTGTGATTGGTCCGTGTGTACAGTTTGTCTATGTGCTATAACTTGGTGCGAGTTAAAATACCCTGGGTTGCTGAGGGGAATTTGTATCAAACTGTACCCTGTGAGCTAAATGTTTATGTTGGTATCATTAGTCCACACAAGTAAATATCCATGTAGTCTCTCAATAAAGAAATGTTTTTCCCAGTTCTACTTCCTACCACTTAATAAGTTTGGTCTCACTAGGACGGATACTTACTGAACTTAGTGAAACATGCAGAAGATTTTTCTATTAAATAAAGGTACCATCACATGAGCTGGCTGGTACATTGCTATATCAATAGAAAGCTGACCAACAGCCAGTAGAGTACGACTTCAATGTTCCAAATGTTAAACTTCTCTCTTCTTTAACCAGTAGCATTTTCTAGTTGTGACATATTCCCAGTGGATTTTTTTGATTTCCATCGGCTGAAAAACTGTATGTAGGCCATGGGTACGCATCATAGTCAAACTATAACAGGGATGGGTCATTTAGCTTTAACAGTAGGTACCAGCTACCTTTAGTAGTCAGTGTAGCTTTTAAGTAGCCAGCTCTATACACATCAATAGAAAAACTTTAATGGAGAACTATGACGACTTATAGCCCAGAAAATGTAAACCAACTATCAGCTTAGCAAAGAAAGCACAAAGTAATTAATAAACAGATCCTCCCTTTACCTATATGAAGCACCACTGGGCATGTGCCACCCACTGGGAAAGTGAAAAAGAGGAAGTAAAGAAGGTTTTAAATTTAGCCATGTTATTGCTTAGAAAGCAAAGGATACATCATTAGTATCAACAGATAAAGGGCTACAAGCCAGGAACGATTAAGTTAGTAAACCTGGATAAAATGTCTACATTAGCTGTGATCCTTATCCAGACAGGTTGCGGTTTGTGTGCCATGGGTAACCACTTGTCTAGATAAGGGGACTCAATTGTAACCAAGCGCAGCAGCAGACAAACTCATCGCTCTAAACTTCCCAAGCAGTTTTGCAACACTAAAACAAGCTCTATGGCCGCAGCTTTCAAAGTGGAAGTTTTAATGAAGTGATTATGTCATCTAGTCCAACAAGCCTGGATCTATGTTCTGCCATAGAAATAACCAAACACGCATCTCAATGTGTGTACGTACCTTTAACCCCAAGCCACACTAACTGTTCTTAAATAATGATTTTTTTATAATATTTATATTAATCTTAATTATTACCCAAACTTTAAAGCTGCTCATGATTCATCAATTACAATGAACAGAAAGTCCAGTGGGTATGTGATGTGTTGCTGTACAGAGGACATTATACAGCCGCCATAGGCATTTATACAAGGGTAAAAGGATTATTTCCCCATCCAATCAAAAAAAGCAAAGAAAGTAGTTGCCAAGGAAACAACCCCCCCCCCCCCAAAAAAAAAATGTCCGGCCCAAAGCTCTCTAATTTTGTGTTCGGCTTCATGTTTTATCATCAGTCCCGATTGTGGCCATGACTTGGCCTTTCCTAAAGCATTTTACATTCTCTCTATTCAGTTCTACATACAGCAACACGAATATCCTTACCTGCCATAGAGATACATTAAATATTAACATTTAATACAGAGCTAATAACTGATTGGGTGGAGGAAGCTGTTGTAAAAAGCAACAGAGGCTACAATACACAATAATTGCATGAAGCTTCGCACCTTATCAGCAAAATACATCTGCAAACATTATTTTCTGCACAGTGACACAAGGCAATGAGAATATCAGTAGGAAAATCAGGGTGGGGATGGCCCAATATTATCGCACAGTGAGCGCATTAAAATGTGTTTTCTCCCTAAAACATCATTAGCCATCCAGTGTCCTGTTCCGTTACAGCATGTGCCCAGCAAATTAACGCTGACAGTTCAGAAGTAGACATAATGCAGATTGTAGGGATGGGTTGAAAAAACACATTTTGCCAAAGAATGCGCAGAGAGAAAAGCCGATATTAGCAGTTTTCCAGGTCTTCTACGGGGATGGCCTGACTCCTAGTGACCAGATCTGTAACGGCCAACCTCATTAGTTCGACAACAACAGAAAACTGCTGCGTTATAGTGACAGTCAGAAGTGAGTAGTCTTTTATTCCTACAGTGCAGGAAAATATACCTGTAGAGCTGATGTACAAACGGTCTGATCTGGCCAAACCATGCAAAATTACTGTAAGCCTGGATACATGTTAGATGATGAATGATCGCATTGGCTGACAATCCTTCAAGGCCATACACACGTACATTTCTGGCAGCCAGGCAAGAATGACTGCTTCAGCCAATGACATGTTGTGGGTTTCACCAGAGCTGTACATTGATCTATCAGGAGTCAGCTGTAGCAAACTGTTCATTGTCCAATTTGCCTGTCACAATGGTCCTAATGGGTACAAAGCTTTACTGCCACTATTTAATGATCCATCCTGGCATATCACTAACAATGTTGAGAGCAAGGCTCTAGTCTTGTGGGTGCTCCCCCTTTCCCTCTGCATTGGATCAAAAAACAGGCTGCTTGGCTATAGCTGATCAGAATGTCTTTGTTGTCAATGATAGATAAATGTCCAGAAGGAAAGAGTGGGAAAGGGCATGCTTTCTATGCCACCCATGACAATCTTGAGGCTGTGGCATACCATCAATCCAACCCATTAAAAATTAACTTGCAATCTCCCATCTGTAAATATACACTACAAATACAAGCAAACCCCACACAAACCCCAACATAATATCACCACAATCCAAAAGAGGAGACATCGCATGGCAAAAGACAATAGCCCCCGATAATGTTTTTTCCCTGATGTTTAGCAAGCATGAAAGAAAATTCAAATGTAGATCGTAAGCTCTTTGGAAAGTTAAAATCAATTTTCATTTTGTGGAAAAGTGTTCATTGTTCAGCTTTCTCCATTTTTCTATTGTGTGCAATCTTTCTGCAACTCTCTGTCTTACTCGAGCTGTCTGGTCACTAAGGCTGGGTCATCCAAAACTTTCAGCGAAGTACACTCCAGCAACCTCAATGGCAGGCCTTTATCATAGGTGCAATCCTCCCAGCCCTCCACCTCAAGGGCCACAGCAATATGGCAAATGCAAAGAACTTGGAGGAGCACACTATTTCATTTCCAGTGTTTATTTCAGCAAAAAGACATACAACGTTTCGGGGATACAAATTCCTGAGGATACTGAGGAAGGGGATTTGTATTCCCCCGAAACGTTTTATGTCTTTTTGCTTGAAATAAACACTGGAAACGAAATAGTGTGCTCCTCCAACTTCTTTGCATTTGTCACTAAGCTGGGTACACACCAGACGAGTTTTTGTCCGACGAGTGTTCAATATGCGACTGCTCGGTTGGGACAAATGACTGTCGGTTGTGGCAAGAGTGGACACAGCCGACAGTGCACATGACCGATCGTGGGGCCTCACAGGGAACTGCATAATTCGCTGTGATCTACCGACAGTCCCGATTGCCCGTTCATCTGATACGGACGAATAAGCAACCGTGCGAGGTCAGGCACGGCAGGTCAGCCCTCTAATTAAATTGATCTGCTTTGAAAAGAGAGGGAATACAAAGAGCCCAAAGATCTCAGTGAGCATGTGCAGATTTGACCAATAATGGAAAAGTTGCAGAAAAAAAAACAAAATGGCTTCCCAATAATGCTGATTAATGGAAAATTCAGTGTCTCGGCAACTGCAACTGATGGGGCCATTTGGGCTACGGTCTGTTGGGTACCTGGAGTGATGTGACAGGTTAAATGTTAAAGTCAACAGGGAGATGTAATAAAGGTTCTTATTGTTAAAATGGTGAACACTGCCCCAATCAATCAGATATTATACCATTTAAAAGCTACATCTGATTGGTTGAGGCAAAATAAGTACCATTTCTAACAATAGGAAATTTTATTACATCTCCTGTTTATTTTTTCCTACAGTAGATGTGATTAGCTGGTGGGTTTAAGTTAAGACACTAAGAACCAGACAAAGGCAATGCTAAAACCCATATTGTAATTACTATCAATGAATATCTCCAGTGATGCACTAAATAAAGATATATACATGTATAATCCTAACTCCAAACACAATAACACACAGGGACAAGCAAACAACAGCTTGGTGTATGCAGGATACAGACCCATCCATACTGGATTAAACCATAAGCAGTTTGTTGTTGTTTCCTTTAAGGAAATGCACCAATCAAACATCCGAACCAACAGGTGATAATTCCTGTTAACCACAATCAGCAAGACACAGTGAAATTCCAATATGACCCATATATACGTATGGACATACTAATAAAACGGGCAGTGATTTGCCACCCAGGGTAGCTTATGGACAACACACAGCCCTCTGTTCACTGGTCCACAAGGGGAGACAGAAACCATTGATCAGTGTATGTCTGTACCAGGCGGGGGATGGCACATGGTGGCACGTTGCTGGTATGAAGCTTGATATCTTATAACATTAGCAATAAACTGCAAACCCAAACATGTAGTATTGTATAAATCTTAAGGAAAACAACCAGACAAATTATTAAATTTTGTTTCCAGATCAAGCAGCATGTAAATAAAGGGCATGAACTGCTGCTTTGCTAATGAGGCAATCCTGTGTTCTCAGCAATGGAAATGCAGAACAACTGGATTCATTTCATGGGTAACCATGACCTTTCCAGACAGGACTCACTGGGGGTTACCTATACACATTCACTTATACCAGCACCAGGGTGGCAAAGTTGGTGTCATTTACTACACCACAATATCCGATCACCCGTTCTTATCACTTTTATAGTCCACTTCTCTATTGTACAAACATTTCCCATAATTCATTTGGCTTTGGTTGGGGGATAAGTGGGTGATAAGTTTTGGGTGATTAAAGGATCTACTATTTACATAGTAATAACCCATAATTTCACTGCTAGGAAGGATAATACTTAAGGGGACATGACGATTGCACCTTACTGGAACACAGGTTTAAACAGGAGGTTTTATGGTCACTAGGGGGTCATCTTGATACTGTGGGTGGAGGTCAGCACTACGGGATCCATGAATGCCATCTGTCAAACAGATGTCTCTAGCTCCATCACCACGTAATATATTAGAATGAAACAAAAGAAAAGTGACAGATGTGACTTCCCCACACCCATCGCACAAATGTAGCAGTTCCAAAAGGTGCTGTGCACACCAGCCTTGAAGAGTCCAGTGACAACATTATTGCAAAGAATGGCGTCTGCGGTGGCACAGAAACGGGGTCTTGCCCATACACACGTGGCATCAATAATGTCATATTTTGTTGTAAAATAAAAAATAAACATATAGTAAAAGTGACATATGGTTCTTCTCTGTCTCCTTAAAGGGCATGTCCAACCCCAAACCCAAACACTTATCTCTTCCCAAATAACAATGGGCAAACCAGTAGGTGTAGCAGCAAGAGGTGTTGATTCATGGTGTGTTTTCTGTATCTCCCCCCATATATACAAACCCTACAGAAATGTAAATGGCTTCAGGAAGATGACCTGTACAGAGTGGACAGTTACCTTTTCTATTACTTGGTGGACATGGCCTTTAAGGGTCCCAAGCCAAATAATGGATCAGACAAAGAAAATCAACCCAATTTCATTATTAGACATCAGTCAACCATCCAATACCATTGCTTCGTGAATGGTCCCTTTACAGCTACAGCACACTCTGGTACAGGAAATAGAGGTGCAACATTTGCACAACAATCAGATGTTAGTTTTCTAACTGGAGTAAACAGGTATTTTCTAATTGGTTGCTGAACTTAGCAGCACAGACAATCATTGCACCTCTTATTAATAAACGCAAGTGTACCTTAAAAAAGAAACAAGAATGACCCAATGCCAGGTAGCCAATCACACCAGAAAATCACTTCCTTTCACCGGGCCCTTATAACAGCCTACTATGCCCTGGAAACTTAAATTCAGATTGGCTACCAGAGTGTGCAAATGGCTCTCTGATGTAAAAAATAAAGATATGGCTCTCTTTGACTCGGGACATTATCTACACACGCACAGTATTATGGTATCACTCTGTGCAAAATGCTTCCTGCACCTTTTCTACTCAATTCAATGAAATGACATCAAAGCAAAAACCAGATAAACAGGCCGTACCCACAGGCATTGTATTTGCTAGGATCTGGCAGACTGACAGCACAGGATTAGAGACAAGGGGAAAAAAAACAAGGATCAGAGAAGCAAGAAGCAATACAATGAGAGAAACTACACAGGATAAAAAGAAAATAACCAATAGGCATTGCTGCAGCATGAGCCACAGTGGGATCTTACCCTGCTACAATACCTGGGATTTGTACAAAGTACCAGCAGGGAAAGAAAATGTGTGCTATGTGTAGTTTATTTATTACATTATTATACTTACAGGTCGTGTTAAAGGGAACTGTCGACTCCATATAAGTGCCCTTTATTGAAAAGAGCTCTCACATATCTTTCAAACAAGCCTAGGTTAATGCCTCTTGCTCCCTGGATCATATAGTTATAAGTTATAGGCCTTGAAGTTACACTTTTCAGACTGCCCTGTCTCTGTGGGTCTGTGAGAGGCAGTGTCATAAGCCCCCCCCCCCCCCCCCCAAAAAAACCCAATCCTTTCTGAAGCTATTTACTGACCTACAGCCATTCTCTGTCCATTCCTCTAAAATATTTAGAAATTTGAAGGCGGGGCTTTGATGCAGCTGATGATGTCTGTCCCATCAGTGAGCATGAGCCAACCTTAAACTTGGAGACAGAAGCCAATATCTGGTATATCACTGCACATAGTGCTAGCAGGGAAAACACCTTATACTCCTATAACTTGGATGGACTGCAACCATAGGCATCATCCTGGAGTCATTTTAAAGGTAAGATGTCCCCTTTATGTAATCATTTTGGTGATTGCAATTAAAAATTAATGAAGTTAGAATAAAAGCATTTTAGTTTAATTTTTTCTTTAATTGATCTAAAAAATAATAATAAAACAGTGCAATTCCTAAGTCCTACAGGTCTATGACAAAGATAACCTCACCAACATTTTGTCAGATACTTATTACAGAATTTATATAAATCAGATATAAATGAACTATTTGTTACCAGCCTACCAATCACTTAACTCCTTCTCCACACCAAGTCACTGACTTAGACATGCTCGGTGTGATTCACCTAGTAAGAGTGGGAGAGAGGAATATCCAATCAGCAACTTGGTAGATCTGCTTTGAAAGGTAAGTGACATGTTCGTTATTACTATATATTAAGAAAAAAAAATTGCATAAACCTTTCCTTCAGTGAAACTGGGGACCTTATTTAGAATATTTGTTTTTAACTACTAGGCAGGGTGTGATTGGACCAGCCCTTGAGCAGACACTTTTGTTTACTTTAATAGGCGAGTAGGAATAAGAGCTATACTAGAGGACTCTGGATGCATTTTTAGAATCCCAAAAGGAAAAATAACAGGGTAGCTCAATTCAATTCCCCAGAGGAGGCAGGGGAAAAAAGTACTTTTGCTTTATGGAGAAACCGTTTGTCTAATTATACTTGGGGTTCGTTTGGGTTCATTAATAAACATCATCCAAACAGGCTGTCTACCCGTCTACCTCCTGAACTAGAAAATCCCAGCATCCTCCGGTTGTTGTACTTTTCTAGAAAAGTACCTATCATAGTAAATGCAGTTAAAGACCACTTACCGTAAAAACAAAATTTCCCTCCCTTTAATCTAGAATTCTATGGGAGGTTGGAGCAGGCATTCCTACCTCCAGTTTTGCTTTCATTGAAAAGTAATTCCTTTATACATTTTGAAAGGTGCTTGCAGTTTTCAGCCACCATGCAGCATAGCTACAAGTTGTAAAAGTTCTTTCCTGTCTGACCCCAGACAGTTGTTTGGTTTGTGCCTGTTGATGATCCGACCTGGCAGATAATCAATGAGGCCCGACTGAATGTTTCAAGCTTGTGTGTCGCCTCTCGTCACCAAATTGGTCGTGTGTACGGACCATAAGATTGAAATCGCAGTGTAAAGCCAATTACTTTTCAATACAGCATAGTAGACGATAGAATACATTCTCCTACCCCTTAGAAAATTATAATGGAGGCAGAGGGTACTTTTAAGGTTAGTGGGTATTAACAGGCAAACTTTGTTCTCTATAATATTTATGCCCTAACGAAGCTGTAGAAGCACTACTCGCCATTTGGACTAGGAAGGCTGCTACTATTATCATTCAGTAAATACTATCCTTTAACGGTAGTTTACAATGATGAGGTCACACTTAACAAAAGTAAAGAAAAAATCTGCTTTTGGAACAAATGTTGGGCACATTTACCCCAATAACAAAGTAGAAGGGAAATCCATGTCAAGCTCATAGTCACTAGACACCTTGCTAGAAATTTTTTCTTATGCCCTTTGCAAGTGGACATGACAGTGGCCACTTTACACTCAAAAGGGGTTGAATGATTCCTCTACTTCCAAAAACATACATTTTTTCCTTTAGTATATGACCACCTATCCAGTTGTCATAATTACCAGGATAGGAGTATTTTAAAGGATACAGGCATGTTCAGTTTAAAGGGGAACTATCAACCACAGTGCCCTCTATTTTCAACAGGTTAATTCAATTAGGCATTCCTATTGGGTGAGGATGAAACCCTACATAAATCAGGTTTCTTTCATTATATATGTTTTAACCAATTTTCGACCGTTAATACATTGCGAAAACGCTAGAGGCTAGTTGCAAGTTTTTGCGTGGCTTTAAAGACACAATTGAAAAGGCCTTCATTTTGTGCAAAAAAAATAGCGCAAAAACCGTCGCAAAAAATTATTGCACCGCTTCCGCAGTGCAAAATTTAAAAAAAATTGCGACATAGCGCAGGCAGCGCAAAACCTTTGTAACACGTCAGTACAAAAATTGTGTGAATTATCGCTTATTCCCGTTAGCATGGGATATTGTATGTCCCTGTCTTCCCTAGGCTGGCCCTACTCTCTCACCCGAGAGGCATCCTGTGTAGTGTTGTTGATCGTTAAAAAAGTATCTACACTGAAAAAAATATTTTGCCTGATCTTAATCTATAATTAAAGGGCAAACTGGGGTCTACGATCTCCCTTATACCTTTCAAACAAGCCTAGTATGATGTATCTAAAGTTATAGGCTTGTAACTTACACTTCCTTGTCCTGTCTCCCTCCGCTGAGCAGGTGCAAGCTCATTACCAGCTCACTAAATGCTTAAAGGGGCATTAACAAATATACAGGAGATTCAATAAAAGTTCTTATTGTTAAAAATAGTGCTAATTTTGACACCAACTCAGAATTATTTAACATTTAAAAAGCTAACAATCTGATTGGTTAGATTAATAAGAACTTTATTGAATAACCCTGATAATCTAACACACACTTAACCCTTGGTTTTCATGAGGCATCTAGGCGCTAGCATGCATACACTAATGATCCCAAAGGACAAATATATCAATATATTTTAAAGAGAACATTCTTTCTACAAGATGCCATTATGAGGGTGAAGTTGTCCTTTGATCTAAGGCTCTGCACCAGTAACCAAACTACACCTCACTTTTCAACAGCACATTCTGAGCACAAAAACATTACACATGTTTTCCTGATTCATAACAAGTGTCAAGTGTCAATATAAACAATGCATCATTTTACAGAAATACAGCATTATAGGGTATCTTCCTCCCAGTAACTACCGGTTAAGACCCTGGTGTTTGCCTCCTTCCTGCTTATTGGCCAGGGCATGTTCAGTGTGTGCTATAACAGGGAGGATGAGAAGTTGTTGGAATGTCATTCCTTACGGAGTTCTGCTGTATAGCCTGATCCCCCAGCATTCGGTGATGCGTTGGCTAATAAGCCTCCACACGATATTTTCTTGCCAACTTCAAATTCTCCCGCCATAAGCCTTTCTACTTCACTGAAAATGAATTAGAGGACTGAGCAACAGGATAGTCTAAAGAGGCACACAGTTAATCAAGCACATATGGGCAATATCAGCCATAAAGCAGTAAATTACGGTTATCACAGTAAAGTCCCAACACAAAATGCATACTAATGTAGGTGCCAGGCTGGGTTATGGATTACTCCACGTTGCCCTATCCTGGAAGGGCCTAATCCCACTAGTCTATTTCAACAGAATGTAAAGTTGTTCAAACCCTTCATGAACTTGCAGTTAATCTGAACGATTTGATCAGTTGGAATGAATTTTGGAAGATAGCTGCGCTTGTATGGTGAGAGCCTGGATTGTACCGATTATCACCAGGCTGTCGGCTATTCGATCAGTGCAGAGAATTGCCCAGGTTTGCAGAATGATCACATGCAAAGCCAAATTGGTCTGTGATCAGTGTATCAGCAAATGACCTTGTCAGGAACTGTGTGTGCTTGTGCCCTGTTATCATCTCAATGTTTATGATTGTGTGATCGTCAGGATATGAAGGTGTATGGCCAGTTCTAACTCTATCCACTGTCAGCCATGGTCTACAAACTTCAGCAAAACTGTACACAAGCAAAACGCATTTAATGGTGATTAACCACCAAGGAGCCTGATGGACACACTACAATAATAACCCATAGAACTCACACACCCACAGTATAAATAAAATGGCCACTGTCAGTGTTAATACTGGCCAACCACAGAACAAGATGTCCATCTCTAAACCTGTAAACATCCCCCCTCCCCCAAGCATTTCCAACTGAGCTCACACAAAATGTTAGGTAAAGAGATGAAAACCTGGGTAACGGTTATGAGCAACAGCTAGCGGCCCTGATGTGTGGAGGACCTTGTGTCTGGGTCCTGATGCTAAGGTTTGCCCAGGCCCAAATTTCGCATCTGGGCCCTTAGGATTGTAGGTCGTTCACTGAGAAAAGAACAATGTTCTTAGCCTTTTCAGGTTATTATTATTATGGATTTATATAGCACCAACATCTTCCGTGGCACTAACAATAACAGTGATACATTTCATACAAGGGTAATACATGTTATACAAAGTCATACATATTATATAGACAGGTTTACAGCCACATCGTGATACAATAGGAAAGGGGCCCCTGCCCAAAGAGCTAGAGTCTAGAGGATAGGGGGTGAGAACATAGGTGACCGGAATCGGTAGGCTGTAAAAGATTAGCAGTGGAGTATGAAAGGCAGTTTGGGTCAGTGAATGGGGGTAATGTCTAGGCCAGGTTATATGGTGCCTGAAGAGGGGGTTTTAAGATTACGTAGGTGTTAAGGGACGGTGAGTGACGGACAGACGCAGTTCCAGAGCAGAGGGGCAGCACAAGATATATGGAGGGGGGTTGTTGGATAGTGCTTTATAGGATAGGGTTAGCAGTGTGAGCTGGATCCTTTGGTAAGGGCAACCAGTGGAATGATAACAGAGAGATTTGGATTGGAATGGATAGAAGTGGTGCCACCATGCCAGGCGGTTGTTGGTTAACCACACAGGGTGTGTTGCAGTGTCAGTAGTCTAGCCGGGATATGATTAGGTCATGGACTAGGATTTTTGTAGCTGCTTTTCAGACGGGATGAATGCTGGAGATGGTTTTGGAGAACATGAGGCAGAGATGGCACTAAGGCAGTGTGGGGACCTGGAAGGTCAGTGTAGGGAGATCTGGGACAGAAAAGAAAATTTGAGTATCATCCGATACAGGTGAGACTGAAATCCAGGCCAAGGTGTAAATGGAGAAAAGAAGAGGGCCAAGTACTGAGCCTTGCAGTACCTCCACAGGGATAAGGGTGGAGATCATTCCAGAGTGGAAAACACTACCAGAGAGATAGGAAGATAGCCAACAAGAAGTGCAGTGTCCTGGATACCTAAGGACGCCAGGGTTTGAAGGTTACAGCAATATTACAAAAATCTTGTGCCATTTTTTTCTCTGCTGTAGCAAACAAATATGGCAGCTCCCAACACATTAAAATTTATATTTTTAAGCAAATTATAAGCTTTTTTAACCTATAGCCATGGGTATACTAGTGCTATTAACCTCTAAACAAGATGGAAGCCGACAGGAAGTAGCAATAAACAGACATTTCCTGAAGATTAAACTGCAGGTGAATTTGCCCCCACGTGAGAGGTTTGTTAAATAAATATTAATGAGCCCTAATCCTGCTTTGCCCAAGATTTTGGAAAAGATGCCCAGCGTGAGTACACATTCCTATTCCCTTAACCACCTGGGTTTAAGGGTGGAGGAGATACGGCTGCTGGCAGCACTGGTGTGAAACAGAGTGTTAAATGTAGGTGATAGCTAGTGCCGAGTGCTGACAGTATGTGATACTGTAATAAAAAATCACAGGCAATTGTACATGTGTCTCCATTATTTGAAATATTGAAGCCCTGGTTTCTATAATGTGGACATATATATAATATTGTATGTATGTATTAAAGAAACAATAAGGCAAATGCAATAAACCAAAACAACAAAAGGCATGTTTGTGTGTGCACAAACAATCCATTATCTGTATTGCACAGTCCGCACTATGAATTCAAAAAATGTAATACAATTCCTGACAAACATCATCACACAAATGTTCAATGCAAAGGGAAAGAAAACGCTGGTTCGACATAAAACACCTTGACTAGAGCCACATTATAAGAGAAGGATCAGGGAAAAGGGGATTACTCGCCCTGTGAACGGACAGTGCTCTGAGATTAGCCAGTGAGGCCCAATAGGGCCATTCATCTTGTAGAAGCCTGGCGGTGTGTAATATGCCTTAGAAATCCCCTAGTGTTCCATCACATAACATATGGAAATGGGCGACATAGCAATATATATATGGAAATGGTGTTTGTGTGACATTGGTAGCTGTCAATGCAGCTTCACATAAATGTGTCAGGGTGACACACACACAACAACATTTTTGGTTCAGCCTCTAAGAAAAAATAGAATAGCCTATTGGCTGGGTGCACTGTCACTGCACCTGTGCCTGTGGGGCATTTATACTGATGGGGTGTGATGCAGGTCGCAGGATGCAGCGATTAGGAGGATTCCGATTGGTAGGTGTGTCAGTGTGGTACAGAATCCTATTCCTGCTATTCAGATGCACCGTCCCTGTGTGTCATACCGGGGAAAGAGGTTTGTGGGAACGTGGATGAGTGTGGATGGTCACACTTGCACAAGTTATTTATGTGGATCATCCTCATTGGTGGATATTGTGTAAGTGTATCCCCCCCTCCCCCACCATTGTGTTGTATGTGTATCACCCCTATTGCAGGGAATATAGGTTCAACCTTACTACAGGGTGCAGTGTAGGGTATCACCTCCATTGCAGGATGCTGTGTATATGCATAACCCTCCATTGCAGTATGTGTATTGTGTATATGACCTATATTGCAGGCTAAAAGCGTGCAGCCTGTATGCAGTGTGATGTTCTGTCCATCCCTGTAGAGGGTGCAATGTGCCGGTCCCATACACAGGAGGATCACGGTGCACGTGGTCTGTAGGTCAGACTGATCAGTGCAGTGAGTGTCATTCAGATTGCCACCAACACAGTATGTGGATAAAAGGGAGGTTGTGTCTCTCACACACACACCACACACACACACACACACACACACACACCCACACAACCACACACACACACACACGGTGCCAATGGGAGATGTAAAAGTGGTGCAGTGTGGATTGTGTGTATAATTGTGTGTCTATTCACTGTTGGTGTGTGGGGGATGTTGTCATGTGCATGTGACTGATTCCCCAGGGTGATAGGATAGAGAGGGGAGTGTGTAACTGTGTGTGGTCACAGATTGTTACATTGCATGACACCTTAGAATGGATGGTGTGTCACAGATTGTTACATTGTGTGTGTGTGTGTGTGTGTGTGTGTCACAGTTGTGGTGTGTGTCACAGATTGTTACATTGTGTGTGTCAAGATTGTTACATGGGGTGTGTCACAGATTGTTACTTGTGTGTGTGTTGTGTGTGTTCAGATTGTTACATTGTGTGTGTGTGTGTGTCACATTGTTACATTGTGTGTGTGTGTGTCACAGATTGTTACATTGTTGTGTGTGTGTGTGTGTGTCACAGATTGTACATTGTGTGTGTGTGTGTGTGTGTGTGTGTGTGTGTGTCACAGATTGTTACATTGTGTGTGTGTGTGTGTGTGTGTGGTGTGTGTGTGTGTGTGTGTGTGTGTGTGTGTGTGTGTGTGTGTGTGTGTGTGTGTGTCTGTGTCACAGATTGTTACATTGTGTGGTGTTCAGATTGTTACAGGGTGTTGTGTGTCAGTGTTACTTGTGTGTGTGTGTGTGTGTGGTGTCACAGATTGTTACATTGTGTGTGTGTGTGTGTGTGTCAGATTGTTATTGTGTGTCTGTGTCACAGATGTTTACATGTTGTGTGTGTGTGTGTGTGTGTGGTGTGTGTGTCAGATTGTTACATTGTGTGTGGTCACAGATTGTTACATTGTGTGTGTGTGTGTGTGTGGGTGTTGTGTGTTACAGAGTTACATTGTGTGTGTGTTACAGATTGTTATATTGTGTGTGTGTGTCACAGATTGTTATATTGTGTGTGTGTTACAGATTGTTATATTGTGTGTGTTGTAACAGATTGTTACATTGCATGACACATTAGAATGGATGGTGTGTGTGTCTGTCAGATTGTGATGTGTGTCCCCAGACCGATAGTGTTTGTGTAAGGAGGTACAGATGTACATTGTGTGTGTGTGACAGGTTGTGGTGTGGTTGCTGGGTGTGTGGGTTGGTTGGGGTGTCGGTATCACTCACATCTCGCTGGGCGCTGTTCAGTCTTGGTGCTGCTGCTGCTGCGACTCTTCTTCTTCTCCAGTCTGAGTAAAGATGGCGGCCAATGACGTCACTCCCATCCGGGGCTTAACGACAGCAGCAGAGGGGGAGGGGCGGGATGGACCATTGGAAAGGGGGGTGGGGGTGTCAATGGGGCGGCTCCAACTGCATCTTTTATTCTAATGAATATGGTATAATAAGAGCAGATCGGAATGGAGCAGATCGGATCCGATATCCACATGTGCAGGGAAATTCCTTATAACAGATCACTTAAAGGTCCTTAAATGGGTAAATGTATATCATCTGGACCAAATTCAATAGGATTGACCTGTACATAATATCCTTATAATGGACACTACACTACTATGTCATAAATTCAATGGGACTGACCTGTACATAATACCTATAATGGACACTACACTACTATGTCATAAATTCAATGGGACTGACCTGTACATAATATCCTTATAATGGACACCACACTACAATGTCATAAATTCAATGGGACTGACCTGTACATAATATCCTTATAATGGACCCTCTACACTACTGTGTCATAAATTCAATGGGACTGACCTATACATAATATCCTTATAATGGACACTACACTACTATGTCATAAATTCAATGGGACTGACCTGTACATAATATCCTTATAATGGACACCACACTACAATGTCATAAATTCAATGGGACTGACCTGTACATAACATCCTTATAATGGACACTACACTACTATGTAATACATTCAATGGGACTGACCGGTACATAATATTCTTATAATGGACACTACACTACTGTGTCATAAATTCAATGGGACTGACCTGTACATAATATCCTTATAATGGACACTACACTGCTATGTCATAAAATTCAATGGGACTGACCTGTACCTAATATCCTTATAATGGACACTACAACTATGTCATAAATTCAATGGGACTGACCTGTACATAATATCCTTATAATGGACACTACACTACTATGTCATAAATTCAATGGGACTGACCTGTACATAATATCCTTATATGGACACTACACTACTATGTCATAATTCAATGGGACTGACCTGTACATAATATCCTTATAATGGACACTACACTACTATGTCATAAATTCAATGGGACTGACCTGTACATAATATCCTTATAATGGACACTACACTACTATGTCATAAATTCAATGGGACTGACCTGTACATAATATCCTTATAATGGACACTACACTACTATGTCATAAATTCATTGGGATGACTTGTACAAATACCTTATAATGGACCCTCTACACTACTATGTCATAAATCAATGGGACTGACCTGTACATTATATAGGGGATAATGCACCCCCTTCTGTAAATTATAGGATATTAGAAGTCACAGAGGAGTTCCGTGACCATATAAAAGCACGAGGCCGCAGGCGAGTGCCTTTTATACAGGGCGCGGAACTCCAAGGTGACTTAATATCCGAATATTTTACAGAAGGGGGTGCATTATTTAGTATAATCCACCCCCTCATTTGAGAACCATCCAGGCCCTTGCCTTGCCTTGTCCTCTCTCTCTCCCTGTCTCACTTCCCCCAGCTCCATTTACTTTCCATTTAGGCTTCCACTGCCTTACCCTCTTCTCTCCCTCTGCCTCACTTCCCCCACCTCTGTTTCCTTTCCATTTAGGTTTAGTGTGTCGCATTCTGTTTCACGGACTTCCGCGGCTTCCGCACCACTGGGTATGGGCGGCTCCACCTCTTCCTTTACATGTAAAAGGAAAAGGTGGAGCCGCGCCATACACGGTGGTGCCGAAGCCGCGTAAGTCCGGTGAAACAGAATGCGAAACACTATACCTAAATGGAAAAGGAAACAGAGGTGGGGGAAGTGAGCAGAGGGAGAGAAGAGGGTAAGGCAGTTCCGGAAAGTTATAATCGGCGCGCTACTACGTAGTAGCGCCGCGATTATAAGATTATTATTTACTGTTGGCCCATGAGGAATCCATGGAAGGGGTGGATTATATCCTTATAATGGACCATCTACACTACTATGTCATAAATTCAATGGGACTGACTTGTACATAATATCCTTATAATGGACCCTCTACACTACTATGTCATAAATTCAATGGGACTGACCTGTACATAATATCCTTATAATGGACCCCTCTACACATACTATGTCATAAATTCAATGGGACTGACCTGTACATATTCCTTATAATGGACACTCACTACATGTCATAAATCAATGGGACATGACCTGTACATAATATCCTATAATGGACACTACACTACTATGTCATAAATTCAATGGGACTGACCTTTACATAATATCCTTATAGTGGACCCTCTACACTACTATGTCATAAATTCAATGGGACTGACCTGTACATAATATCCTTATAATGTTCACTCTGTCATAATATCCTTATAATTAATCTGCCACTATGCATTAACTTTAATGGATCCCACCTGTAAATAATACCCTTATAATTGATTTCACCAAGTTCCAGATTGCATCCCACTGCAAGCAAGAAACTGTTGATTCTGACCAACTCAGCAAATTCAATTCCCCCCCCCCCCCCCCCCCCCCCCCCCCCCCCCCCCCCCCCAGATTGGAGGCATATTTTATGCAGTAAAGATACACAGATGATCGTGGATGTTCTGGGAAGGAGATTGTGGGCCCTCTTACATCCCAGGCCCTCCCGCAGTTGGCGAGCCCTATAGTTACGCCGCTGAATTTAATCAAATTGATTGGAATATTGAATATAGTTTCCAGTGATAGATTGATCAGTGATATTGATCGGCCCATTGAAAAAATGAAGATCAGGCAAGGTGGAAATGTTTCCGTCTTCTGCAGTTTTCAAGCTGAAATCTACAGAAGATCAGAGTTGCGAGGTGGGGAATTACGTTTGATCTTCCGTTATGATTATTAAAATTTTTCCCCAAGTATAACTAGCTTAAGGCTGGGTACAAACAGGCAGATTTTTCAGGCAAATTGACCGACACTTTAGACGAACGGGCAAAAAGACACGCTGGTAAATTGGGTGAGCGGAGAAGCTAGTAAATTGCGCGACCAACAGTGATTTGGCCTGACGCTCGCTAGTAGCGAATGATTGGTTGGCACGAAAAAATTCCTTTGTGTGTAACAAGCCTAAAGGTTCGTACACACATGGGATCGTAGGTGCCGACCCGGGACGGACGATGTGTACAAATCTTTACTCCACGGGTGGTTGATTTGAAAATAAAGGACAAAAAGATCTCAATAGCTTTAATCCAATCAGTAGAACACCCATTTTCTGTGTTATGCGGCCATTTTGCTGATTGGTCGGTGTAATCACAGCTTTGGAAGATATACAGGCTGCAGCTTTGCCATACCCCAGCAAAGTGCGTCTTGTACATTATTGTTTCTTTCATCTTTTGCTAGTTTTGGGGAAATAATCCATCGGAATTGTCTAGATGATCAGTCGGGATTCAAATAATAAAGAATTAAACTTCATTCCCAGTTCTGCCGTCGGTAGATTTTTCAGTCTATCGAAAGGTAAAAGGATTGGACATCAGATAACTTGCGTATAGCAGCCCAACGTCTGGACAACCGGATAGCCACGGTCGTCACAAAGAAATATTAACTCAAGGGATGTTTATTTTGCTAAACATAAAGCCATTGTGTTTATTGTTCATTTTTGGTTATGCCCCTTTAATTTTATGTCCCTTTAATTGTTTCATAATGCAAAGGGCACCTTAAAGCATTTTAATATTTTAATAATAATGGGCTTCGCTTTAAATGTCAACCCTTTGACACAAAACAAAATCTTTAATTGTAACGAATTAATGACAATGATCTTCTGATATTTTGTAATGTGTTTCTGGTACGAAACAATTATCATTATTATCCTTTATTTGATTAATGCACACGGCATACGTCAGAGATAGAATTAACGTCTCCAGTTTATTTAGTTTTGATCTCTCGCAATGCGTCATTAAAAAAAATGACATAAACATACGTGAACCGATATTAGCGCTGGATTGACGGATGGCAGAAAATAGGAGGCATTAAACACGGTGACAGCACTTTAATGGATTTAGAGGGAAATATATTTATAACCTGTCTGTTTGGAAATAATGTGTACTTTTTCCTGTTGTTTTTTTTACATTTTTTTTAGTAAAGTTCTGCCCTTTGTATCCTTTTATTCTCATTTTAAGTAGGCTAAAGAAAGACTTATGTAGACATCCATGTTTTTTTTAAAGATACAGTGTGTATACTTTTAGAATTTTGATTTTTACTCTGTAAGTTTCTTTTTCAGAACCCAATTACCATTTGGTCCTTTGGGATTTCTACCCTGCCCCCCCCCCCCCCCGCCCCCCTATTCTCTTTAAATACTCTGTGTATCATGTGTTAATGATTTATAGCTGGGGTATTGTCTCAAGGGAAGGGGCAGCTGTAATTTACAAGTCTGTGTTTTGCTTTTTTTTTTGGTACGACATTTCCCAGCATCCTCCGGCAGTTGCATTTTCATTAAAAATGTAGAGCTATTCATTTTCCAGTTAGTAATTGTAACATAGTAATTGAGGTTGAATAAAGACATGCATCCATCAAGTCCAACCTTTTCACCATCCTTTTTAACCCTACCTAACAGTTGATCCAGGAGGAGGGCAAAAAAAAAACCCAGCTAGAAATGTGTGTGTGTGTGTGTGTGTGTGTGTGTGTGTGTGTGTGGGGATTCCTTCCCGACTCAAAATGACAATTGGAAAGTATCCCTTTACCAACCAAAACTACAGTATATGTATTAATACCAGTAATTCTCAATATTATATAGTATCCCTGTACCAACCAGAACTACAGTATATGTATTAATACCAGTAATTCTCAATATTATATAGTATCCCTGTACCAACCAGAACTACAGTATATGTATTAATACCATTAATTCTCAATATTATATAGTATCCCCGTACCAACCAGAACTACAGTATATGTATTAATACCAGTAATTCTCAATATTATATAGTATCCCTTTACCAACCAGAACTACAGTATATGTATTAATACCAGTAATTCTCAATATTATATAGTATCCCTGTACCAACCAGATCTACAGTATATGTATTAATACCAGTAATGCTCAATATTATATAGTATCCCTGTACCAACCAGAACTACAGTATATGTATTAATACAAGTAATTCTCAATATTTTATAGTATCCCTGTACCAACCAGAACTACAGTATATGTATTAATACCAGTAATTCTCAATATTATATAGTATCCCTGTACCAACCAGAACTACAGTATATGTATTAATACCAGTAATTCTCAATATTATATAATATCCCCGTACCAACCAGAACTACAGTATATGTATTAATACCAGTAATTCTCAATATTATATAGTATCCCCGTACCAACCAGATCTACAGTATATGTATTAATACCAGTAATTCTCAATATTATATAGTATCCCTGTACCAACCAGATCTAAGGTATATGTATTTATACCAGTAATTCTCAATATTATATAGTATCCCTGTACCAACCAGAACTACAGTATATGTATTAATACCAGTAATTCTCAATATTATATAGTATCCGTGTACCAACCAGATCTACAGTATATGTATTAATACCAGTAATTCTTATTATATAGTATCCCCATACCAACCAGAACTACAGCATATGTATTTATACCGGTATTACTCATTATATAGAATCCCCTTACCAACCAGAACTACAGTATATGTATTAATACCAGTAATTCTCAATATTATATAGTATCCCTGTACCAACCAGATCTACAGTATATGTATTAATACCAGTAATTCTCAATATTATATAGTATCCCTGTACCAACCAGATCTAAGGTATATGTATTTATACCAGTAATTCTCAATATTATATAGTATCCCTGTACCAACCAGAACTACGGTATATGTATTAATACCAGTAATTCTCATTATTATATAGTATCCCTGTACCAACCAGAACTACAGTATATGTATTAAAACAAGTAATTCTCAATATTTTATAGTATCCCTGTACCAACCAGAACTACAGTATATGTATTAATACCAGTAATTCTCAATATTATATAGTATCCCTGTACCAACCAGAACTACAGTATATGTATTAATACCAGTAATTCTCAATATTATATAATATCCCCGTACCAACCAGAACTACAGTATATGTATTAATACCAGTAATTCTCAATATTATATAGTATCCCCGTACCAACCAGATCTACAGTATATGTATTAATACCAGTAATTCTCAATATTATATAGTATCCCTGTACCAACCAGATCTAAGGTATATGCATTTATACCAGTATTCTCAATATTATATAGTATCCCTGTACCAACCAGAACTACGGTATATGTATTAATACCAGTAATTCTCATTATTATATAGTATCCCTGTACCAACCAGAACTACAGTATATGTATTAATACCAGTAATTCTCAATATTATATAGTATCCCTGTAACAACCAGATCTACAGTATATGTATTAATACCAGTAATTCTAAATATTATATAGTATCTCTGTACCAACCAGAACTACAGTATATGTATAAATACCAGTAATTCTCAATATTATATAGTATCCCTGTACCAACCAGTACTACAGTATATGTATTAAAACCAGTAATTCTCAATATTATATAGTATCCCTGTACCAACCAGAACTGCAGTATATTTATTAATACCAGTAATTCTCAATATTATATAGTATCCCTTTACCAACCAGAACTACAGTATATATATTAATACCAGTAATTCTCATTATATAGCATCCCTGTACCAACCAGTACTACAGTATATGTATTAATACCAGTAATTCTGAATATTATATAGTATCCTTGTACCAATCAGTACTACAGTAGATGTATTAATACCAGTAATTCTCAATATTATAAAGTATCCCACGTGTCCTCTGATATGACCTATTAGTAAACAATGCACCAGAGAGTTTATTGTATGGCCCATTAATATATTTGTATAAGGTGATCATATCCCCACGCAAATGTTGGTTCTCTAATGTAAACAGCTCTAACTAGTCTAATCTGCCTGTATATTCAAGCCCCTCCATTCCCCTTATTAATTTAGTTGCCCTTCTCTAAACTGCTTCCATTTCCAAGATGTCCATTTTGTACACAGGATTCCAAAACTTCACTGCATATTCCAAATGAGGCCTTACCAGTGCCTTGTAAAGAGGGAGAATAATATTTTTCTCTCTTGATTCCATTCCCCTCTTTATACAAGACAATATCTTGCTAGCTCTAGCTGTTGCTACCTGGCATTGTTTGCTATAGCTAAGTCTGTTATCTACCAGAACCCCCAAATCTTTTTCCATTACAGATGCACTTAACACAGAGTTATTTATGGTGTAGGTGGCACGAGGATTGTTAAACCCCAAATTCAACACCTTTCATTTATCAACATTGAATCTCATCTGCCATTCTGCTGCCCATTTTGATAATCTATCTAGGTCTGCTTGCAGCACTTGCACATCATTGGAAGTTTCCAAAGCTCTGCATAGTTTAGTGTCATCAGCAAACACAGAGACCTTCTCTCAATGCCCCCTTCTAACTCTTTCTCTAGCCCACATGGATGAAGCCCCATTACTACCCTCTGTATCCTCTCCATCAACCCCTTTTCTATCCATGTAAAATGTACCACATAGGTGACATATACATAAGTCCTCCGTGTGGCACAGTATCAAACCAAGAATCCCATCATTTAGCAATACGGCAGGAAGGATCACTAAACAATGTCTGAGGGAGCCACCAGACATGGTAGATTAGATTGTCGGTGTTTTTCCATTTTTCTGGTCAATTGCTTGACAATATTGTGCGGTTTATAAAAAGAAATGGAAGTCAGGCTGAACAGAAATTTTTTCATTGACCGCATCTTCCAGTTTCCATCTCCCGCAGATTTCAAGGGTTTAACCTCCGAACAGATTGGTGGCGCAAGGTTGGGAACTCTGATCAACTTTGCTTCAGCTGATTGGAAAAACATCTGCCCGTGTATGGGTACCTTAAATGGCATGTCCACCTTTAAAACAAAAAACTGATCATGGTAACCTGCCCCCAACCCCAACTGATATATTCAGCACATTATATGAATTATTAACCGGATTAAGATGCCCCTCCCTCCATGCAGTCAATCTGACATCACAACCAATGATTGACTGCAGTTTCCCCTGGTGACTCCAGTGCACATGCTTAAACTGATAAAAAGCTCATTGAGCAGAGGGAGGAAGCAGATACCTTTTCCAAAACAGAAGATAACTGATCATAAAATATCTATTTAAAAATCCATGTAATAAACTTGTAAAAATAGCAGTTGGGATTGCAGGCAGATAACTAACAAAGTCACCAGTTTTTGTTTTAAGTTTGGACATGCCCTTTAATTTTTTGACATAAAACGATCAGATCCCTAACAAGCGCCTCTTTTCCACTTAACAAACAGTCCCAAAGGTGCTTCAATCAGACATACAAAGTGAGCAAACCAACATATTTATTTATAGTACTGGTAGACAAAAGGAAGAATTATTTTTGGCACCAAGAATGAGTGTAAATTATCTCCAGGAGGTGTGATAACGAAACATGACATAATGTAACATTTTATTCGTAAACCTGACAGTTTCCTGCTCTGGGTAAAAATAAAGGGGCATGTCCACCATTTTACAAATCCCCCCACCCAAAAGCAGGATTACATTTTTTTTACAGATCACAGCAGAAATAGACAGTTATAGGCGTGATTTTTATTCAAGCTGCTGTCCGGCACAATATGGCCTCAGCCTTATAACTTTCGAACAAGTCTAGCATGTCAATCTTGTAAAGTTTCTCTTCCTTCACTTGCACCGTCTCTGTGTCTGTGACAGGCATGTGTTATAAGCACCAACCCAAAAAACAAGGATCAGAACCTAACCCTTGTGGTCCGTATCCCTTGGTCTTACCTTGTCTCCTAGAAAAAGCACTGCCAAGTTGGCTTTGTGAGATGCTTGTAGGGTTCCCCTGCCATCGTCCTAGACTATGGCAGGGCTGATCAATGGGAAGACGGGCTCTGCAGGGTGAGCGTCTTCCTATTAGTTTAAAACGCAGAATTGAAGGGGCCATGCGAGTCATTTTAAAGGTAGGAGTGTGCTCTTTATAATAGAGGGCATTGGTAGGGACACAGTTACCCTTTAAGGACCCCCTACATGTATTTTCCCCTATGCTTACCTTTACCAAAGATGTGCCTAAAGTTATTCTGCTCCTGTTGCAATCTGGTTTGGAGCCAGGGATTGGTCCCAGAAGCTCCCTACTGTGCATCGCTGTCTGGAAGTAACTTTAGGAAAGTTTATTAATAAAGGGGAATACTCCTGAAAAGATTGTTTCATGGGGTGCACATGCCCTTTTCTTTAAAGGGGAAGTTCAGTGCAAATACAAATACTTTTAAGAAAAAAAGAGCAGTGTTAACTTAACTGGACCTGCCCATTCAGCATTTCATTGGTGTATAAATAAATGTGCCTGGGTTGATTCAGTTGCTCAGTAGAGATGTGAGCATGTTTGACCCATCCAACAGCCAATCAGTAGAAATTACAGGAACATTCCAAGGTAGTGGTGCATTCGGGGAAGAAGAAGGACCGTTACAGAACCTGGAATGTCAGCTCACTAATGTCAACAGCAGGGAACAGCAAGGGGTATAAATTCAACTGATTTTTTTAAATGGAAGAGAAAGTGTAGAATAACTAGGTATGCATAATATAAACCAAGAATTAAAAAAAAATAATGGCTTTTCAACTTAACTTTCCCTTTAATTTAAATTATCTATTATACATATCTAGTTAGTCTTCCTATTCTCTTTTAAAAAACAATTTCATTCCCTTTGCTGTAGTCAGTATAGAGCTACCATTTCAGGTTCTGTAACGTTTCTGCTTCTTCCCAGGCTGATACACTCCCTTGGATTATTCCTAACAGTAATGTCTACCGATTGGCTGCTGGATGGGTAACATGCTCAGGAGCATAATGATGGGCCTGGACCCTCCTGCAGGCTTGAAGACCGAGCTCCTGACTCTAAATATTATATGTATTTATACCGGTATTTCTCAATATTATATAGAACCCCCTTACCAACCAGAACTACAGTATATGTATTAATACCAGTAATTCTCAATATTATATAGTATCCCTGTACCAACCAGAACTACAGTATATGTATTAATACCAGTAATTCTCAATATTATATAGTATCCCTGTACCAACCAGAACTACAGATATCGTATTAATACCAGTAATTCTCAATATTATAAGATCCCTGTTACCAACCAGAACTAAGTATATGTATTAATACCTAGTAATTCTTATTATATGTATCCCTACCAACCAGAACTACAGATATGTATTTATCCGGTATTACTCCATTATATAGAATCCCCTTACCAACCAGAACTACAGTATATGTATTAATACAGTAATTCTCAATATTATATAGAATCCCTTACCAACCAGAACTACAGTATATGTATTAATACCAGTAATTCTCAATATTATATAGTACCCCTACCAACCAGAACTACAGTATATGTATTAATACCAGTAATTCTCAATATTATATAGTATCCCGTACACAACAGAACATAGTATATGTATTAATACCAGTAATTCTCAATATTATATAGAATCCCCTTACCAACCAGAACTACAGTATATGTATTAATACCAGTAATTCTCAATATTATATAGTATCCCTTACCAACCAGAACTACAGTATATGTATTAATCCAGTAATTCTCAATATTATATAGTATCCCTGTACCAACCAGACTACAGTTATGTATTAATACCAGTAATTCTCAATATATATAGTATCCCTGTACCAACCAGAACTACGTATATGTATTATACCAGTAATTCTCATATTATATAGTATCCCTGTACCAACCAGAACTACAGTATATGTATTAATACCAGTAATTCTCTATTATATAGTATCCCTGTACCAACCAGAACTACAGTATATGTATTAATACCAGTAATTCTCAATATATAGTATCCCTTCACAACCCGATCTACAGTATGTATTAATACCGTAATTCTCAATATTATATAGTTCCCTGTACCAACCAGAACTACAGTATATTGTTAATTCTCAATATTATATAGTATCCCCTTACCAACCAGAACTATAGTATATGTATTAATACCAGTAATTCTAATATTATATAGTATCCCTGTACCAACCAGAACTACAGTATATGTATTAATACCAGTAATTCTCAATATTATATAGAACCCCTTACCAACCAGAACTACAGTATATGTATTATACGGTATTTCTCAATATTAATGAACCCCCTTACCAACCAACACAGATACTCAGTATATGTATTAATACCAGTAATCTCAATATTATATAGTATCTCTGTACCAACCAGAACTACAGTATATGTATAATAACAGTAATTCTCAATATTATATAGATCTCTGTACCAACCAGAACTACAGTATATGTATAATACCAGTAATTCTCAAATTATAGTATCCCTGTACCAACCAGACTACAGTATATGTATTAATACCAGTAATTCTCAATATATATAGTATCTCCTGTACCACAGAACTACAGTATATGTATTAATACCAGTAATTCTCAATTATATAGTACCCTGTACCAACCAGATCTACAGTATATGTATTAATACCAGTAATTCTTATATATAGTATCCCCATACCAACCAGAACTACAGCATAGTGTATTTAACCGTATTACTCATATATAGAATCCCCTTACCAACCAGAACTACAGTATATGTATTAATACCAGTAATTCTCCATATATATAGAATCCCCTTACCAACCAGAACTACAGTATATGTATATACCGTAATTCTCATAATTATATAGAACCCCCTCACCAACCAGAACTACAGTATTGTATAATACCAGTAATTCTCAATATTATATAGTATCCCCGTACCAACCAGAACTATAGTATATGTATTAATACCAGTAATTCTCAATATTAATAGTATCCCTGTACCAACCAGAAAACAGTATATGATTAATACCAGAATTCTCAATATTATATAGTATCCTGTACCAACCAGATCTACAGTATATGTATTAATACCAGTAATTCTTATTATATAGTATCCATACCAACCAGAACTACAGCATATGTATTTATACCGTATTACCGTATATACTCGAGGATAAGCCGAGGTTTTCAGGTCTTAAAAATGACCGAAAAATAAACCTCGGCTATACTCGGGTCAAGCTGGGACTTACCTTAATTCCGGACGCAGCCGCGAGTCAGGTAAGAAAACCGCAGTTCCCAGTAGTACTTTGCGCACGTCGGCGCGATGACGTCATCCGCACCTGCAAAGCACTACTGGGAACTGCCGGCTTACCATCCGACTTGCGGCTGAGTCTGTAAGGCTCTGCGAAGGCGTCAGGAAGGCTGTGGGAAGATGTCCTGAAGGCTCTGCACACCAAACTGTAAGTACATTTCCCATGGCTAACAGTAATCCCCAAGGCTAACAGTAATCCCCAAGGCTACCAGTAATCCCCATGGCTACTAGTAATCCCCATGGCTACCAGTAATCCCCATGGCTACCAGTTATCCCGGACTGACCTGTACATAATATCCTTATAATGGACCCTCTACACTACTGTGTCATAAATTCAATGGGACTGACCTATACATAATATCCTTATAATGGACACTACACTACTATGTCATAAATTCAATATATGTACAGGTCAGTCCCAAGAATTTATGACTAGTAGTGTAAGGGTCATTATAAGGAATTATGTACAGGTCAGTCCATTGAATTATGACATGTAGTGTAGTGTCCATTTAAGGATATTATGTACGGTCAGTCCCATTGAATTTATGACATAGTAGTGTAGGTTCCATTATAAGGATATATATTACAGGTCAGTCCATTGAATTTATGACATAGTAGTGTAGTGTCCATATAAGGATATTATGTACAGGTCAGTCCCATTGAATTTATGACATAGTAGTGTAGTGTCCATTATAAGGATATTATGTACAGGTCAGTCCCATTGAATTTATGACATAGTAGTGTAGTGTCCATTATAAGGATATTATGTACAGGTCAGTCCCATTGAATTTATGACATAGAGTGTAGTGTCCATTATAAGGATTATGTACAGGTCAGTCCATTGAATTTATGACACAGTGAGTGTAGTGTCCATTATAAGAATATATGTACGGTCAGTCCCATTGAATGTATTACATAGTAGTGTAGTGTCCATTATAAGGATTTATGGACAGGTCAGTCCCATTGAATTTATGACATTGTAGTGTGGTGTCCATTATAAGGATATTATGTACAGGTCAGTCCCATTGAATTTTATGACATGTAGTGGTAGGTCCATTATGGATATTATGTATCAGGTCAGTCCATACATAATATCCTTATAATGGACACTACACTACTATGTCATAAATTCATTGGGACTGACTTGTACATAATATCCTTATAATGGACCCTCTACACTACTATGTCATAAATTCAATGGGACTGACCTGTTTTATTTTCTGCACACTTCCAAATTCTCCCGTGCCATAAGCCATTCTAATTCACTGAAAATTGAACTAGAGGGATGCCTGAGCAACAGGATAGTCTTAAAAGAGGCACACAGTTAATCAAAGCACATAGGGCAATATCAGCCATTAAAAAAGCAGTAAATTAGAGGTTAATCACAGTAAAGTCCCAACACAAAAATGCATACTAATGTAGGTGCAGCCGGCTGGGTTATGGATACGCCATTACGTTGCCTATCTGGAAGGGCTCATATCCCCATAGTCTATTTTCAACAGAATGTATAAGGTAATGTTCAAACACCTTCATGAATTGCAGTAATCTGAACGATTTGATCAGTTGGAAGACTTGGAGATAGCTGCGCTTGTATGGTAGAGGCCTGGAGTTGTACCGATTATCACCAGGCTTGCTCGGCTATTCGATCGTGCAGAGAATGCCCAGGTTGCAGGAATGATCACATGGACAAAGCCAAGACTGTGGTCTGTGATCAGGTATCAGCAAATGACCTTGTCAGGAAAAACTGTGGTGGCTTGTGCACCTGTATCATCTCAATGATTTATGATGTGTGTGATCGTCAAGGATATGAGGTGTTGGCCAGTTCTAACTCTATCACTGTCAGCCATTGGTCTACCAAATCAGCAAAACATGTTACACAAGAAAACAGCATTTACTGGATTGAACCACCAAGGAGCCCATTGGACACACTACAATAATAAACCCATAGGAACTCACCACTCCCAGTATAAATAAAATGGCCACTGCGCAGTGTTAATACTGGCCAACCACAGAACAAGATGTCATCTTAACCTGTAAACCCCCCCCCACCAAAGGGGGCATTTCCCAACTGAGCTCACACAAATGTTAGGTAAAGAGTGAAACCTGGGTAACGGGTTATGAGCAACAGCTAGCGGCCATGATGTGTGGAGGACCTTGTGTCTGGGTCTGATGCTAGGTTTGGCCCAGGCCCAAATTCGCATCTGGGCCCTTAGGATTGTGAGGCACGTTCATGAGAAAGAACAATGTTCTTAGCTTTTCAGGTTATTGATTTTTATGGATTTAGATAGCACCAAACATCTTCCGGTGGGCACTAACAATAACAGTAACATTTCATACAGGGGTATACATGTTATACAAAGGTCATTACACTATATAAGACAGGTTGTACAGCCACATCGTGATGATACAATAGGAAAGGGGCCCCGCCCAAGAGCTAGAGTCTAGAGGAAGTGGGTGAGACATAAGTGACCGGAATCGGAGGCTGTAACAAGAGTAGGAGCAGGGAGTATTGAAAGGCAAGTTGGGTCAGTGATGAGGGGTAATGTCTAGCCAGGTTATATGGTGCTGAAGGAGCGTGGGTTTTTAAGATTACGTAGGTGTTAAAGGGACGGTGAGTGACGGACCCAGACGCAGTTCAGGCAAGAGGGCAGCACAAATATATGGAGGGGGGTGGGTGTGGATTAGTTGTTTTATAGGATAGGGTTAGCACGTTGTGAGCTGGATCCTTTGGTAAGGGCAACCAGTGGAATGATAACAGAGAGATTTGGATTGGAAATGGAAAGAAGTGTTGCACCATGCCAGGCGGTGTGGTTGGTAACCACACGCGAGTGTGTTGATAGCAGTAGTCTAGCCGGGATATGATTAGGTCCATGGACTAGGATTTTGTTTGTAGCTGCTTTTCAAGACGCAGGGATGAAGCTGGAGATGGTTTGGAGAACATGAGGCAGAGATGGCATAAGGCAGGTGCGGGCCTGAAGGTCGTGTAGGAGATTGGCGACAGAAAAGGAAAAATTGAGTATCATCCGCATACAGGTGAGACGAAATCCAGCAATGTTGTAACATGGAGAAAGAAGAGGCCAAGACGAGCCTTGAGAGTACCCTCACAGGGCTAAGGGTGGGGACATTCCAGAGTGGAAAAACTACCAGAGAGATGAAGATAGCCACCAAGAAGTGCAGTGTCCTGGATACCTAAGGACGCCGGGTTTGAAGGTTACAGCAACTTTACAAAAATATCTGTGTGCCATTTTTTCTCTGCTGGTAGCAAAACCATATATGGCAGCTCCCAACACATTAAAATTTATATTTTTAAGCAAATTATAAGTTTTTTAAACCATGTATAGCCATGGGTATGACTAGTGCTATTAACTCTAAAACAGATGGAAGCGACAGGAAGTAGACATAAAACAGACATTTCATGAAGATTAAAACTGGCGGTGAATTTGCCCCCCAGTGAGAGGTTGTAAAATAAATATTTAATGAGCCCTAATCATGCTTTGCCCAAAGATTTGGAAAAATGCCCGCGTGAGTACCATTCCTATTCCTTAACCACCTGGGTTTAAGGGTGGAGGAGATACGGCTGCTGACGCACTGGTGTGAACAAGCGTTAACATGTAGGTGATAGCTAGTGCCGAGTGTGACAGTATGTGTAGCTGTAATAAAAAATCACGGCAATGTACATGTGTCTCCATTATTTGAACAATTGAACGCCCTAGGTTTCACAGATGGACATTATATAATTATTGTATGTATGTATGTAAAGAAACAATAAGCAAATCAATAAACCAAAAACAAACACAAAAGGGCATGTTTGTTGTGTGACAAAAAATCCATTATCTGTGATTGCCAGTTTCAGCACTATGAATTCAAAAAATGTAATACAATTCATGACAAACCCATCATCCAAATGTTCACTGCAAAGGGAAAGAAAACGCTGTGGTTCGACATGAAAACACCTTGAATAGAGCCACATTATAAAGAAGGACAGGTAGGAAAAAGGGGATTACTCGCCTGTGAACGGACAGTGCTCTGAGATTGCAGTGAGGCCCAATAGGGCCATTCATTTGTAGAAGCCTGGCGGTGTTGTTAATATGCCTAGAAAATCCCCTAGTGTTCCATTCACAAACATATGAAATGGCGACATAGCAATATATATATGGAAATGGTGTTTGTTGTGACATTGGTAGCTGTCAAATGCAGCTTCACATAATGTGTCTAGGGGACACACACACAACACCACATTTTTGGGTTCAGCTCAAGAAAAGAATAGCAAGAGCCTATTGGCGGGTGCACGTACTGCCCTGTTGCCTGTGGGGGCATGTTATACTGATGGGGTGGATGCAGGTCGCAGGGGACAGGATGCAGCGATTAGGAGGATTCCGATGGTAGGTGTGTCAGTGTGGTACAGAATCTATTCCTGCTATTCAGATGCACCGTCCCTGTGTGTCAATACCGGGAAGAGGTTTGTGGGAACGTGGTGAGGTGGAGCGGTGTAACCTTGCAGTAGAGTGTATTTATGGAATACATCCTCATTGGTGGAGATTGTGTAAGTGTTAATATCCCCACCTCCCCCACCATGTGTTGTAGGGGTATACCCCATGCAGGGAATATAGGTCATCAACCTTACTACCGGTGCAGTGTGTCAGGTACACCTCCCATTGCAGATGCTGTTGTATATGCATAACCTCACATTGAAGTATGTTGTAGTTGTGATATATGACCTTATTGCAGGCTAAAAAGCGTGCGAGCCGTATGCAGTGTGTAGGTTTGTCCATCGTAGAGGGTGCAATGTGCCGGGTCCATACACAGGGAGCCACGGGCCAGGGGTCTGTAGGTCAGATTGATCAGTGCAGTGAGGTCATGTCAGATGTGACCACCAACACAGATGTGGATAAAAGGGAGGTGTGTCTCTCACACACACCACACACACACCACACACCACACACACACACACCACACCCCCCCACCCCCCCCCCACCACTCACACACACACAGTGCCAAATGGGAGATGTAAAAGTGTTGTTGCAGGTGGATGTGGTGTATAATTGTGTGGTCTATCACTGGTCTGGTGTGTGGTGGGAGTTTGTCATGTACGCATGTGGTGATTCCCCAGGGTGATAGGATAGAGAGGGGAGTGTGTAACATGTGTGTGGTCACAGATGTTTATTGCATGGACACCCTTAGAATGGATGGTGTGCACAGATTGTTACATTGTGTGTGTGTGTGTGTGTGTGTGTGTCACAGTTGTGGACGTTGTGTGTCACGATTGTTACATGTGTGGTTGTCAAGATTGTTACATTGTGGTGTGTCACAAGATTGTTACCATTGTGTGTGTGTGTGGTGCTCAAGATTGTTACATTGTGTATGTGTGTGGTGTGTCACATGATTTGGTTACATTGTGTGTGGTGTGTCACAGATTGTTACATGTTGTGTGTGTGTGAGGGTGTGTTGTCACAGATTGTTACATGTGTGTGTGTTGTGTGTGGTGTGTGTGTGTGTCACAGATTGTTACATTGTGTGTGTTGTTGTGTGTGTGTGGTGTGTAAGATTGTTACATTGTGTGTGTGTGTGTGTGGTGGGTGTGGTGTGTGTGTGTGTGGTGTGTCTGGGTACAGATTGTTTACATTGTGTGGTGTTCAGATTGTTACAGTGGGTGTTGTGTTGTCACAGATTGTTACTATGTGTGTGTGTGTGGTTGTGTGTGGTGTCACAGATTGTTACACTTGTGTGTGTGTGTGTGTGTGTCAGAATTGTTAATTGTGTGTCTGTGTCACAGAGGTTTACATGTCTGTGTGCTTGTGTGTGTGTGTGTGGTGTGTGTGTCAGATGTTACATTGTGTGTGGTCAAAGATGTGTTTACTGGTGTGTGTGTGTGTGTGTGGTGTGTGTGGTTACAGATGTACATGTGTGGTGTGTTACAGATTGTATATTGTGTGTGTGTGTCACAGATGTATATTGTTGTGTGTTACGATGTATATTGTGTGTGTGTTAACACGATTGTTACATTGCATGACACATTAGAATGGATGGTGTGTGTGTCTGTCAGATTGTGATGTGTGTCACCCAGACGATTAGTGTTGTGTAACAGGAGGTACAGATGGTACATTGTTTGTGTTTGACAGGTGTGGTGTGGTGGTGGGTTGTGTGGGTTGGTTTGGGTGTCGGTATCACTCACATCTCGCTGGGCGCTGTTCGTCTCTGGTGCTGCTGCTGCTGCGATCCTCTTCTTCTCCAGTCTGAGTAAAGATGGGGCCAATGACGTCACTCCCATCCGGGGCTAACGACAGCAGCAGAGGGGGAGGGGCGGGATGGACCATTGGAAAGGGGCTGGGGGTGTCAAGGGCGCTCACACTGATCTTCTATTCTAATGATATACGGTATAATTAGAGCAGATCGGAATGGAGCAGATCGATCCGATATCACATGTGCAGGAAATTCCTTATAACAGATCACTTTTAAAGGTCCTTAAATGGGTAAATGTTATATCATCTGACCCAATTCAATGGATTGACCTGTACATAATATCCTTTATAATGGACACTACACTACTAGTCATAATTCAATGGACTGACCTGTAATATATATCCTATAATGGACACTACACTACTATGTCATAAAATTCAATGGAATGACCTGTACATTATCCTTATAATGGACACCACACTACAATGTCATAAATTCAATGGACTGACCTGTACATAATATCCTTATAATGGCCCTCTAACACTACTTTGTCATAAATTCAATGGGACTGACCTATACATAATATCCTTATAATGGACACTAATACTTTACGATTCATAAATTCAATGGACTGACCTGGACATAAGATCTTATAATGGACACGCACCTACAATGTCATAAATTCAATGGGACTGACTGTACAAACATCCTTATAATAGGACACTACACTACTATGTATACATTCAATGGGACTGACCGGGTACATAATATTCTTATAATGGACACTACACACTGTGTCATAAATTCAATGGGACTGACCTGCTACATAATATCCTTATAATGGACACTACACTGCTTGTCCTAAATTCAATGGGACTACTGTACCTAATATCCTTATAATGGACACTACAGACACTACTGTCATAAATTCAATGGACTGACCTGTACATAATATCCTTATAATGGACACTACACTACTATGTCATACAATTCAATGGGACTGACCTGTACAATTATCCTTATAATGGACACTACACTACTATGTCATAAATTCATGGGACTGACCTGTACATAATATCCTTATAATGGACTACACTACTATGTCATAATTCATGGGACTGACCTGTACATAATATCCTTATAATGGACACTACACTACTATGTCATAAATTCAATGGGACGACCTGTACATAATATCCTTATAATGGACACTACACCTATGTAATAATTCATTGGGCGGACTTGTACATAATATCCTTATAATGGACCCTCTACACTACTATGTCATAAATCAATGGGACTGACCTGTACATTATATGTGGATAAGCACCCCTTCTGTAATTATAGAAGGATATTAGAAGTCACAGAGGAGTCGTGACCATATAAAAGCACGAGGGCGCAGGCCGAGTGCCTTTTATACAGGGCGCGGAACTCCAAGGGGACTTTAATATCCGAATATTTTACAGAAGGGGGGTGTGCATTATTAGTATAAATCCACCCCCTCTTTGAGAAACATCCAGGCCCTTGCTTGCCTTGTCCTCTCTCTCTCCCTGTTCTCACTTTCCCCAGCTCCATTTACTTTTCCATTTAGGTTCACGCCTTACCCTCTTCTCTCCCTCTGCTCACTTCCCCCACCTCTGTTTCCTTTCCATTAGGTTTGGTGTTGCATTCTGTTTCACGGACTTCCGCGGCTTCCGCACCACTGTGTATGGCGCGGCTCCACCTCTTTCTTTAATGTAAAAGGAAAAGGTGGAGCCGCGCCATACACGGTGGTGCCGAGCCGCGTAAGTCCGTTGGAAACAGAATGCGAACACACTATACCAAATGGAAAAGGAAACAGAGGTGGGTGGAAGTGAGGCAGAGGGAGAGAAGAGGGTAAGGCAGGTCCGGAAAGTTACTAATCGGCGCGCTACTACGTAGTAGCGCGCCGATTATAAGATTATTATTTACTGTTGGGCCCATAGGAATCCATGGAAGGGGTGGATTATATCCTTTAAATGGACCATCTACACTAATATGTCATAAATTCAATGGGACTGACTTGTACATAATATCCTTATAATGGACATCACACTACTATGTCATAAATTCAATGGGACTGACCTGTACATTATCCTTATAAGGACCCTCAACATACTATGTCATAAATTCATGGGACTGACCTGTACATAATTCCTTATAATGGCAGACACTTACATGTCAAAATTCAATGGGGACTGACCTGGACATAATATCCTTATAATGGACACTACTAACCTATGTTCATAATTCAATGGGATGACTACTTTACTAATATCCTTATAGTGGACCCTCTACACTACATGTCATAAATTTCAATGGGACTGACCTGTACATAATATCCTTATAATGTTCACTCTGTCATAATATCCTTATAATTCATCTGCCACTGCATTAACTTTAATGTGATCCCACCTGTAAATATACCCTTATAATTGATTTCACCAAGTTCCAGATTGATCCCACTGCAAGACACGAACTGTTGATTCTGACCAACTCAGCAAATTCAATTCCCCCCCCCCCCCCCCCCCAGATGGAGGCCTATTTTATGCAGTAAAGATACACAGATGATCGTGGATGTTCTGGGAGGAGATTGGGGGCCCTCTACATCACGGCCCTCCCGCAGTTGGCGAGCCCTATAGTTACGCCGCTGAATTTAATCAAATTGATTGGAATATTGATATAGTTTCCAGGATAGTTGATCAGTGATATTGATCGGCCCATGAAAAAATGAAGATCAGGCAAGGTGGAAAGTTTCCGTCTTCTGCAGTTTTCAAGCTGAATGAATCTACAGAAGATCAGAGTTGCGAGGTGGGGAATTACTTTGTTTGATCTTCCGTTATGATTATAAAATTTTTCCCCAAGTATAACTAGCTTAAGCTGGGTACAAAACAGCAGATTTTTCAGGCCAAATTGACCGACACTTTAGCGAACGGGCAAAACGACACGCTGGTAAATTGGGTGAGCGGAGAAGCTAGTAAATTGCGCGAACAGTGATTTGGCCTTAACGCGTCGCTAGTAGCGAATGATTGGTTGGCACGAAAAAATTCCTTTGTGTGTAACAAGCCTAAAGGTTCGTACACACATGGACTCGTAGGGTGCCGACCCGGGACGGACGATGTGTACAAATCTTTACTCCACGGGTGGTTGATTTGTGAAAATAAAGGACAAAAGATCTCAATAGCTTATTAATCCAATCAGTTAGAACACACCATTTTCTGTGTTATGCGGCCATTTTTTGCTGATTGGTCGGTGTAATCACAGCTTTGGAAGATTATACAGGCTGCAGCTTTGCCATACCCCAGCAAAGTGCGTCTTGTCATGATTGTTTCTTTACTCTTTTGCTAGTTTTGGGGAAATAATCCATGGAATTGTCTAGATGATCAGTCGGGATTCAAATAATAAAGAAATTAAACTTCATTCCCAGTTCTGCCGTCGGTAGATTTTTCAGTCTATCGAAAGGTTAAAGGATTGGACATCAGTAAATTGCGTTATAGACAGCCAAAGTGGACAAACGGATGCCACGGTAGTCACAAGAAATATTAACTCAAGGGATGTTATTTTGCTAAACATAAAGCCATTGTGTTTATTGTTCATTTTTGGTTATGCCCCTTTAATTTTATGTCCCTTTAATGGTTTATAATGCAAGGGCACCTTAAAGCAGTTTAATATTTTTAATAAAATGGGCTTCGCTTTAAATGTCAACCCTTGACACAAAACCAAACTTTAATTGTAACGAATAATGACAATGATCTTCTGATATTTTGTAATGTGTTTCTGGTACGAAACAATTATCATTATATCCTTTATTTGATAATGCACACGGCATACGTCAGAGATAGAATTAACGTCCCAGTTTATTTAGTTTTGATTCTCGCCAATGGGCATTAAAAAAATGACATAAACATAGTGAACCGATATTAGCGCTGGATTGACGGATGCGAGAAAATAGGAGGCATTAAAACCGGTGACAGCACTAATGGATTTGAGGGAACATATTTATAACCTGTCTGTTTGGAAATTGTGTAATGTGTACTTTTTCCTGTGTTTTTTTTACATTTTTTTTAGTAAAGTTCTGCCTCCTTGTATCCTTTTATTCTCATTTTAAGTAGGCTAAAGAAGACTTATGTAGACATCCAGTTTTTTTAAAGATACAGTGTGTATACTTTTAGAATTTTGTTTTTACTCTGTAGTTTCTTTTTCAGAACCCAATTACCATTTGGTCCTTGGAGTTCTACCCTGCCCCCCCCCCCCCCCCCGCCCCCCTATCTCTTTAAACTACTCTTGTTGTATCATGTGTTAATGATTTATAGCTGGGGTATTGTCTCAAGGGAAGGGGCAGCTGAATTTACAAGTTGTGTTTTGCTTTTTTTTTTTGGTACGACATTTCCAGCATCCTCCGGCAGTTGCCATTTCATTAAAAATGTTGTAGAGCTATTCATTTCCAGTTAGTAATTGTAACATAGTAATTGAGGTTGAATAAAGACATGCATCCATCAAGTCCAACCTTTTCACCATCCTTTTTAACCTACCTAACAGTTGCTCAGGGGAGGGCAAAAAAAAAACCCAGCTAGAAATGTGTGTGTTGTGTGTGTGTGTGTGTGTGTGTGTGGTGTGTGGGGATTCTTCCCGACTCAAAAAGACAATTGGAAGATCCCGTACCAACCAAAACTACAGTATATGTATTAATACCAGTAATTCTCAATAATTATATTAGTATCCCTGTACCAACCAGAACTACAGTATATGTAGTAATACCAGTAATTCTCAATATTATATGTATCCCTGTACCAACAGAACTAACGTATATGTATTATACCAGTTAATTCTCAATATTATATAGTATCCCGTACCAACCAGAACTACAGTATATGTATTAATACCAGTAATTTCAATATTATATAGTATCCCTTTACCAACCAGAACTACAGTATATGTATTAATACCAGTTAATTCTCAATAAATAGTATCTGTACCAACCAGAACTACGTAGATGTATTAATACCAGTAATTCTCAATATTATTATAGTATCCCCGTACCAACCAGAACTACAGTATATGTATTAATACCAGTAATTCTCAATATTTATAGTATCCCCGTACAACCAACCAGAACTACAGTATATGTATTATTACCAGTAATTCTCAATATTATATAGTATCCCTTTACCAACCAGAAATACAGTATATGTATTAATACACAGTAATTCTCAAATTATATAGTATCCCTGTACAACCAGAACTACAGTATATGTATTAATACAGTAATTCTCAATATTATATAGTATCCCTTTACCAACCAGAACTACAGTATATGTTATAATACCAGGAATTCTCAATATTATATAGTATCCCTTTACCAACCAGAACTAAAGTTATAGTATTAATACCAGTAATTCTCAATATTATATAGTATCCTTGTACCAACCAGATCTACAGTATATGTATTAATACCAGTAATGCTCAATATTATTATATCCCTGTACCAACCAGAACTACAGTATATGTTATAATACAATAATCTCAAATTTATAGTACCTGTACCAACCAGAACTACACGTATATGTATTAATACCAGTAATTCTCAATATTATATAGTATCCCTGTAACCAACCAGAAACTACAGTTATTGTATTAATACCAGTAATTCTCAATATTATATAATATCCCCGTACCAACCAGAACTACAGTATATGTATTAATACCAGTAATTCTCAATATTATATAGTATCCCCGTACCAAACCAGATCTACAGTATATGTATTAATACCAGTAATCTCAATATTATATAGTATCGTACCAACCAGAACTAAGTATAGTGATTTATACCAGTAATTCTCAATATTATATAGTATCCCTGTACCAACCAGAACTACGGTATATGTATAATACCAGTAATTCTCATTATATATAGTATCCCTGTACCACCAGAACTACAGTATAGTATTAAAAAGTAATCTCAAATTTTATTAGTATCCCTGTACACCAGAAATACAGTAAGTATAATCCAGTAATCTCAATATTATATAGATACCTGTACCAACCCAGAACTACAGTATATGTATTAATACCAGTAATTCACAATAGTATATATAATCCCGTACCCACCAGAACTACAGTATATGTAGTAATACCAGTAATTCCTCAATATTATATAGACCACCGTACCAAACCAGAATCTACAGTACTAGTATTAATACAGTAATTCTCAATTATTATAGTATCCTGTGTACCAACCAGACTAAGGTATATGCATATACCAGTTATCTCAAATTGAGTAATCCCTTGTACCAACCAGAACTACCGATATATGTATATACCAGTAAATTCTCAATATTATATTATAGTATCCCTGTACCAACCAGAACTACGGTATATGTATTAATACCAGTAATTCTCATGTATTATTAGTTCCCTGTACCAACCAGAACCAGTATATGTATTAATACCAGTAATTCTCAATATTATATAGTATCCCTGTAACAACCAGGATCTACAGTATATGTATTAATACCAGTATTCAAATATTATATAGTATCTCTGTACCAACACAGAACTACAGTATATATTGTATAAATACCAGTTCTCAATATTATATAGGATCCCTGTACCAACCAGTAATACAGTATATGGATTTTAAAACCAGTAATTCTCAATATTATATAGTATCCCGTACCAACAGAACTGCAGTAATTTATAATACCAGTAATTCTCAATATTATTATAGTATCCCTTTACCAACCAGAACTACAGTATATATATTACATACCAGTAATTCTCATTATATAGCCCCTGTACCAAACCATGTATACAGTATATTATAATACCAGAATTCTGAATTTAATAGTATCCTGTACCAATCAGTACTCAGTAGATGTATTGAATACCAGTAATTCTCAATATTATAAAGATCCACGTGTCCTCTGATATGACCTATTAGTAAACAATGCACCAAGAGTTTATTGTATGGCCCATTATATATTATTTGTATAGGTGATCATCCCCGCAAATGTGGTTCTCTAATGTAAACAGCTCTAACTAGTCTAATCTGCCTGTATATTCAAGCCCCTCCATCCCTTATTAATTTAGTTGCCCTTATCTAAACTGCTTCCATTTCCAAGATGTCCATTTTGTACACAGGATTCCAAAACTTCACTGCATATTCCAAATGAGGCCTTACCAGTGCCTTGTAAGAGGGGAGAATAATATTTGTTCTCTTTGATTCCCATTCCCCTCTTATACAAGGCAACAATATCTGCTGCTCTAGTGTTGCTACCTGGCATTGTTTGCTATAGCTAAGTCTGTTATCTACCAGCAACCCCCAAACTTTTTCCAAATTTTACAGATGCACTTAACACAGAGTTATTTATGGTGTTGTAGGTGCACGAGGATTGTTAAACCCCAATTCAACACCTTTCATTTATCAACATGAATCTCATCTGCCATTCTGCTGCCCATTTTGTATTAATCTATCTAGGTCTGCTGCAGAACTGCACATCATTGGAAGTTTCCAAAGCTCTGAATAGTTTAGTGTCATCAGCAAACACGAGACCTTCTCTCAATGCCCCCCTTTAACTCTTTCTCTAGCCCACATGGATGAAGCCATTACTACCCTCTGTATCTCTCCATCAACCCTTTTCTATCCATGTAAAATGTACCACATAGGTGACATATACATAAGTCCTCCGTGTGGCACAGTATCAAACCAAGAATCCCATCATTTAGCAATACGGCAGGAAGGATCACTAAACAATGTCTGAGGGAGCCACCAGACATGGTAGATTAGATTGTCGGGTTTTTCCATTTTCTGGTCAATTGCTTGACATATTGTGCGGTTTATAAAAAGAAATGAAGTCAGGCTGAACAGAAATTTTTCATTGACCGATCTTCCAGTTCCATCTCCCGCAGATTTCAAGGGTTTTAACCTCGAACAGATTGGTGGCGCAAGGTTGGGAATCTGATCAACTTTGCTTCAGCTGATTGGAAAAACATCTGCCCGTGTATGGGTACTAAATGGGATGTCCACCTTTTAAAACAAAAAACTGATCATGGTAACCTGCCCCCAACCCAACTGATATATTCAGCACATTATATGAATTATAACGGATTAAGATGCCCTCCCTCCATGCAGTCAATCTGACATCACAACCAATGATTGACCGCAGTTCCCTGGTGACTCCAGTGCACATGCTTAAACTGCTAAAAAGCTCATTGAGCAGAGGGAGGAAGCAGATCCTTTTCCAAAACAGAAGATAAATGATCATAAAATATCTATTTAAAAATCCATGTAATAAACTGGTAAAAATAGCAGTTGGGATTGCAGGCAGATAACTAACAAGTCACCAGTTTTTGTTTTAAGTTTGACATGCCCTTATTTTTTGACATAAAACGATCAGATCCCTAACAAGCGCCTCTTTTCCACTTAACAAACAGTCCCAAAGGTGCTTCAATCAGACATACAAAGTGAGCCAAACCAACATATATTTTAGTACTGGTAGACAAAGGAAGATTATTTTTGGCACCAAGAATGAGTGTAAATTATCTCCAGGAGGTGTGATAACGAAACATGACATAATGTAACATTTTATTCGTAAACCTGACAGTTTCCTGCTTCTGGGTAAAAATAAAGGGGCATGTCCACCATTTTACAAATCCCCCCACCCAAAGCAGGATTACATTTTTTTTACAGATCACAGCAGAAATGACAGTTATAGGCGTGATTTTTATCAAGCTGCTGTCCGGCACAATAGGGCCTCAGCCTTATAACTTTCGAAACAAGTCGAGATGTCAATCTTGTGAAGTTTCTCTTCCTTCACTTGCACCGTCTCTGTGTCTGTGACAGGCATGTGTTATAAGCACCAACCCAAAAAACAAGGATCAGAACCTAACCCTTGTGGTCCGTATCCCTTGGTCTTACCTTGTCTCCTAGAAAAAGCACTGCCAAGTTGCTTGTGAGATGCTTGTAGGGTTCCCCTGCCATCGTCCTAGACTATGGCGGGCTGATCAATGGGAAGACGGCTCTGAGGGTGAGCGTTTCCTATTAGTTTAAAACGCAGAATTGAAGGGGCCATGCGAGTCAGTTTTAAGGTAGGAGTGTGCTCTTTATAATAGAGGGCATTGGTAGGACACAGTTTCCCTTTAAGGACCCCCTACATGTATTTTCCCCTATGCTTACCTACCAAAGATGTGCCTAAAGTTATTTGCTCCTGTTGCAATCTGGTTGGAGCCAGGGATTGGTCCCAGAAGCTCCCTACTGTGCATCGCTGTCTGGAAGTAATTTAGGGAAAGTTATTAATAAAGGGGAATACTCCTGAAAAGATTGTTCATGGGGTGCACATGCCTTTTTTATAAGGGGAAGTTCAGTGCAAATACAATACTTTTACGAAAAAAAGAGCAGTTGTTAACTAACTGGACTGCCCATTCAGCATTATGGTTGTATAAATAAATGTGCCTGGGTTGATTCAGTTGCTCAGTAGAGATGGAGCATGTTTGACCCATCCAAACAGCCATCAGTAGAAATTACAGGAAACATTCACGGTAGTGGTGCATTCGGGGAAGAAGAAGGACCGTTACGAACCTGGAAGTTAGTCCCTATGGCAACAGCAGGGAACAGCAAGGGGTATAAATTCAACTGATTTTTTTAAATGGAAGAGAAAGTGTAGAAATAACAGGTATGCATAAGATAAACCAAGAATAAATAAAAAATATGGCTTTTCAACTAACTTTCCCTTTAATTTAAATATCTATTAACATATCTAGTTAGTTCTCCTATTCTCTTTAAAAAACAATTTCATTCCCTTTGCTGTAGTCAGATAGAGCTACCATTTCAGGTCTGTAACGGTTCGCTTCTTCAGGCTGATACACTCCCTTGATGTATTCCTAACAGTAATGTCTACCGATTGGCTGCTGGATGGGTAACATGCTCAGGAGCATAATGATGGGCCTGGACCCTCCTGCAGGCTTGAAGACCGCGCTCCTGACTCTAAATATATATGTATTATACGGTATTTCTCAATATTATATGAGAACCCCCTTACAAACAGAACTACAGTATATGTATTAATACCAGTAATTCTCAATATTATAATAGTATCCCTGTACCAACCAGAACTACAGTAATGTATTAAACCAGTTATTCTCAATATTATATAGAACCCCCTTACCAACCAGAACTACAGTAGATGATTATACCGGTATTCTCAATATTAATAGAACCCCCTTACAACCAGAACTACAGTATATGTATTAATACCAGTAATTCTCAATATTATATAGTATCCCGTACCAACCAGAACTACAGTATATGTATTAATACCAGTAATTCTCAATATATATAGATCCCCGTACCAACCAGAACTACAGTATATGTATAATACCAGTAATTCTCAAATATATAGTATCCTCCGTACCAACCAGAACTACGTATATGTATTAATACCAAATTCTCAATATTATATAGTATCTCTGTACCAACCAGAACTACAGTATATGTATTAATACCAGTAATTCTCATATTATATAGTATCCATGTACCAACCAGACTACAGTTTAGTATTAATACCAGTAATTCTCAATATTATATAGTATCCCTTACCAACCAGAACTACAGTATATGATTAATACCAGTAATTCTCAATATTATATAGTATCCCTGTACAACCAGAACTACAGTATATGTATTTATACCAGTAATTCTAATATTATATAGTATCCCTGTACCAACCAGAACTACAGTATATGTATTAATACCAGTAATTCTCATTATATAGTACCCTGTACCAACCAGATCTACAGTATATGTATTAATACCAGTAATTCACTATTATATAGTATCCCGTACCAACCCGAACTACAGTATATGTATTAATACCAGTAATTCTCAATATTATATAGTATCCCTTACAACCAGAACTAAGTATATGTATTAATACCAGTAATTCTCAATATTATATAGTATCCCTGTACCAACCAGAACTACAGTATATGTATTTAATACCAGTAATTCTCAATATATATAGAACTCCCATTACCAACCAGAACTACAGTATATGTATTTTATAACGTATTCTCAATATTATATAGAACCCCTTACCAACCAGAACTACAGTATATGTATTAATACCAGTAATTCTCAATATTATATAGTATCCTTACCAACAGAACTACAGTATATGTATTAATACCAGTAATTCTCAATATTATATAGTATCCTGTACCAACAGAACTACAGTATATGTATTAATACCGTAATTCTCAATATTATTATAGTATCCCTGTACCAACCAGATCTACAGTATATGTATTAATACCAGTAATTCTCAATAATTTCCAAGTATTATATAGTAGTCCCTGTACCAACCAGATCTACAGTATATGTATTAATACCAGTAATTCTTATATATGTATCCCCATACCAACCAGAACACAGCATATGTATTTATACCGGTATTACTCATTATATAGATCCCCTTACCAACCAGAACTACAGTATATGTATTAATACCAGTAATTCTCAAATATATAGAATCCCCTTACCAACCAGAACTACAGTATATGTATTAATACCAGTAATTCTCAATATATTATAGAACCCCCTCACCAACCAGACTACATCCAGTATATGTATTAATACCAGTAATTCTCAATATTATATAGTATTCCCCGTACCAACCAGAACTATAGTATATGTATTAATACCAGTAATTCTCAATATTATATAGTATCCCTGTACCAACCAGAACTACAGTATATGTATTAAACCAGAATTCTCAATATTATATAGTATCCCTGTACCAACCAGAATATCAGTATATGTATTAATACCAGTAATTCTTATTATATAGTATCCCCATACCAACCAGAACTACAGCATATGTATTTATACCGGTATTACCGTATATACTCGAGTATAAGCCGAGGTTTTCAGGTCTTAAAAATGACCTGAAAAATAAACCTCGGCTTATACTCGGGTCAAGCTGGGACTTCCTTAATTCGGACGCAGCGCGCGATCAGGTAAGAAAACCGCAGTTCCCAGTAGTACTTTGCGCACGTCGGCGCGATGACGTCATCGGCACTGCAAAGCACTATGGGAACTGCCGGCTTACCATCCTGACTTGCGGCTGCGTCTGTAAGGCTCTGCGAAGGCGTCCGGAAGGCTCTGGGAAGATGTCCTGAAGGCTCTGCACACCAAACTGTAAGTACATTTCCCATGGCTAACAGTAATCCCCAAGGCTAACAGTAATCCCAAGGCTACCAGTAATCCCCATGGCTACTAGTAATCCCCATGGCTACCAGTAATCCCCATGGCTCAGTTATCCCATGGCTACCAGTAATCCCCATGGCTACCAGTAATCCCATGGCTACCAGTTATCCCCATGGTACCTATGCAATTAAATGCACATGGCTACAGAAGGCAGTATTGGTCAATTTCAACCCTCGGCTTATACTCGAGTCAATGTGGTTTTCCTATTTTTTGAGGTAAAAATAGGTACCTCGGCTTATACTCGGGTCGGCTTATACTCGAGTATATACGGTACTCATAATATAGAATCCCCTTACCAACCAGAACTACAGTATATGTATTAATACCAGTAATTCTCAATATTATATAGTATCCCTGTACCAACCAGAACTACAGTATATGTATTAATACCAGTAATTTCAATATTATATAGTATCCGTGTAACAACCAGATCTCTACGTATATGTATTAATACCAGTAATTCTTATTATATGTATCCCCATACCAACCAGAACACAGCATATGTATATACCGGTATTACTCATTATATAGAATCCCCTTACCAACCAGAACTACAGTATATGTATTAATACCAGTAATTCTCAATATTATATAGAATCCCCTTACCAACCAGAACTACAGTATATGTATTAATACCAGTAATTCTCAATATTATGTAGTTTTAGGCACTTACCCAGCCCACTTTTAAAGCTATTCAATGAACTTCCCATTACCACACCTCAGTCCCAGTTTCACTGTTCTTGCTGTAAAAAATATTTTCTTAACCTGAAGATGAAACTTTTCTTCCAATCTTAAAGGATGTCCACGTGTCCTCTGATACGAGCGATTAGTAAACAATGCACCAGAGAGTTTATTGTATGGCCCGTTAATATTTATATAAAGTGATCAATATCCCCACGCAAACATTGCTTCTCCAATGTAAACAGCCCTAACTTGTCTAATCTGCCTGCATAGTCAAGCACCTCCATTCCCCTTATTATTTTAGTTGTCCTTCTCTGAACTGCTTCCATTTCCAAGATGTCCCTTTTGTATATGGGATTCCAAAACTGCACTGCATATTCCAAATGAGGCCTTACCAGTGCCTTGTAAAGAGGGAGAATAATATCTCTTGAATCAATTAAAAATAAAATGTACAACTTATCTTTGTGTAATTCCTAACCAAATATACCTGTATGAAATCAAAATCTCTCCCTTCACAAAAGAACTGCAGTCACTTAATGTCAGAGAAAATGCTTCTCTTTATAAATTGCACTGAGCATGTCCAAGACCGCTGAACTATGGAAAGGGGAAGGAACTGCGGGGGTTTCTGTAATTTAGAATTTTACTGAGTGTAGTTAGAAAGGTAAGAAACATTTTACAACGGTGGTGTCCAACTCTTCCAAACTAGTAAGAATTATATAAAATGCCTTATATCGTACTTTCAAAATAAAACCTAAATCACATCTCTAGATTAAATTTGTGAGAAATTATTTCTGGAAAGGTTCAGCAATATTACTTCCTGCTTGAACACTTCCTGTTTTTGGTCATGTGACCAGCTTGTAGTGATGGGACCAGTCCCTGCCTGTATTAATAGGCTCCCCTTCTCAACCGTCATGTTTCCCCAAGCACTTAGTCTTCTCCATCATTACGTATTAACTGAGCAAGTCTCGCCCCAGAGGGCGTGGCAGAGGTAAGTTGACATCACACAACCTACTGGAAGCAGGAAGTTTGAACATTCACCCTGATGTAGTTTCTCCCAGGCTGCAGCCAGAGATGTGATTGTCGGTTCATTTTAAAGGAAATGCTGCAGGCTTTCATTCAACCCCAACGCGTTTGGAGACCACAGTTGCCCTTAAATCAACATCTCTATGTATGTACCTTCTGTCTAGGTCTCCAAAGGATACAATAGTAATGTGGGCTCATTTAATAATTGGCTGACAGGCTATATACATTTAAAGCACATTCGTAAAATTCAGCCAAACTACCAACTTCTGATTGTGTAAAAGGTTTTTGCCTGGTTTAGATGTCATTACCACCAATGTAACACAGAGCAGGTCAGTAAATATCCTGCGATTAGTCTTGTGTTTCCTTTAAAATTTAAACATAAAACCTACAGATATATTAAAGAGGATTTATTCACACAGCAACCTAGGCAGTGCATACACCATAATATATACAAAGTCAGACATCCATTACATCCCTGATATATTCCACACAAGGGACCCAGGTGACCGTAGCCTCCACATGTTTGGTACAATCTTTAAATTGCACTGTCAGAAGGGAGGCTCTTGTAATGACTGTAAAAAGACACTACAGTTAAATATGAAAAGACCAACGGGAGCACAGGAGCCAGAAATGCTAAACAGGTGAAAAGGACAAAAGAAAAAAAACCCAATCAAATACAACTATGTACATTGTCAATATCCTGACTGGGTACCAATAGAGGGGAAATAGTGGACTTTAGATTTAAGAGAACAGCCCCCCCCCTTACAGTTCCATGTCCTATTGTAAAGGTCAGTGCCAACTTATGGCCTATTTACATCCTCCAGTGATCACAACCAGGCCTAGTGATAGGAATCATTTCATCTTTGGGCACCAACACAAAAGCTCTTTAAAAGCTTCAACCTAGCTAACTTGAGTGGGTGGAATGGTAGACGGGCGGCAAGACGCGGCGGGAATTGGCTTTCACCCATGGGTGTTCCATGACTCCTTTCAATGAGAGGCGCTGTACAGGGTGGTAGCGAAGGAGTTTGCTGATCAGGTCCTTGGATCCATCAGAGAGGAAACTTGGAAACTTGAGGTCAACCTAAAAAAAAAAAAAAAAAGAAAAAAAGTATAGAATATAAATATATATAAATATAAGTCAACACACACACAGGCTGGCTGTATAGCGGAGCACTCATCTGGAATTTTCAAGCAAACTTCAAATGACATATCTACGCGTTTCAGGATGAAGGTCCTGAGAGGACTGAAACGCGTAGATGTCATTTAAAGTTTGTGTAATAAATTGCTTGAAAGTTCCATACGAGTGCTTAACCAGCCATCTTTATTTGGTAGAGGAAGAAATTAGCGATTATATAAACAGACACAAACCACATGATTAGCAGTACTCTTACATCGACAATTCTCCGATGAGTCTCCGAGTGTGACGGACTATCAAACGGGGGCATGCCCACCAGGAATTCATAGCACAGAACCCCAGTACACCACAGATCCACCTTCTCATCGTGAGTCTTTCCCTCGATCATCTCGGGGGGCAGATAATCCAATGTTCCGCACATGGTTCGCCGCCTTAAGAAAACAAGAATGACAAAACACCGTTCAAAGGCGGAAAGACAACAAAAATGGAGATGTCGCCCAACAGGATGTTTTGCATTTACCGGAGAGACGGGGCGTGAACAGACCAGCCGAAGTCGGCAATCTTTAGTTCCCCTTTATATCCCATGAGCAAGTTTTCTGGCTTTATGTCTCTGTGGATCACTTTCCTTTCATGGCAATACTGCAAAGCATCGGCCAGTTCTTCAATAAACTGAAACACAAGGCATTGAGTCAAGACTGACAAAGGGCAACAGAGCCATCCCGCACTTTCCCAAGCTCCACATCTCACAGGATCACCCCACTCACTGTGGCGCTTCTTTGCTCATCAAACCGTCCGTATTTCTGCAGTTCCTTGTAGAGCTCTCCACGCGGAGCAAACTCCAGCATAAGATAGATCCTCTTGCGGTCATAGAAATAGTTGTACATGCGCAGGATGTTCGGGTGCCTGGAAAGAGAGAGATTGCTGTACAAGGGACGGGTTGAATGCTGAAGCCACAGTGCGCTGGAAGCAGAGATCGAAGCACATGCGATCATTTTGAGTGTGAAACGCATTGGGCTTTGAGTACCCAGGATTGTGCTTCAGAAAGGGATTCTCCCATGCTAACAGATTGGAAATGCATGGCAAAACGCGTCAGTGTGGCACCGCCCTAAACGTTGAGAAGAATAAAAAGAAAACCGAACACTTACCGGAGGTGAGACTGTATTTCTATCTCTCTTCGCAGTTGGTGTTCTACTCCCTCCTTCTCTAACTGGGATTTGAAGAGAACCTTTAAAGCCATAATGTACTTCGTCTTTTTGTCTCTCGCCAGGTAAACGTTTCCAAACTTCCCCTTCCCCAGAGGGCGACCAATGTCAAAGTCATCAATTGTGAGCTTCCTTTTAGTGCCGAGGGAAGAGAAACAGAAAAGGGTTAAAATAGACACTTGCAGGGTTATTCAATAAAAGTTCTTATTAAAAATGGTGCTAAATTTGCTCCAACCAATCAAATGTTGGCTTTCAAATTATATACGGTACGCAATGTACAAACAGCTGCAATAGGGTTGTACTAAGGGCTACGGAGAAAAATCACAGCAACTGTGTATCCGGGCCTGTGACAGACGGTCAATGCCAGATACCGTCAGAAATAGATTTCCCCAAAATGGCTGATCGCAAAAGGTCTAAATAGGGTTCACTCTAGCACACCAATGTGGCAATTGCCTATGGTAGGTAGGTGCAATCTTCATAGCCCTCTGCCTCAAGGCCAGGAAACTGAAGACTCCAAGCTGTCTGAGGCTTCTGATCCACCCTGTTTCCTTGTCCTCATCAATGTCTGGAGCATTGTAATAAATTATCACATTTGCTGAATAGTAGTGTGCTCCTCCACCTTTACTATACACTGATCGCAAAATGGCATATCCGCAGAAATAATTTATATTTTAGCAGTCTCCTTTAAAGTGCATGCCCACCCTCTCCACTGAACAAGCAACTTAAGGCCCCTCCAAATGTCACTATACTTGCCTTTACCAAAAATGCTTCTATCATTACATACACAGCCCAATCCCTTGGCAGTTACTAGATTTGGCAATCATTAAATATATTTATAGAATACATAAGGCTAGGTATTTTCAATGGGAAGGTGCAGTGGCGAGAATCTATATTTGTCACTCAGTTCGGCCATTCTTCCTCTTTCAATAGGAACGGTAATTAACTATTTATACATTAAACAGGGATTCCTATATAAATGACTAATACAGGGGGGGGGGGGGGGAGACAGTGGTAGTGGGCAGTTTTTTTATGGCTGGCCATATGTATTAGAAGAAATAATACGCTACCTACAGTGTGGTACGGATTTACTTCACCTCAGAGTTCCATGCCCTGCCTGCGGCCTCATGCTTCTATATGGTCATGGATCTCCTCGTGGCGTAATATCCTTATATTACACTATAGGTAGCGTATTATCCCTTATATTATATTGGCACCAATACAGAAAGTTCTACTACTACTACTGTATGGAAACTATTATAAAAAGGGTCCATTTAAAGGGCAACAAAAGCCTCAAAACAATGATGGAGCATCTTTATTTTCTTCGATTATATAGGCACTTGTATTTCTCTGGCTCAGTACCTGCCCTCCCACTCTTAAACTTCTCCTTAACCCCCTTTCCCATTTTATATTTCAAACACACAGATTAAATAATAAACTGAAGTCTGATTTGGTTCATATAACGGGATTCTCAAACTTACCCTTAGCAGCTATTGATCAGGGACCCCCCAGGGCAGGGACTAGACAGCCCGTATACAATAACCTAAAACTGTCCTTGCCTCCCTAGTCCCTAAAACCTATAATGTGTTTCCCTGTGGTCACCGAGCCGTATTTGCCTTAAAGGACAACTCCACCCTCAAAAGAACATCTTTTAGAAGGAATGGCCTCTTTAAAATATGTTGATATAACAGTTTGTCCTATGAATTCATTACTGTATGCCTGCTATGCTTCTGGATGCCTCATGGAAACTGAGCAATTTAGAAACCTGAACTGAGCCTGTACTGAGCCTGGGCATGCCCAGAAGAGGCAGACAGGGGATTAAAGGGCAAGTCCAGCCCTAAAATGAAAACTTACACACAGGTAAATCACCCCCCAAAACCCTAAACGGTAATAGTTTGAAATGTGAAATATATAAGTCTAACCTGAAATCCTGCACAATGTCCTGTTTCCCCTGTTTCTGCTTCCTGGTTCTTCCAGTTAGTAACTGTCAGTTATGGATTTGACAGTTGACATCACAGCCAATGACTGAATGTTAATCCCCTATCTGCCTCTTCTGAGCATGCCCAGGCTCAGTACAGGCTCAGTACAGATTTCTAAATTGCTCAGTTTCCATGAGGCATCCAGAAGCATAGCAAGCATACAGTAATGAATTCATAGGACAAACTATGATATATCAACATATTTTATAGAGGCCATTCTTTCTAAAAGATGTTCTTATGAGGGTGGAGTTGCCCTTTAACATAGTCATTGGCTGTGACAGTTACTAACTGGAAGAACCAGGAAGCAGAAAGGGGAAACAGGACATTGTGCAGGATTTCAGGTTAGACTTGTATATTTCACATTTCAAACTATTACCATTTAGGGTTTTGGGGGGTGATTTACCTGTATGCGAGTTCATTTTAGGGCTGGACTTGCCCTTTAACTGAGCTTCTCTCCTGGTGTTTGATGTCACTCAACCAACTGGAAGTTTGAACATTTACCCCAATACACATTTCCCACAGGCTGATTCCAGAGATGTTATTGTCGGCTCATTTTAAAGGAAATACCGCAGGCTTTTATTTAACCCTAACTTGTTCTGAGCCCACAGATGGCACAGGGCCATTTTAAGAAGTCTTACCTCTCTGGCACTGCCACTGCTGTGCTTTGGGAAGGGACATCTGTGCTCACTGCCACTCGACCTGCAAATAGAGGAAAACACATTGCAAATAAAAGGAAAAGCCAAATGCAGTCACTAGTTAAATTATTTTATGGGAACAAGGGGAGGTCCTACAGCTGAAATAGGAGTAAGTCCTGGAGGACAGAATAAAGGCCAAAGGATACCTGGTGCATTGGAGGCAGCAGAAGGTGTAATTCGTGCAAGCTGAGCTCTCTGTGCCAAAAGGCTCTCAGACGGGGTGGTGAATGTGGATACGAAAGGTTCCTTCCTTAGAACCCTCTGGGCCCCTGTGGCACTGGATGGAGTGGTAAACTGCAATACAACAGAGCTCAGATTAGGCCAAGCACTACCAGCACCCGTGAATAATAGTTTCGGAAGAGGTGTACAGAGCCATATTGACAATATCAATGTTTGCAGGGGGGGTCACCAGACAACACCCAGGTTATGCAGTCCTATACAAACATGTTCTAGTTCTTACCTTCGCAGTATGGGAGTAGGGGTTGAGGTTCTCTTTGTAAGACATCCTGTCAAGGAGAAAAATGGAGTTTACAGACGAGCACATTTAATGTATCACATTCAATTCTAGTTTGTAATAGATATAAAATGCGTCGCCTAGAAACAGACTTAGACCTTGTGCATGCTAAATACCGATTTTTCTGATCGATTCAAACAAATTGGTGGAATCCGTCTAACCATCGACCAGTGTTTTCTTGGTTTTTCGATCAACTAATGCAGGGTACCAAACACGCGGCTTGCGGGCCAGATGGCAAAAGTTAATTGAACCAATCTGGTGAAGAGGACAGTGGGAGATGGTGCATTTGGATTGGAAGAGTCAATCTGGCATCTGAACATCTCTGAGCTAGGGGAGAGGACTGAAGGGAATTCTGGGCAATAATATATTTTGGTTAAATGACAGATTAAAACAGGATACAAAATATAAATGACCTATTTCTGGCATAGAATACAATTTTACTGCACACTTCTTCAATTAACAGAATTGCAACATTTCCTACAAGGTCCGTAAAGGATGCGCTCTGATCTGTACGAGATTCTGTGGGAAGCAGGATGAAGGGTTCATATTATACTTGCTTTATACTTCGCAATATACCATCCATTTTATAGGAGCTGTTCATATTTTCATTACATGAGGCCTTTGTTTTATATCTTAGAGCAAGTTTCCAGGAGTTCTCTCTCACTGTGGTTTTCCAACCCCCACGAGAGCATAGTCTCCCTCTGTCCTCCCTAAACTCTCATCCGGAGAACAATTGGTTATGTTCTCATGACAAACTCCAGCGATTTCCAGAGAAACTAAACAATATTCTGTATTTTTCTATTACTTATGAATCATGTGACTGCACTCATTGTATCCATATAACCCAGAATGCTACCTAACAGAATGATTTTGGACTTGCCAGACTCCTTGTCTGTTTCTTATCCTGAATCGCCCTCCTGGGGCTCCGACCAGATAATTTGAGGCTCGCTGGTTTACTTGGTAATTGTGGATACTGAGATACATCTGATACAACTGACCGGTTCCCTAACACAGCTCCACAATTAGAAGTCCTATTTACTATTGTGACTTTATGGAGCTACATTTCGAACACGCACATTTAATAAAACGCACAAGATCCACCTGACAAAACATCGCTGGCAGTTTGCATACAAACTTTTTGGCAGTCGATTAACACAACATTTTAGGACTAATTTTCTTTCCAAATGTCATGCTTTTTAAACAACTTGTTACAGGAGTTGGCCTGTCAATAATAGACGCGGAGGAAATGGCAAAGTAAATGTCAAGAATATCTTGTCCTATCTCGCAGGAACATAAAATCAAAGGGCATGTCCACCGGTAAAAAAAAGCAACTTGTCAATTATCTGCCTACAACACCAACGGCTATTTTTACCAGTTTATTACATGGATTTGGAACCAGAGATTTCATTCGTTTGTTTCTGGAAAATGTATTGCCCCCCCCCCCCCCCCCCCCCCTCCCTGTCCCCAGCCACACACTGACCCATTCCCCCTGCCTGTCCCCGGTCCCACGCTGTCCCGTCCCCGGTCACACTCTGTCCCTTTACCTGATCCCTTCGTCTCTCACTGAACTCCAAAATGTAAAATTCAAACCGTCTGTACCGTCACCTGATTGGACGGTTTTAGTCCTTTTCTAACTCGCTGATTGGACGCTCGTGCGCTGTCGTTTAATCCCATTGGATGAACTGATTTTTTTTTTTAAAACTCCCATCTCCCAGCGCGGTTCCCATTAAAGCCCGCCTCCAGGAGAATTTTATTGGTTGATACGCTACGCCGAGTGATTGGTTAAAGTAAATCCGTAATAATGACTTGAGCTCACGTCAAATTCCTGAGGCATCTGATTGGATCCCAGTTTGTTTTCGCCTGCGGCGCTTGGACGTCACTAGTCATACAAAGCGACCAATCAGATGCGGGGAAAAGGAATGCGTTGTCTTCCATTTTGTTTGATGAATGAAATGGTCGTCGCCTGTGTGATCTCCCCAGTCTGTGCACGGTGACTGGGTCATGGAGTCTGTCATTGTGCTAGTTTGCAACAGCCAATCGGAATTTAGCTTCTTGGTGGTGAGCTGCAGTGAAGTGACCTATGATTGGCTGGGGAAAATAAATTGCACAACCAATCAGATTACTGCAGTTACACCATGTGATCATTAGCACTGGGTACAGATTATCCGTCATTTCAGTGTTTTGGTTGGTCGGGCCGAAATATTGGGCGTTTTTTGCGGCAGGACGTGACCGACGTCTATTAGTTCATCCAAGATGGGAAATCCATGGCCAATCGTGCTATGGACCTCTATGGACTGCCCGGACGCAGCCGCCAATCCTCCCTCGTGGCTGAACGGTTGGAATTGGTGAACCCACCTTAATGGGCGTAAAAGACAAGCGTCTCCCTAATTCCAATTTTACAGTTTTAAGCTGGGAACACACCATGCAATTATTTCCAATGATAGTTCAGTGTATCGGGCCAAAATATATGCACGGTTTTTCTGACGTGAACAACCTTTTTCTTCTGAATCTATTGCCGCAACCTACAGTCCCTCGTCCTAGCTGACTGGTCGGAAGTGCCAAATGGTCAGGGGGAAGGATTGCACCATGTGTACCCAGCTTTAGTGGTGACCATTGAAATCTGACTGACCATTGCAGACATCCCACCCTGCCAAAACTCATTTCAAGGAGAATACCATCCCCTAAAGCCCCACCCCAAGATTAATGAATAATCCATGCATACAGACACACACATATATACAGTCAAACAAACATGCAAATAAACACATGCATCCCAAGAGACACACAGTCATGAAAACAGTCAGACACACATGTATACAACAAGTCATGTCGCCATTAAGTTTCTGTTACGTGTTAACCTCTAAAAAACCTCTGACATCCCTCAATCTAATTGAAAACAACACATTTCAGGGAGATTCTGTACAATTTCAGGGAATCGGGGACTCACTGAACTTCAGGGAGAGATGGGATGCCTGCCATTGCAATCTGACAGACCATTGCAATCTGATAAATCATTACAATCTGACAGACCATCGCAATCTGATAAATCATTGCAATCTGAATACCATTACATTTGGAAAAATCATTGCAATCTGACAAATCATTGCAATCTGATAAATCATTGCAATCTAATAATCATTGCAATCTGATAAATCATTGCAATCAGAAAAACCATTGCAATCTGATAAATCATTGCAATCTGACAAGACCATTGTAATCTGACAAATCATTGCAATCTAACAAAATGTTGCAATCTGACAAACCGTTGCAATCTGACAAATCATTGCAATCTGAGAGACCATTGTAATCTGATAAATCATTGCAATCTGACAAATCATTGCAATCTCAAATAATTGCGATCTGACAGACCATTGCAATCTGATATATCTTTGCAATCTGATAAATCATTGCAATCTGACAGACCACTGCAATCTGATATATCATTGCAATCTGACAAACCATTGCAATCTGATATATCATTGCAATCTGACAGGCATGCCATAAACAACAACAGAAATTTGTTGTCTTGGTGATTAAAATAAAAATCCACTACTCACCAATTATTAAAGTAAGGGTGACCAACTGCTCTGTCCTCAACCCAGACATCTCAACCAGGCAAATATGCCTTCCGGGACCCCAGACCATCCTAGAAATGATGCTAGTTTCTGCCTTATTATGGCTTTTCACTCACCTTTCTTAGCAGTTCCTGGGAGTTTTCCTGGACCTCCTTCATAGGAGTTTTAGGCAGTCTCGCGTTTGTCCGGTAGACCACCACAGAAGCTGGGAGACTCTAGGAACTATTGGGAGGGGTGGGATACTTGTCAACGTGGGGACTGCAATAATTAAAGTGGCATGGTTATGCCTGAGGCCTGGCCTATGGAAAGACCCGATCTGCAAGATGTAATCTTCCCACTGGCCAAGTCCAGACTACGGGTCAAGAACTGGAGTTCACGTTTAGATCCTTTGTGAGGTTTATGTGTGCAGATATGAGGAATATCATGGGATCGCTGTGGAAATTGGCAGAATGTGGCCTATGTACCTGACAGAATCTACATACTTGTCTGGTTATGTTCCCAAGCAACAGTATGGCTACATTGAGACACATTTTTTGCAGGGGTTTAGCTTTGAAGGGAAGACCATCCAAAGTGAAGATTGGAGTTAAGGGAGTTAATTATCTGACCTCTCTTCCAACAGGTACACATTTTACCTCCATTGCCTTTCCTTCTGCCAAGTACAACTACATCCTCTGTAGAAATCATGAACTGCTTATGCTATTTACCCTGCAAATGAGTTTACGTGTGCTTAAAGGGATGGTGCACTCAAAAAGTGAACTATTCCTTTAATGTATTGATTGATTCCTTAATATCTCAGGAGCCAGAGGGAAGGTAAGTATTTTTACCTTTCACGCAATTTTCCGCTGGTTCTAATCCATATAGCGTGCATTGTCGCGCATGTGCTCTACGGTGAATTAGAACAAGGAAGTAGTCGGGACCTGTCAGTTCTGCAGCGGAGAATCGTGTGAAAGGTAAAATTACTTAACTTCGCCCCTGGCACCTGAGATAAATCGAAGAACGGGAGGTAAGGCATAGCTTCTTAACCTCCTGGGCTCCAATCAATACATTAAGGCTGGGTACACCCATCCTGCGACAGATGTCGGACGCCCGTTCGGACCTGAACAACTGATCGTGCAAATGTTTCCTTTATACGCATGATCATCTGTTTAAAAAAGGTCTGATCCTTCCTGGTGGTCCCTAATGCTCCTGGACGTGCCAATCCCTTCTAGCAAGGCAATCTTCTCTACGAACACTGCTTTCTACCACCATAAACCATTCTCTCTTGCTGCTCCCTACCTTTGGAAATCTCTCCCTCTCTCACTTCGCCTGGTGACATCCATTAGCTCTTTTAAATCTACACTTTTCTGAAGCTTTATCCCTCCCCCACTTGTATCTGTGTGTTGTCCCTCCCACGTATTGTAAGCTTTTTGGGGCAGGGATCTTTTTCCTAATATGTCGAGGCACACCCTGACTTTTGAAACTTTATCATGTAAATCTGAATAATTGCTTGCACTGATCCCCCTGTTTGTATACTGTGTGCATAGCCAAGTGGCGCTATGTAGATAAAATTATAAATACATTCATGCATTTAATTTAATTCCAATTTTAATATTTTGCTTGGGTCTCATCCCCGAGTTTAACTTTAATCATGGAGAATGTTTTGTTTGTCCGACCCCCCTTTTATCCCCAAGCTCTGCAAGAAAAATGTCTTCTCATGAGGAAGTTGCCACACAGCACCGAAACGTCACCAAATGTTTCCAATTCTGGTGTGCCCAGTTTTTCTTTTGTCTCTAAAGGCTTGCACACATGTTTAATTTCCGAGCGAGGAATGACCCCCGACGCGCTACACGCGATGAACGGCAGTTTCGGCCAAAAATCCGTTTGTATGCGTTCGGTCGGGGGTCGTTCGCCGGTCCGAGACCCCCGACCGAATGCATGCACACAGATGATTCTCAGCTGAAACGCCCGTTCGTTGCGGGCAGAGCTTTCATTCCCCGTGATTATAGGGAAACAAATATTCTAGTAAAGATTCTAAATCTAGTAATTCATTAACTTTATTAGATTGTAAGCTCTACGGGGCAGGGACCTCCTTTCGTTTTGTGGCAAAGCTCTAGCACTTATAATTTATATATTTGTGTACTGAACTGTTTATGTATTTGCCCCCCCTTGTATGACTTATTTGTATTTTATTATTGTTTATATAAATAAACTTTACATACATACAACTTAAGATGCACAGGAATCCAAAGCATTGGATAATGTTCTTTAAAGGCAGATAATTCACTTACATTGTTAAGACCCCTGACAGACCCACAGATGGCGCTAGTCCAGACATAAAGAAGCACTAATACATTGTGCAGCACAGCAGACGAGGTGGCCGAGTGGTTAAGGCGATGGACTGCTAATCCATTGTGCTCTGCACGCGTGGGTTCGAATCCCATCCTCGTCGGAAGTTCATCTTTAATTTATGTTGCTATTAAATCTGAGTTTTATACATTGTGGGAATTCAATATATGTAAAAAAAGATTTATTTATCCATAAACAAAAAAACTCCAATATAATGGTCTGTAACAAAATATTTTGACCCCGACGTGATTTGAACACGCAACCTTCTGATCTGGAGTCAGACGCGCTACCGTTGCGCCACGAGGTCACTTGCCCATAGAGTGAGACAAAGAGTATTATAGAGTAATCTGTAATTCAGATTCATGAGCTGCACAAACAGACAGCCATAACCACGACCTAGTGGGTTTCCTGTAATGTGACTAGTAACATCCCTAGAACATAATAAACATGAATGGAAGTAAAATAAAAGCAGGGCTCGTCCGGGATTTGAACCCGGGACCTCTCGCACCCGAAGCGAGAATCATACCCCTAGACCAACGAGCCATGTGACTCAATGTTCCATGAGCTCAGTTCAAACGTTCCACTTCCATGGGGATAGACCAGGATCTCTATAGCTATCAATCCCATGAAAGCATCATCATTGAAACTCTGTAACCCCCCCATATCAAATGGTGGTACAATCCATTTTGCTGCAAATGTTCACATAAAATCCTACTGCTGATAGGAATTAAAGGGAAAGGAATTAAAGGGGAAATAAATTAAAGTTCTTACCAAAATCAATGCAGAGATACACAACATGCAAATTTAGAAATGTAACAAAAAAAATCTTGCACCTTATAAAGTATTTTTTATTTAACGTATAAATGTTTTAAAGGGCATGGCAGGCAGGGGCACGCCTCGTGCATGTGAAGGAAACATATGCAAGATCATCTGTTTAAAATATTGGACCCCAACTTTCGGTTTGATTCCGGAAGTTCAGGTCCGGTCTTAGTTAAGCCACTGATGGTAGGTAGGGTAGGTAAGAGAGGTAGGGTAGGTAAGAGAGGTAGGGTAGGTAAGAGAGGTATGGTAGGTAAGGTAGGCTTGGTACGTAAGGTAGGTATGTATGTATGGTAGGTGGGTATGGTTGAAAAGCTAGGTATGGTAAGCAGGGCCGTTTCAAGACATAGGCCATGTAGGCAAAGAGCTAGGGTGCCTATGTTAAACCAGGTAAGGTAGGTATGGTACGTAGGTATGGTTGAGAAGGTAGGTATGGTAAGCAGGGCCATTTTTAGAAATAGGCCACCTAGGCAAAGAGCTAGGGTGCCTATGTTAAACCAGGGCGCCCAGTGTTCTCTCTAGCATGGTTGATAAAGTATGGAAAGGTAGTTATGGTTGCTAAGGTAGGTATGGCAAGTAGGTAGATAAGTTAGGTATGGTATGTAGGTATGTAATATAGTTCGATAAGGTAAGTATGTAAGGTAGGTATGGTTGATATGGTATGGTTGATAAGGTAGGTATGGTAGGTAGGTATGGAAAGTAAGGTAGGTATGGTTGATAAGGTATGGGAAGTAAGCTAAGTATGGTAGGTAGGTATGGGAAGTAAAATAGGTAGGTAGGGTAGGTTGATAAGTTAGGTATTGGAAGTAAGGTAGGTATGGTATGTAAGGTAGGTATGGGAAGTAAGATAGGTATGGTAGATACGTAGGTAAGGTCGATATGGTAGGTAGTTATGGGAAGTAAGTATGTGTGGTAGATAGGTAGGTAAGGTTGATATGGTAGGTAGTTATGGGAAGTAAGGTAGGTATGGTAGGTAGTTATGGGAGGTAAGGTAGGTATGGTAGATAGGTACGGTAGGTATGGAAAGTAAGGTAGGTATGGTAGGTAAGGTAGGTATGGTAGATAGGTAGGTAGTTATGGTAAGGTAGGTATGGTAGATAGGTAGGTAGTTATGGAAAGGTAGGTATAGTAGATAGGTAGGTAGTTATGGTAAGGTTGCTATAGTAGATAGGTAGGTAGTTATGGTAAGTAAGGTAGGTATGGTAGATAGGTAGTTATTGTAAGTAAGGTAGGTATGGTAGATAGGTAGGTATGGTAGATAGGTAGGTAGTTATGGTAAGGTAGGTATGGTAGATAGGTAGGTAGTTATGGTAAGGTAGGTAGTTATGGGAAGTAAGGTAGGTATGGTAGATAAGTAGTTATGGGAAGTAAGGTAGGTACATTTGGCAGGTATAGCTGATGAAGGTAAGCCACTGACATAACGCTGAATGGGAATTCCTGCATATCCTACATCAGTGGTAGCGTGGCCGAGCGGTCTAAGGCGCTGGATTAAGGCTCCAGTCTCTTCGGGGGCGTGGGTTCGAATCCCACCGCTGCCAGGATTTTTTTTCCTTCACCTCTGCACAGTGATAATAATAATTCCCATGTAAATCCGTCTCACCCGCTAATTCTCCTCCTTATTTCCAACTAAACACACACACTCCGTCTTTACACTGACTAGGCTCAACGCTTCCGCCCTTAGATCGCTGCCCAAACAAGATTTACAGCAATGCATCTCGGGAGGATTTGATTTGCCTGTCTGTTGATAAAGCGAGCCAATAGAACGTTAGCTTCCGGGGCATTGTGGGCGGATTGCTTCCTAGTCACGTGACGAAGAGCGGAGTAGATTGTTGGTAGGTGTGAGCTTGTGCAGTATTGTAATTACCGTAATTGCTGCAATATCCATATTATTAGGGTAACCTATAGATCTTATTAATGTGTTTATTATATTCATGTTATAATTACTGTCAGTGCACTGTCCTCTTCTGTAATATCTGGAACCTGATACACTGCTCTGTATCATTTTATCTCTATTAAAGGGACAGTGCGCTGCTCTGTATCATTTTATCTCTATTAAAGGGACAGTGCGCTGCTCTGTATCATTTTATCTCTATTAAAGGGACAGTGCGCCGCTCTGTATCATTTTATCTCTATTAAAGGGACAGTGCGCCGCTCTGTGTCATTTAATCTCTATTAAAGGGACAGTGCGCCGCTCTGTGTCATTTTATCTCTATTAAAGGGACGTGCGATGCTCTGTGTCATTTATCTCTATTAAAGGACAGTGCGCCGCTCTGTGTCATTTTATCTCTATTAAAGGGACAGTGTGCTGCTCTGTCATTTTATCTCTATTAAAGGGACAGTGCGCTGCTCTGTCATTTTATCTCTATTAAAGGGACAGTGCGCTGCTCGGTGTTTATTTTATACTAGAATCTCTAAAGGACAGTACGCTGCTCGGTGTCATTTATCTCTATTAAAGGACAGTACGGCTGCTCTGTATCGTTGTATCTCTATTAAAGGGACAGTACGCTGCTCTGTATCGTTGTATCTATTAAAGGGACAGTACGCTGCTTTGTATCGTTGTATCTCTATTAAAGGGACAGTACGCTGCTCTGTATCGTTGTATCTCTATTAAAGGGACCGTACTCTGCTCTGTATCGTTGTATCTCTATTAAAGGGACCGTACGCTGCTCTGTATCGTTGTATCTCTATTAAAGGGACCGTAGGCTGCTCTGTATCGTTGTATCTCTATTATAGGGACAGTGCGCTGCTCTGTATCGTTGTATCTCTATTATAGGGACAGTACGCTGCTCTGTATCGTTGTATCTCTATTAAAGGGACAGTGCGCTGCTCTGTATCGTTGTATCTCTATTATAGGGACCGTACGCTGCTCTGTATCGTTGTATCTCTATTAAAGGGACAGTACGCTGCTCTGTATAGTTGGATCTCTATTATAGGGACAGTACGCTGCTCTGTATAGTTGGATCTCTATTAAAGGGACAGTGCGCTGCTCTGTATCGTTGTATCTCTATTAAAGGGACAGTGCGCTGCTCTGTATCGTTGTATCTCTATTATAGGGACCATACGCTGCTCTGTATCGTTGTATCTCTATTAAGGGACAGTACGCTGCTCTGTATCGTTGGATCTCTATTAAAGGGACCGTACGCTGCTCTGTATCGTTGGATCTCTATTATAGGGATCATATTCCACTCTGTATAATGGGACAAATGTCTCAAAGGCATCTGTGACTAACTATTTTCAAGTCTTAACTTCAAACACGTTTCATCTGTGTTGCATTGCAGATGCCCCAGGAATGAAGCCACCTTCCCGTAGGCGCTTGGCGCCAGTTCGGTTTGAACTGCCAAGCTCTCGGTTGAAACGGCCAGTGGCCTATCGCCTGGCCTGGACTACGAAGGAAAAATATGAACTAATCAGAGGCCTCAAATCCCAAAAGGAAAAAAAAGAGCCTGAGGTGCATGTTCAGGGGCGGAGCCAGAGAGAGGTATTGTGGGACCTTTGCTACAATTTAGCTAGAAAGAATTTTTTTTATTATCCTGGCTGCTTATTAGAGTTAGTACAGATTTACCATGTATATATATATATATTTAAAGGAGAATTATAGTGCGTATAAAGGTTTTTCTTCAATAAAAAAAAGTTAAAATAAATAGTACCTGTGTGAAAGGAGGTAGGATTAATAATTCCTACCTCCCAATATTGTTTCTGTGAGGAGCACCAGCATGAAGAAAACTGCTTTTGCCAGGCTTCCCTCAGCATCTTTTAAACCGAAGGGCCCCTGGCAGATTAAATCTGTACATGCTGTAGCTCCTAAATAAAATTATATTGGGAGGTAGGGATAATCAATTCTACCTTCCTGCCCTGGGTATTTATTTTTACACTTTGGTTGACCTTTAACTTTGGGTTTTCACTATTTAGGTTGCTTCATACATCACTTGGTTGCGTGGTCGATCTGCACGCGAGGCCATACAGACGGAATATCAACGGTGGGTGCAAAAAAAACAAGACTGTGATTTTCGATACCCTGCACCAATTGAGGTGAGCCATAGGAAAGGGGGAGGGGAGAAACCATCTTATTCAGTCATCATTTCTTTCATAAAGAAGAGCCTAACTTGCTTTTCTAGTGGAAAGAAAGACAAAATGGAACCTGAACTGCTATAAATTTCATTTTAAAAAGCACTACAAATGAACTGTAATGGTATTGCCTAGTTACTTCCTGTTTCCCATGATCCTCCAAGGCTGTATGATAAGGAAAAATGAGCGTACAGCCATAGAGGTCAACAGGAAAACAGAAGGACCTTTAACCCAGATTGCAGCAATTTGTATGCGAGTATTTGCTTTTTATAAAAAAAATTAAAAATATAGCAGTATAGGTACCTGTAAAGGGGGAATTGCCTAAACTAAGTTACCTTTAAAGGGCAAGTCCAGCCCTAAAATGAAAACTTACATACAGGTAAATCACCTCCCAAAACCCTAAACGGTAATAGTTTGAAATGTGAAATATATAAGTCTAACCTGAAATCCTGCACAATGTCCTGTTTCCTGTTTCTGCTTCCTGGTTCTTCCAGTTAGTAACTGTCAGTTATGGATTTGACAGTTGACATCACACCCAATGACTGAATGTTAATCCCCTGTCTGCCTCTTCTGAGCATGCTCAGGCTCAGTACAGGCTCAGTACTGTACTCAGTACTCAGATTTTGACACCTTACCCTGGGCAGTTTCGATAACACCTCTTAGCTATAGTGCAATCAACATCTTGCATTTAGGAGGTCTCTGACCCACTGCTGTTATATGCAGATTTGGGCGCATTCCAGGGTTTTTATTGTCAACAGATTCCTGAACAAGTCATTCTGAATTGAGAGATCCAGTTAGACGACTAGTGAAACATTTTCAAGTCCAGTTTATGTAACTGAATATTACAGATATACCATGACCTGGATGGGTGAATATTACAGATATACCATGACCTGGATGGGTGAATATTACAGATATAACATGACCTGGATGGGTGAATATTACAGATATACATGACTGGATGGATTGAATTTACAGATATAACCATGAGGACGGGGTGAATATTACAGATATACTCATGACCTGATGGGTGAAAATTAAGATACAATGACCCCTGGATGGGTGAATATTACAGATATACCATGACCTGGATGGTGAATATTACAGATATAACATGACCTGGATGGATGAATTACAGATATACCATGACCTGGATGGATGGATGAATATTACAGATATACCATGACCTGGATGGATGAGATTATACAGATATACCATGACCTGGATGGGGTGAATATTACAGATATACCATGACCTGGATGGGTGAATATTACAGATATACATGACCTGGATGGATGAATATTACAGATATAAACCATGACCTGGATGGATGAGTATTACAGATATACCATGACATGGATGGATATGAATATAACAGATATACCATGACCTGGATGGAGTAAATTACAGATATACCATGACCTGGATGGGTGAAATTACAGATATACCATGACCTGGATGGGTGAATATTACAGATATACCATGAACCTGGATGGGTGAATATTACAGATATACCATGACCTGGATGGGTGAATATTACAGATATCATGACCTGGATGGTGAATATACAGATTACCATGACCTGGATGGATGAATATTACAGATATACCATGACCTGGATGGATGAATATTACAGATATACCATGACCTGGATGGGTGAATATTACAGATATATACCATGACCTGGATGGGTGATATACAGATATACCATGACCTGGATGGATGAATATTACAGATATACCATGACCTGGATGGTGAATATACAGATATACCATGACCTGGATGGATGAATATACAGATATACATGACCTGGATGGATGATATTACAGATATTACCATGACCTGGATGGATGAATATTACAGATATACCATGACCTGATGGATGAATATTACAGATATACCATGACCTGGAGGATGATGAATATTACAGATATACCATGACCTGGATGGATGAATATTACAGATATACCATGACCTGGATGGATGAATATTACAGATATACCATGACCTGGATGGATGAATATTACAGATATACCATGACTGATGGATGAATATTACAGATATACCATGACTGCCTGGGATGGTGATGAATATTACAGATATACCATGACTGGAGGATGATATTACGATTACCATGACCTGGATGGATGAAATTACAGATATACCATGACCTGGATGGATGAATATTACAGATATACCATGACCTGGATGGATGAATATTACAGATATACCATGACCTGGATGGATGAATATTACCAGATATACCATGACGGATGGATGAATATTACAGATATACCATGACCTGGATGGATGAAGATTACGATATACCATGACCTGGATGAATGAATATTACGATTACATGACCTGGAGGATGATATTACAGATAACCATGACCTGGATGATGAATATTACAGATATACCATGACCGATGGATGGATGAATATTACAGATATACCATGACCTGGATGGATGAATATTACAGATATACCATGACCTGGATGAATGAATATTACAGATAACCATGACCTGGATGGATGAATCTTACAGATATACCATGACCTGGATGGATGAATATTACAGATATACCATGACCGATGGATGAATGATATTACAGATATACCATGACCTGGATGGATGAATATTACAGATATACATGACCTGGATGGATGAATATTACAGATATACCATGACCTGGATGGATGAATATTACAGATATACATGACCTGGATGGATGAATATTACGATAACAATGACCCTGGATGGATGAATATTACAGAATACCATGACTGGATGGATGAATATACAGATATACCGTGACCTGATGGATGAATAATATACATGACCATGACTGAGATGAATATTACAGATAGACATGACCTGGATGAAATATTACAGATAATTACCATATCCGGATGGATGAATAGCAGAATACCATGACCTGGATATGAATATTACAGTATACAATGACCTGGATGGCCCACTGAATATTACAGATATACCATGACCTGATGATGGATGAATATACAGATATACCATGACCTGGATGGATGAATATTACAGATATCATGACCTGGAGGATGAATATTACAGATATACCATGAACCTGGATGGATGAATTACAGATAGACCATGATCCTGGATGGTATGACATATTACGAGATATTACAATTACCTGGATGATGGATAATGATATAAACCGGATGAATATTACAGAATACCATGACCTGGATGAATGAATATTACAGATACTACTACACCATGACCTGGATGATGACACTATTACAGATATACCGGACTAGGCCACCATGGATGATATTACAGATATACCAAATACCATGCCAGAAGCACTGGATGGATGAATATTACAGATATACCATGACACACTGCACTGGATGAATATTACAGATATACCATGCCACCAATCGATGAACGTGACCGATGAATGAATATTTAACAGATATACCTGACCTGGATGGATGCAAATATTACAGATGATACCATGACCTGGATGGATGATATTACAGATATACCCATGACTGGATGTATGAATTACAGATATACCAGGACCCTGGAGGGTATGAATATTACAGACCCCCCCCCCCCACTATACATGCCCTGGAGGTGAAATTACAGATATACCATGACCTGGATGGATGACTATTACAGATATACCATGACCTGGATGGATGAATATTACAGATATACCATGACCTGGATGGATGAATATTACAGATAGACCGTGACCTGGATGAATGAATATTACAGATATACCGTGACCTGGATGAATGAATATTACAGATATACCGTGACCTGGATGGATGAATATTACAGATATACCATGACCTGGATGGATGAATATTACAGATATACCATGACCTGGATGGATGAGAACCTTCGCAAACCTATGTGTGATTTAAGTGACAATGATTTAGGGAAATGCCCCCTTCCTCAGGAGATTTAAGCGCGACTCTCTTGCTTGATATTATTCTGGAATTCCTTTATCCTTGAAGTGGGTGGTGAGAAATCTGTGCCCTGACAGGGTAATGTTCATTGGAATATTTTTTGCTCTGTATAATCTGCTCCCTTATTACCCCCGCAGTAGTGATCAGATAATTGTTGTTTGTTACCATTGTGTGCATAATTACAATTCACTTACTGATATCTGTACAGACAGACTGCCGGACAGTAGCCTGTAAGCTGAGGGTAGAGGTAACCACAAAGAACAAAGCCAGTCGCTGGGTGACGTAGTTTAAAGATCCAGAAAAGTGTCAGACCAATGCTAGAACTGATTACTGTACAGGGCTTACAAATTGTTATGTCCCCTCCATAGTGTGTGTAAAGTGACCAGCATAACGAAAAGAATGTTCGCACCTTCCAATCTTGAAAAAGTGATTCCTTTTATTAAAACAGAATTAAAAGGATCATATCAGGCTGCAACTGCCTAACGTGACTAACAGGGAGATTCAATAAAAGTTCTTATCGTTTAAAATGGTGCTAATTTTGCCCCAACCAATCAGATGTTAGCTTTCAAATGTTAAATAAGATCTGATTGGGTGGGGCAAAATTAGCACCATTTTAAACGATAAGAACTTTTATTAAATCTGCCTGTTAGTCTTTAAGGATGGATAATTAGTAATCCACCAATTTATATCTCATTGAATGTTCTTTCTTCCTGCTCAGCTCTGGACAGATCTTACATGCAGGATGTCCGAATCCACAGAAGAAGCCATCACCTCCGCATTTTCCCAGGTAGCAAAATGTTTAATAACGTAACGAGAAATTTCCATTCATTGCAGCAAAGATATCAGGCCCCCTTCTGGTCTCTCCCGGTACTAATGTGCCCCTAAAATACGCTGCTTCTTATTTTATTGTTGTTCCTCGTAAAATTAAATGTTATGAGATGTTATTATATCCGCAGGTTATAAACACCCGGAAGGGTGGGGCAATGGCGTGTGGGAAGATCCCGCTGCCCTGTCACTGCATGGGGGGGCAATGGCGTGTGGGAAGATCCCGCTGCCCTGTCACTGCATGGGGGGGCCATTAGAGGCTGAACAAATATCACATGGGCCAATGGTTACCCATGGCAGGTAATTCATACCATTACCCAGTTATTACTCCATACTCTAGGTAACCCACTATGTACTGTGATAATAGCCCCATGGCAGGTAATTTATACCATTACCCAGTTATTACTCCATACTCCAGGTAACCCACTATGTAC
>CM033471.1:268121237-268330104 GCA_019447015.1 Hymenochirus boettgeri | reverse complement strand
CTAGACTGTTAAGGTTACAATCTGCGACCGGACACTTTCGACCCCTTACTGAACCATCAGCAAAACCGACTAGTAAAAGCGATGACAACTAGGTACAGCTACTGATCTGTCACCTTATGTCTCATCCCATCCCGTAGATTGTAATTTACAATCTGCGAACTGGACCCTTCGGCTACCCTACTTACTGACCCACACAGACGACTGTTATAATCCACTGAAACTATTTACAGATCTGATCTGTCACCTGATGTCTCTTTATTTTTTTCCATCCCCATCTCCCTCTAGTACTGTAAGGTTACAATGGGACTGGACACTTCTTACCCCTCTTACGAACCATCACAAAAACGACTAGTTATAATCGACTGACAACTTAGGTACAGCTACTCGATCTGTCACCTTATGTCTCATCCCATCTCCTACTAGACTGTAAGGTTACAATCTGGACCTGGACAATTCTACTCTTACTGACCTCACGACCGACTAGTATAAATCCACTGACAACTTAGTTACAGATTTACTGATCTGCACTTATGTCTCATCCCATCTTCTCTAGACTGATGTAAGGGTGACAATTGGACCTGGACACTTCTACCCCTTTACTGACCATCACAGACAAACCGACTAGTAGTTATAATCCACTGACACTTAGTTAAGATCTGAGCTGTCACCTATGTCTCATCCCCATCTCCTATAGACTGTAAGGTACAATCTGGACCTGGGACATTCTACCCCTCTTACGACCCATCACAGACCGACTAGTTATAATTCCACGACACTTAGTTACACGATTAATGATCGTCACATTAGGTCTCATCCCCATCCTCTAGACTGCTAAGGTTTACCAATCTGGACCTGGCCACTTTCTACCCCTCTTACTGACCCATCAAGACACGACTAGTTATAATCCACTGACAACTTAGGACAGAGATACTGATCTGTCACCTTATGTCTCATCCCCATCTCCTAGACTGTAAGGTACAATGGACCTAGAACACTTCTACCACCTCTTACTGACCAAGTCACAGACCGCACTAGTTATATCACTGACAACTTAGTTACAGATACTGAGCTGTCACCTTATGTCTCATCACCCATCTCCTCTAGACTGTAAGGTACAATCTGGACCTGGACACTTCTCCCCTCTTACTGCCCATCACAGACCGACTAGTTATAATCCACTGAACAACTTAGCTTAGTCTACAGATACTGATCTGTCACCTTATGTTATCATTCCCACATCTCCTCTAGATGTAAGGTTACAATCTGGACATAGGACACTTCTACCCCTCTTACTGACCAATCACAGACCGTTACTAGTTTAAATTCCACTGACAACTTAGTTACCGATACTGAATCTGTTACCCTTATGCTCATCCCCATCTCTCCTAGACTGTAAGGTTACAATCATGGGACCTGGACACTTCTACCCCCTCAATGACCATCACAGACCGACTAGTTAAATCCACTGACACTTAGTTACAGCCTACGGATCTGTAACCTTATGTCCATCACCAATCTCTCTAGAATGTAAGGTTACAATCGGACCTGGGACACTCTACCCCTCTTACTAACCCATCACAGACGGAATAGGTATATCCATGACCAACTTATTAAAGATACGATCTGTCACCTTTATGTCTAATCCCCTCTCCTCTGACTGTAAGGTACAATCGGACCTGGACACTTCTACCCCTCTTACTGACCACCACAGAACCCGCACTAGGCTATATCCATGACACTTAGTTACAGCTAATGAGTTGTAACCTGATGTCCATCCCCATCTCCTCTAGCTGTAAGGTTACAATCTGGACCTGGCACTTATCTACCCTCTTACTGTCACCTTATGTCTCATCCCCAATCTCCTCTAGACTGTAACGGTTACAATATGGAAACTGGACACCTTCTACCCCTCTTCTGACCCATCACAGCAACCGACTAGTTATAACCCACTGGACAACTTATTTACAGAATACTGATTGTCACCTTTTGTCTCACCCCATCTCTTCTAGACTTGTAAGGTTATACAATCTCGGGACCTGGGACACATTCACCATTTACTGACCCATCACAGAACGACTAGTTAGAATCCACTGACAACTTATTTACGATACTGATCTTCACCTTATGTCTATCCATCTCTTTAGACTGTACAGCGTTTACCCAATCTGGACCTGCGACACTTCTACCCCTCTACTGACCCACACAGACCGCCTAGTTATAATCCACTGCAACCTCACACACAACAGCGCAACTCGTAGCGTCACATTATGTACTCACTTCACCCCCCATATCCTCTAGACGTAAGGGTTACAATCTGACTGGACATTCTACCCCTTTTACTGACCCATCACAGCACCCCCCCACCCCCCCCTCCCCTACCCCACCACCCCCCCCCCACCCCCACCCACCCACCCCCCCCCCACCCCCCCCCCCCCCCCCCCCCCCACACGGACTAGTTATAATCCACTGGAACCAACTTAGTACAGATACTGATCTGTCACCTTAGTATCATCCCCATCTCTCTAGACTGTAGGGTTACAATGGACCTGGACACTTCTACCCTTACTACCCATCCAGACCGACTAGTTATAATCCCTGACAACTTAGTTCAGATACGGATGTCACCTTATGTCTTCTCCCCTCTCCTTAGATGTAAGGATTAAAATCTGGAACCTGACCTGAAACTTCTACCCCTCTACTGACCCATTCACAGGACCGCGGGTATTAATCCACTGACAACTTAGTTCCAGCTACATGATCTGTTCACCTTATGTCTCATCCCCATTCCTCTAGACTGTAAGGTTACAATCTGGCCTGGACACTTCTACCCCTCTTACTTAACCCATCACAGAAACCGACTAGTTATAATCCACTTGACACATTAGTACAGATATGAATCTGTCACATTATGTCTCAATCCCCCATCTCCTCTAGATTAGGTTACATCTGGACCGGACACTTCTACCCCTCTTTATGAACCCACCACAGACGACTAGTTATATCCACTGACAATTGTTACAGCACTGATCTGTCACATTCGTCTCATCCCCATCTCCTTAGACGTTAAGGTTACATCTGGATGGACACTTTCTACCCTCTTCTGTCCCCTTATGTCTATCCCCATCTCCGCTAGACTGTAGGATACAATCTGGACCGGGACACACTTCTACCCATCTACTGGACCCATCACAGACCCGCACTAGTATAAACCCATGACACAACCTATTTTTACGATACTGATCTGTCACCTATGTCTCATTCCCATTCTCGTATGACTGTAAGGTTACAATCTGGACCGGACAACTTCTACCCCTCTTACTGACCATTCACAGACCGACTAGTTATAATCCAGACAAACTTATTTACAGATACTGATCTGTCACCTTCGTCTCATCCCCAATCTCCTCTAGACTGTAAGGTTACAATCTGGACCTGGACATTCTACACCTCTTACTGGACCATCACAGAACGACTAGTTATAATCCACTGACAACTTAGATACAGATACTGAATCTGTCACCTTATGTCTAATCGCCCATCTCTTCTAGACTGATAAGGTTACAATCGGGACCTGGACACTTCTACCCCTCTTACGACCCATCCACAGACCGACTAGTTATAATCCCCTGACAACTTAGTTACAGATACGGATCTGTTCACATTATGTCTCATCCCCATCTCCTCTAGACTGTAAGGATACAATCTGGACCTGGAACTTCTACCCTTTATGACCCATCACAGACCCGACTAGTATTTTAATCCACTGACAACTAGTTACAGATACGGATCTGTCACCTTATGTCTCATTCCCCATCTCCTCTAGACTGTAAGGTTACAATCTGGACCTGGACACTTTACCCCTCTTAATGGACCCATCACAGATCGACTAGTTATATCCACTGACAACTTAGTTTACAGATACTGATTCTGTCACCTTATGTCTCATCCCCATCTCTCTAGACTGTAAGTTACAATCTGGACCTAGACACTTCTACCACTCTTACTGACCAAGCACAGACCGACTAGTTATAATCCACTGGAACACTTAGTACGAACTGATCTGTCACCTTATGTATCATCCCATCTCTCTAGACTGTAAGGTTACAATCTGGACCTGGACACTTCTTACCCCTCTACTGACCATCACAGACTGACTAGTTATAATCCACTGACAACGAGGACAGTACTGATCTGTCACCTTATGTCTCATCCCCATCTCCTCTAGACTGATAAGGTTAGAATCGGGACCTGGACACTTCTACCCTCTTCTAACCCATCACAGACCCGACTAGTATAATCCCATGACAACTAGTTACAGAATGATCCTGTCACCTTATGTCTCATCCCAATCTCCTCTAGCTGTTAAGGTACAATCTGGACTGGACACTCTACCCTCTTACTGACCCACAACAGACCGAACTAGTTCTAATCCACTGACAACTTGTTCCAGCTTACTGATCTGTTCGTCACCTTATGTCTCATCCCATCTCTCTAGATGTATAGTTCCAATCTGGACCTGGACACTTCTACCCTATAACTGACCATTACAGACCGGACAGTTATAAACCATGACAACTTATTAAGATATGATCTGTTTCACCCGTATGTCTCCTCCCAATCTCTATAGACTGTAGGTTTACAATCTGGACCTGGACCCTTCTACCCTCTTACTGACCATCATCAAACCGACTAGTATAATCGACTGACAATAGGTACAGCTACTGATCTGTCACCTATATCTCATCCCATTCTCCTTAGACTGTAGGTTACATCTGGACCTGGACCAATTCTACCCCCTCTTACGGAACCCATCCAGACCGAAACTAGTTTATAATCCACTGACAACTAGTTACAGATTACTGATCGTCACCTTATGTTATCAGCCATTTATCTCTAGACTGTAAAGGTTACAATCTGGACTGGACACTTTCCCTTTTACGGACCATCACAGACAGACTAGTATAATCCACTGACAACGTAGTTACCAGATACTGATCTGTCACTTATGTCTCATCCCCATCTCCTCTAGACTGTTAAGGTTACAATCTGGACCTGGACACTTCTACCCCTATTTACTGACCCATCACAGACCGACTAGTTATAATCCAATGACAACTTAGTTACAGATACTGATCTGTACCTTATGTCTCATCCCCATCTCTCTAGACTGCAGGTTTACAATCTGACCTGGGACAACTTTACCCCTACTTATGACCAAACACAGACGACTAGTTATAATCACTGACACTTAGTTACAGCTATGATCGTCACCCTTATGAATCATCCCCATTCCTCTAGACTGGTAGGTTACAATCTGGACCTGGACACTTCTACCCCTCTTACTGTCACCTTATGTCTCATCCCCATCTCCTCTAGGACTGTAGGTTACAATCTGGACTGGACACTTCGACCACTCTTACTGGACCCCATCACAGACCGACTAGTTATAACACTGACAACTTATTTAAGACTGATCTGTCACCTATGTCTCATCCCCATCTCCTCTAGAGCTGTTAAGGTACCAATATGGACCTGGACACTTCGACCCCCTTACTGACCCATCCCACAGACCGATAGTTATAATCCACTGACAAAGTAGTTACAGATACTGATCGACCTTATGTCTCATCCATCTCACTAGGACTGTAGGTTACAATCTGGACCTGGACACTTACCCTCTTACGACCCATCAAGACCGACTAGTTTTAAATCCCCTGACAACTTAGGTACAATTACTGATCTGTCACTTATGTCTCATCCATCTCCTCTAGACTGTTAAGGATGGAACCAATCTGGACCTGGACCACTTCTACCCCTCTATGACCCCATCACAGACCGAACTAGTTATTATCACTGACAACTAGTTACAGATAATGATCTGTCACTCTTGTCTCATCCCCATATCCTCTAGACTGTAAGGGTTACAATCTGGCCCTGGACACTCTACCTCCTCTTACTGACCCAATCACAGGAACCGACTAGTTAGTAATCCCCATGACAACTTAGTTACAGATTACTGATCTGTCACATTATGTCTCATCCCCATCTCTTCTAGGATGTAAGGTACAACTGGAAATGGGAAACTTCTACCCTCTACTGACCCACCACAGACGACTAGGTCTAATCCAATGACCAACTTATTACAGCTAATGATCTGTCCCTTATGTCGCATCCCCATCTCCTCTAGACTGTTAAGGTACAATGGACCTGGACACTCTCCCCATTACTGTCACCTTATGTCTCTCCATTTCCTCTAGACTGTAAGGTTACAATCTGGACCTGGGACCACTTCTACCCTCTTATGACCCATCACAATGCCGATCTAGTTATAACCCCTGACAAACTATTTACAGAACTGATCTGTCACCTTTATGGCTCATCCCCATCTCTTCTAGACTGTAAGGTTACAATCTGGACCTGGCACATTTCTACCCCTCTTACGACTCCATCCACAGACGACTAGATTATAATCCACTGACCAACTTATTACAGATACTGAGCTGTCACCTATGTCTCATCCCCATCTCCTTAGAATGTAAGGTTACATCTGGACCTGGACACTTCTACCCCTCTACTGACCATCACGACCGACTAGTTATAATCCACTGACAACTTAGTTACAGATACGATCGTCACCTTATGTTCTCATACAGCTCTCTAGACTTGTAAGGGTACAATTGGACCTGGGACACTTCTACCCTCTTACTGACCCATTACAGACGACTAGTTATTAATCCCCTGACAACTTAGTTAAGATTACTGATCTTGTCACCTTATGTCTATCCACATCTCCTATAGGACTGAGGATCAAGTCTGGACCCTGGACACTTCTACCCCTCTACTGACCCATCACAGACCGACTAGTTATCATCCACTGACACACTCGTAGTTACAGATACTGAGCGTACCTTATGTCTCATCCCCATCTCCGCCTAGACTGTTCAGGTACAATCTGGACCTGGGACACCTTCTACCCTTTGACTGACCCATCACAGACCGACTAGATCATCCCCTGACAACTTAAGTTACAGATACTGAATCTTCACGGGTATGTCTCATCCCCCATCTCTCTAGACTGAAGGTTACAATCTGGACCTGGACACTCTAATCCTCTTATGACCCATCACAGGGACCGACTAGTTATAATCCACTGACAAATTAGTTACAGATAATGATCTGCTTAACCTTATGTCTTAATCCCATCTCCTATAGGACTGTAAGGTTACACAATCTGGACTGGACACTTCTACCCCTTACTGACCCACCACAGGACTGACAAGTATAATCCACTGACAAAATAGTTACAGCATAAGATTCGTCTTAGGTCTCATCCCCATCTCCTATAGACTTCGTGTTGTCAAGGGTTTTGTACAATATGGGCCTGCGACACTTCTACCCTCTTACTTGACCCATCACAGGACCGCACTGTATTAATCACTGACAAACTTAGGTACAGCTACTGATCTTACATATGGCTCATCACCATCTCCTCTAGACTGTACGAGTTACAATCTGGACCTGACAAGTACCCTCTTACTGACCCATCAAGACCGACTAGTTATAATCAATGACAACTTAGTTACAGATACTGATCTGTCACCTTATGTCTCATCCCCATCTCCTCTATAACTGTAAGGTTACAATCTGGGCCTGGACACTTCTACCCCTCTTACTGACCCATCACAGACCGACTAGTTATAATCCAATGACAACGAGTTACAGATACTGATCTGTCACCTTATGTCTAATCCTCATCTCCTCTGACGGTAAAGTTACCATTGGACCGGGACACTTTCTACCCTCTTATAAACCATTCACAGACTGACTAGTTATAAACCCACTGACAACTTAGTTACAGATACTATCTGTCACCTTATGTTCTCATCCCCATCTCCTATAACGGTTAAGGTTACAAATTGGACCTGGACACTCTTACCCCTCTTACTGACCCACACAGACCCCACTAGTTATAATCACTGACAACTTAGTTACAGCTACTGATCTGTCACACTTAGTCTCATACCCATCCTCCCTAGACTGAAGGTTACAATCTGGACCCTGGGACCCTTATACCCTCTTACTGACCCATCACAAAACCGACGAGTTAAAAATCGACTGAACAACTTAGGTACAGCTAATGATCTGTCACCTTATGTCTCATCCCATCTCCTCTAGACTGTAAGTTTCAATCTGGACCTGGACACTTCTACCACTCTTCTGACCCATCCAACCCGACTAGTTATTAATCCACGACAAACTTATTTACAGATACTGATCTGTCACTTATGTCTCATCCCCATCTCCTCTAGACTGTAAGGTTACAAATCTGGACGGACACTTCTTACCCTTGACTGACCCATCACAAAACGACTAGTATAATCGACTGACAACTAGGTACAGCTACTGATCTGTCACCTTGTCTCATCCCATCTCCTCTCGACTGTAAGGTTACAATCTGGCCCTGTTTCGACACTTCTACCTCTTACGACCCATCACAGACCGACTAGTTATAATCCACTAGAAATTAGTACAGATACTGCTCTGTCACCTTATGTCTCATCCCATATCCTCTAGGACTGTAAGGGACAATCTGGAACCTAGAAAAATTCTACCCCTCTTACTGAACCAATCACAGACCGACTAGTTATAATTCCACTGACAACTTAGTACAGATACTACTGTCACCTTATGTCTATTCCACCATCTCTCTAGAAATGTAAGCGTTAAAATGGACCTGGACACTTCTACCCTCTTACTGACCCATCACAGGAGCACCTTCGACTCGTATAATCCACTGACAACAGTTACAGCTATGATCTGTCACCTAGTCTAATCCCCATCTCCTCTAGATGTAGGTTACAATCTGGACCTGGACACTTCTACCACTCTTACTAAAACCCATAACAGACCGTACTAGTTATTAATCCACTGACAACTTAGTTCAGATACGGATCTGCACTTATGTCTATCCCCATCTCCTTCTAGACTGTAAGGTTACAATTCTGGCCCTGGACACTTCTACCCCTTCTTACTGACCCACACAGACCGAAATAGTTATAATCCCACGACAACTTAGTTACAGCTCTGATTTGTAACCTTACTGTCCATCCCCATCTCCTCTAGACTGTAAGGTTACAATCTGAGACCTGGACACTTCTAACCCTTCTTACTGTCACTTATGTTTCATCCCATCTCCTCGACTGTAAGGTTACAATCTGGACTGGACACTTCTACCCTCTACTTTGACCCACACAGCCGACTAGTTATTAACACATGACAAATTATTTACAGATACTGATCTGTTCCTTAGTCTATCCCCATCTCTTCTAGACTGTAAGGTTACAATCTGGACCTGAGACACTTCTTACCCCTCTTACTGACCCATCACAGACCGATAGTTATAATCAAACTGACAACTTATTTACAGATACTGATCAGTCACCTTATGTCTCATCCCCATTTTCTAGACTGTAAGGCCAATCTGGACTCTGGACACTTCTACCCCTCTACTGACCCATCAACAGACCGACTAGTTCTAATCCCTGACAACTTATTTAAGATACTGATCTGTCACCTTATGTCTATCCACCATCTCCTCTACTGTAAGGTTTTAAACCAACTGGACCTGGACACTTCTACCCCTCGACTGACCCATCAAGATAACGACAGTAATAATCACTGACACTTAGTTACAGATACTGATCTGTACTATGTCTCATCCCCATCTCCTCTAGGACTGTAAGGTTTACAATCTGACCTGGACACTTCTACCCCTCCTTACGACCCATCACAGACGACTGTTATAATCCCTGACAACTTAGTACAGATACTGATCTGGCACCTTATGTCTCATTCCCCATCTCCTAAGACTGTAAGGATACAATCTGGACCTGGACATTCTTACCCCTCTTACTGACCATCACAGACGACTGCGTTATAATCCAATGACAACTTAGTTACAGTCTGATCGTCACTTATGTAATCCCCATCTCCCTAGACGTAAGGTTACAATCTGGTCCTGGACACTTCTACCCCTCTTACTAACCCTCACAGACCGACTAGTTATTAATACACTGACAAACTTCAGTACAGATACTGAGCTGTCACCTTCGTCCTATCCCCATCTCCTCTAGACTGTAAGGTTACAAGCTTTGACCTGGACACTTCTACCCTTCTTACTGACCACCACAGAACGACTAGTTATAAATCCCACTGAAAAATTAGTTACAGCTACTGATCTGTCACCTTAGTCCTCATCCCATCTCCTCTAGACTGTGAGTTACAATCTGGCCTGGACACTCGACCCCTCTTACGGTCACCCTTAGTCTCATCCCCATACTCTCTAACTGTAAGGTTTACAATCTGGACCTGGACATTCTACCCTCTTACTGACCCATCACAGACCCGACTAGTTATAACACACTGCCAACTTATTTACAGATACTTTGATCTGCAACTTAGGTCTCCATCCCCATCTCTTCTAGACTGTAAGGTTTACAATCTGGACTGGACACTTCTACCCCTCTTACTGACCATCACAGACCGACTAGTTATAATCCATGACAAACTTATTTACAGATATGATCTGTCACCTTCATGTCTCATCCCCACTCCTCTAGACTGTAAGGTTACAATCTGGTACCTGCGACCACTTCTACCCCCTCTTACGGACCCCATCACAGACCGACTAGTTATTATCCACTGAACAACTTAGTTACAGATACGATACTGTCACCTTATGGTATCATCCCTCTCCTCTAGACTGTAAGGTTACAACGGACCTGGACACTTCGACCCCTCTTACGTGACCCATCACAGGACAGAACTAGTTATATCCCCTGAAAAATTAGTTACAGATACTGATCTGTCACTTATTGTCTCATCCCACATCTCCTCTAGACTGTAAGGATCAATATGGACCTGGACACTTCTACCCTCGTACTGACCCATCACAGACCGACTCGTTATAATCCACTGAAAACTTATTTACCCAGATACTGATCTGTCACCTTATGTATCACCCATCTCCTCTATACTGTAAGGTTACAATTGGACCTGGGACACCTTCTACCCTCTTAAATACATTGACAAACACAGACGGACTAGTTATAATCCACTGACAACTTAGTTTAAGATATGATCTGTCACCTTATGGTGCTAATCACCATCTCCTCTAGACTGTAAGGTTACAATCGACCGGACCACTTCTACCCCTCTTACTGGCCATCACAGACCGACTAGGTATAATCCACTGACAAATTAGTTACAGTACTGATCTGTCACTTATGTCTCATCCCCATCTCCTCCTAGACGTAGGTTACACTCTGGACCTGGACACCTTCTACCCCTCTTAGCTGACCCAATCACAGAGCACCGACTAGTTATAAGCTCATGACAACTTAGTTACAGATAATGATCTGCTCACCTTTGTCTCCACTCCCCACTATCACTCTAGGACTGTAAGGTTACAATCTGGACTGGACACTTGTCTACCCCTCTAGACCGCATCACAGACCCGACGTTATAATTCCATGAAAACTTAGTTACAGCTACTGAGATTGTACCTTATGTCTATCCCCATCTCTCTAGACTGATAAGGTTAAATCTGGACTGGACACTTCTACCCTCTTACTGACCATACAGACCGACTAGTTATAATCCACTGACAACTTATTTACAGATACTGATCTGTACCTTATGTCTCTCCCCATCTCCCTAGACTGTAAGGTTACAATCTGGACCTGGACACCCTTCTACCCCTACTGACCCATCACAAACCGACTAGTTTTAATCCACTGACAACTTAGGTACAGTACTGATCTGTCTACCTTATATCTCATGCCCATCTCCTTAGACTGTAAGGTTACAATCTGGACCTGGAACACTGATTACCCCTCTTACTGACCCATCACAGACGACTAGTATATCCCACTGACAACTTGTTACAGTAATGATTCGTCACCTTATGTCCTCATCCCCATCTCCTCTAGACTGTAGGTTCTACAATCTGGACACTGGACACTTCTACCCTCTGTACGTGCCCATCACAGACCGACTAGTTATAATCCACTGACAACTTGAGTTACAGATACTGATCTGCAACCTTATGTTCATCCCCATACTCCTCTAGACTGTAAGGTTACAATCTGGACCTGGACACTTCTACCCCTCTTACTGACCATCACAGACCGACTAGTTATAATCCACTGACAACATTAGTTAGATACTGATCTGTCACCTTATGTCTCATCCCCATCTCCTCTAGACTGAGGTTACAACTGGACCTGGACACTTCTACCCCTCTTACTGACCCATCACAGACGACTAGTTATAATCCCCACGACAACTTAGTACAGATACTGATCTTCACTTATGTCTCATCCCACTCCTCTAGACTGCGGTTTACAATCTGGACCTGGACACTTCTACCCTCTCACGGACCCGACACAGACCGACTAGTTAATCCACTGCAACTTAGTTACGTACTGATCTGTCACCTTATTCCATCCCCATCTCCTCTAGACTGTAAGGTTACAATCTGGACCTGGACACTTCTACCCCTACTTACTAAACCATCACAGAGCACCGACTAGTTATAATCCACTGACAACTTAGTTACCGATACTGATCTGGTCACCTTATGTTACTCATCCCATCTCCTCTAGCTGTAAGGTTACCAAGTGCGGGACCGGGACCACGTCTACCTGGTCTAGGTCTCGACGCGCGGACCGACCCAGACCGGATAGTAGAGGGACAGGGGACGACCCAATAAAGTGATAAAGTGAGATGTACTGAGTACTGCCCATCACCTAGAACTGTAAGTTTACAATCTGCCTACGGACACTTCTTACGGTACGATACATCGTCACCTTATGTCTCATCCCCATCTCCTCGCTAGACTGTAAGGTATCCACATCTGGTGGACCGTGGAGCACTTATACTCATGGTGGGAAGATGACCAGGGTCTAACTGGACCACATCAGAACCCATGAACTTATTAAGAATCCTCACCTAGGTATCTGCGACTGGCTTACTATGTCTCATGCCCCATCTCCTCTAGACTGTAAGGTTCACATCTGGACTGGACCTCTACCCCTCTAACTGACGCCATCACAGCAACGACTATTATACTCCATGACAATCTTAGTTACAGATACTGACTGTCACTTATGTTCATGCCCCATCTCCTCTAGACGTAAGGTTACATCTGGACCTGGTACACTTCTAGCCCCCTCTTACTGACCCATCACAGACCGACTATTATAATCCCCCTGACAAACTTAGTTACAGATACTGATCTGTCCACCTTATGTCTCATCCCCATCTCTTCTAGACTGTAAGGTACAATCTGGACCTGGGACACTTTACCCCTCTTCTGACCCATCACAGACCGACTCGTTATAATCCACTGACAACTTAGTTACAGATACGGATCTGTCACCTTCTGTCTCATCCCCATCTCCTCTAGACTGAGGTTACAATCTGGACCTGGACACTTCTACCCCTCTTACTGACCCATCACAGACCGACTAGTTATATCCACTGACAACTTAGTTACAGTACTGATCTGTCACTTATGTCTCATCCCCATCTCCTCTAGAATGTAAGGTTACAATCTGGGGACCTGGACAATCTACTACCTCTTAATCGACCCATCACAGACCGATAGTTATAATCCACTGACAACTTAGTGTTACAGATACTGATCTGCTCACCTTATGTCTATCCCCATCTCCTCGTAGACGTAAGGTTACAATATGGACCTGGAAACTTTACCCCTCTTATGCCCTCACAACCGACTGTATAATCCCTGAACTTAGTTACGATATGATCTGCACCTTATGTTCATCCATCTCCTAGACTGTAAGGTTACAATCGGACCTGGAAACTTCTACCCCTCTTACTGACCCATCACAGATTACCGACTAGTATAATCCATGACACTTAGTTACAGATACTGATCTGTCACCTTATGTGCTCATCACCCTCTCCTCTAGACTGTAAGGTTTACAATTGGACCTGGAACTCCGACCACCTCCTTACTGACCCATCACAGGACGAATAGTTAAATCCCACTGACAACTTAGTTACAGTACTGATCTGTCACCTTATGTCTCATCCACTATCTCCTCTAGACGTAAGGTTACAATCTGGACACTGGACACTCCTACCCGTCTTACTGAACCCATCACAGACCGACAGTAGTTCATAATCCACTGACAACTTAGTACAGATACTGATCGTTCACCTTAGTCTCATCCCCTCTCTCTAGACTGTAAGGTACAATCTGGACCGGACATGTCACCCCTCTTACTGACCATATCACAGACCGACTAGTCTATAATCCACTGACAACTTAGTACAGATAGATCTGTCACCATTATTGTCTCATCCCATTCCTCTAGGGACTGTAAGGGTACATTGGACATGGGACCTTCACCCCTCTTATGACACACAGACGACTGTTATAATCCTGAAATCTTAGTACAGAGTACTGATCTGTACCTTATGTCTCATCCCATCTCCTCTAGACTGTAAGGATACAATCGGACCTGGACACTTCTACCCCTCTATGACCCATCATCAGACCGACTGTTTATAATCCCGGACAACTTAGTTACAGATCTGATCTGTTTCAACTTATGTCTATCCCCATCTCCTCTGACGTAAGGTTACAATCGGGACCTGGACAATTCTACCCCTCTTACGGACCCATCACAGACCGACTAGTTCATAACCACTGACAACTTAGTTTACAGAATACTGAGCTGTCACTATGTCTCATCCCCATCTCCTCTAGACTATAAGGATACATCTGACCTGGCGGAACTTCTACCACTCTTACTGAGCCCTCAAAGGACCGACTAGTTATAAGATCCACGACAACTTAGTTACAGATACTGATTTGTTCACCTATGTCTCATCCCCATCCTCCCTAGACGTAAGGGTACAATCTGGGCCTGGAAACTTTCTACCTCTCTTAATGACCACATACAACAACCGACTAGTTATAATCCACTGACAACTTAGTTTACAGATACTGATCTGTCACCTTTGTCTCATCCCATCTCTCTAGACTGTAAGGTTACAATCTGGACCTGGACACTCTACCCTCTATGACCCATCACAGACCGACTAGTTATAATCCACTGACAACTTAGTTACAGTACTGTCTGTCACCTTATGTCTCATCCCCTATCTCCTAGACTGAGGTTACAATCTGCGACTGGAATCCATCACTCTTACTGACCCATCCACAGACCGAAGTTAAATCCCTGACAACGTAGTTACGATACTGATCTGTCACCCTATTGTCTCATCCCATCTCCTCTAGACGTAAGGTACAATCTGGACCGGACACTTCTACCCCTCTTACTGACCCATCACAGACGACTAGTTATAATCCACTGCAACTTAGTTACAGATATGAATCTTCACCTTATGTCTCATGCCCATCTCCTCTAGACTGTAGGTGTACAATCTGGACCTGGAACTCACCCCCTCTTACTGACCCATCACAGACCGACTAGTTATAATCCACTGACAACTTAGTGTACAGATACTGATCTGTTCACCTTATGTCTCATCCCATCTCCTCTAGATGTAAGGTACAATCGGGACCTGGGACACTTCTACCCCTCTTACGTACCCATCACAGGACCGACTATTTTAATCCACTGACAATTAGTTACAGATAATGATCTGTTCACCTTATGTCTCATCCCATCTCCTCTAGACTGTAAGGTTACACTGGACCGTGACACTTCACCCCTTTACTGACCCATCACAGACCGACTAGTTATAATCCCCTGACAACTTAGTTACAGTTACTGATCTGTCCTTAGTCTCATCCCCATCTCCTCTAGAGTTAAGGTACATCTGGACCTGGACATCTTGACCCCTCTTACTGACCCATCACAGACCGGACTAGTATATCCACTGACAATTAGTTACAGATACGATCTGTCACTTATGTCCATCCCCATCTCCTCTAGACTGTAAGGTTTACAATCTGGACCTGGCACTTCTACCCCTCTTACTGACCGCATCACAGACCGACTAGTTATAATCCCCTGACAACTAGTTACAGATACTGATCTGTCACGTTATGTCTATCCCCATCTCCTCTAAACTGTAAGGTTACAATCTGGACCGGACACTTCTACCCTCTTACTACCCATCACAGAACGACCCCCTAACCCAGTTATAATCCACTGACAACTTAGTTACAGATGACTGATCTGTCACGTTATGTCTAATCCCCATCTCCCTAGACTGGTAAGGTTACAATCTGGACCTGGACAAGTTCTACTCCTCTTACTGACCCATCCACAGACCGACTAGTTATAATCCACTGACAAATCTAGTTACAGATACTGATCTGCTACCTTATTGTCTCATCCCATCTGCCTCTAGACTGTAAGGTTACAATCTGGACCTGGATAACTTCTACCCCTCTTTACTGACCCGCTCACAAAACCGACTAGTTATAATCCACTGACAACTTAGTTACAGATACTGATCTGCTTTCACCTTAGTTTCATTCCCATCTCCTCTAGACTGTTAGGTACAATCTGGAACTGGGACATTCTACCCTTTACTGACCCATCACAGACCGACTAGTTATAATCCACTGACAACTTAGTTACAGTACTGATCTGTCACCCTTATGTATCATCCCTCTCCTCTAGACTGATAAGGTTACAATCTGGACCTGGACACTTCTACCCCCTCTTTATACCCATCCACAGACCGACTAGTTATATATATCCACTGACAACTTAGTTACAGATACTGATCTGTCACCTTATGTCTCATCCCCATCTCCTCTCGACGTAGGTTACAATCTGGACCTGGACACTCCTACCCTTTATGGACCCATCACAGACCGAGTATTATAATCCACTGACAACTTAGTTACCAGATACTGATCTGTCACCTATGTCTCATCCCCTTCTCCTCTAGACTGTAAGGTTACAATCTGGGACCTGGACACTCCTACCCTCTTAATGACCCATCACAGACCGACTAGTATTAAATCCACTGGACAACTTAGTTACAGATACTGATCTGTCACTTATGTCTCATCCCCCTCTCCTCTAGACTGTAAGGTCACAATACTGGACCTGGACACTTCTACCCCTCTTAACGAGACCAATCACAGAGCGGACTAGTTATAATCCACTGACTGACAACTTAGTTACAGATACTGATCGTGTCACCTATGTATTCATCCCCCTCTCCTCTAGACTGTAAAGGTTACAATCTGGACCTGGACACTCCTACCCTCTCTTACTGACAACACAGACCGACTAGTTATAATCCACTGACGAACTATTGACAGTATGATCTGTCACCTTATTGTTCATCCCATCTCCTCTAGATTAAGGTTCAATCTGGACCTGGACACTTCTACCCCTCTTACTACCCATACAGAACGACTAGTTATAATCCACTGACAACTTAGTTACAGATACTGATCGTCACTTATGTCTATCCCCATCTGCCTATGACTGTAAGGTTACAATCTTGACCTGGACACTTATACCCTCTTACTGACCCATCACAGACCGACCTAGTATAATCCACTGACAAACTTAGTACAGATACTGATCTGCTTCACCTTATGTCTCATCCCCATCTCCTCTAGACTTTAAGGTTACAATTGGGACCTGGATAATCTACCCCTCTACTAACCATCACAGAACGACTAGTTATTAATCCACTGACCAATTAGTTACAGATACTGATCTGCTTCACTTATGTTCATCCCATCTCCTCTAACTGTAAGGTTACAATCGGACCTGGAACTCTACCCCTCTTACTGCCCCATCACAGACCGACTAGTTATATCCACTGACAACTTATAGTTACAGATACTGATCTGTCACCTGATGTCTCATCCCCATCTCCTCTAGACTGTAAGGTTACAATCTGGACCTGGACACTCTACCCCTCTTACTGAACCATCACAGACCGAAGTGTATATCCAATGACAACGTAGTTACAGATACTGATCTGTCACCTTATGTATCATCCCCATCTCCTCTAGACCGAAGGTCAATCTGGACTGGACACTTCTACCCCTCCTCTTAGACCCATCACAGACCCGACTAGTTATAATCCACTGACAACTTATTACAGATTACTGATCTGTCACCTTATGTCTCTATCCCCATCCTCTAGACTGTAAGGTTACAATCTGGACTTTTCCAATTCTACCCCTCTTATGGACCCATACAGACCGACTAGTTATAACCACTACACTTAGTTACAGTATGATCTGTCACCTTAGTGCTCATCCCCAATAACTCTAGACTGTAAGGTTACAATCTGGACCTGGACACTTTACCCTCTTACTGACCCATCACAGACGAGATAGTTATAATCCACTGACAATAGTTTACAGATACTGATCTGTCCCCACTTAAGTCTCATCCCCATCTCCTCTAGACTGTAAGGTTACAATCTGGACCTGGACACTTCTACTCCCTCTACTGACCCATCACAGAACGACTAGTATAAACCACTGACAACTTAGTTACAGTACTGATCTGCTTCACCTTATGTCTCATCCCCATCTCCTCTAGACTGTAAGGTTACAATCTGGACCTGGACACTCTACCCCTCTTACTGACCCATCACAGACCGACTAGTTATAATCCACTGACAACTTAGTTACAGATAATGATCTGTCACCTTATGTCTCATCCCCATCTCACTCTAGAATGTAAGTGTTACAATCTGGACTGACACTTGCTACCCTCTTACTGACCATACAGACCGACTAGTATAACCTGACCAGCTTAGTACAGATACTGATCAGTCACTTAGGTGATCATCCCATCTCCTTCAGGACTGTAAGGTTAACAATCTGGACATGGTGCCACTTTACAACTCTTAATGACCCAATCACGAACGACTAGTTATTATCCACTGCAACTTCGTACAGATGAAATCTGCTACCTTATGTCTATCCCCTATCACTCTAGACGTAGGTTACAATCTGGACCTGGACACTTCTACCCCTCTTACTGACCCATCACAGACGACTAGTATAATCACTGACAACTTCGTTAAGATAATGATCTGTCACCTTATGTTCTCCCATCTCTCTAGACTGTAAGGTTACAATCTGGACCTGGACACTTCTACCCTCTACCTCTACTGACCATCAAGAACGACTAGTTATAACCACTGACAACTTAGTTACCAGATATGATCTGTCACCTATGTCTCATCCCCATCTCCTCTAGACTGTAAGGTTACAATCTGGACTGGACCATCTCTATCCCTCTTACTGACCCATCCAGACCGCGACTAGTTATAATCCACGACAACTTAGTTACAGATACTGATCTGTCACCTTATGTTCTCATTCCCATCTCCTTAGATGAAGGTTACAATCTGGACCTGGACACTTCTACCCCTCTTATCTGACCCATCACAGACCGACTAGTTATACACCACTGACAACTTAGTTACAGATACTGATTGCTTCACCTTAGTCTCATCCCCATCTCCTCTAGACTGTAAGGTTACAATCTGGACCTGGGACATTCTACCCTCTTACGACCCATACAGACCGACTGAGTTATAATCCACTGACAACTTCGTTACAGATACTGATGTCACCTTAGTCTCATCCCACTCCTCTAGATGAAGGTTACAATCTGGACCTGGACCCACTTCTACCCCTCTACTGACCCATACAGACCGATAGTTATAATCCCACTGACAACTTAGTTACAGATAATGATCTGTCACCTTATGTCTCATCCCATCTCTCTAGAGTGAAGGTTACAATCTGAACTGGACACTTCTACCCCTCTTACTGGACACTCACCAGACCGACTAGTTATAATCCACTGACAACTAGTTTACAGTACTGATCTGTCAACTTAGGTCTCATCCCCCATCTCCTCTAGACTGTAAGGTTACAATCTGGACCTGGGACACTTCTACCCCTCTTACTGACCCATCACAGACCGAACTAGTTTAATCAATGACAACTTAGTAAGATACTGATCTGTCACCTTATGTCTTCGCATCCCCATCTCCTCTAGATGTAAGGTTACAATCTGGACTGGACATTCTACCTTTACTGACCCATCACAGACCGACTAGTTATAATCCATGACAACTTAGTTACAGATACTGATCGGTCACCTATGTCTCATCCCCATCTCCTCTAGACGTAGGTTTACAATCTGGGACGGACACTTCTACCCCTCTTACTGACCCATCACAGACCGACTAGTTATCATAGACAAACTTTGTTACAGATACTGATCTGTCACCTTATGTCTCATCCCCATCTCCTCTAGGTGTAAGGTTAACAATCTGGACCTGGACACTTCTACCCCTCTACTGACCCTCACACGACCCGACTAGATAATCCACTGACAACTTAGTATAGATACTGATTGCTCACTATGTCTCATCCCCATCTCCTCTAGACTGTAGGTTACAATCTGGACCTGGACACTTCTACCCCTCTTACTGACCATCACAGACCGACTAGTTATAATCCACTGACAACTAGTTAAGATACTGATCTGTCACCTTATGTCTCATCCCATTCCTCTAGACTGTAAGGTTACAATCTGGACCTGGACACTTCTTACCCCTCTTACTGACCATCACAGACCGACTAGTTATAATCCACTACAACTTAGTACAGTACTGATCTGTCACCTATGTCTCATCCCCATCTCCTCTAGACTGAAGGTTACAATCTGGACCTGGACACTTCTACCCCTCTTACTGACATCACCACGACCGACTAGTTATAATCCACTGACAAACTTAGTTACCGATACTGATCTGTCACCTATATGTCTCCCCAATCTCCTCTAGATGTAAGGTTACAATCTGGACCTGGACACTTCTACCCCTCTTACTGACCCACACAGACCTAACTAGTTATAATCCACTGACAAATTAGTTAAGATACTGATCTGATCACTATGTTCATCCCCATCTCCTCTAGATGTAAGGTTACAATCTGGACCTGGACACTTCTACCCCTCTTACTGAACCACACAGGACCATAGTATAATCCACTGACAACTTAGTTACAGTATGATCTGTTCACCTTTGTCTCATCCCCATCTCCTCTAGACTGTAAGGTGACAATCTGGACCTGGACCATTCTACCCCTCTTACTGACCCACACAGACGACTAGTTATTATCCATGACAACTAGTTACAGATTACTGATCTGTCACCTTATGTCTCTCCCATCTCCTCTAGACGTTAAGGTTACAACTGGACATGGACACGTTTACCCCTTTACTAACCATCACAGACCGACTAGTATATATCCACTGACAACTAGTTACAGATACTGATCTGTCACCTTTGTCTTCATCCCCATCTCCTCTAGACTGTAAGGTACATCTGGACTGGACACTTCTACCCTTTACTGACCCCATCACAGACCGACTAGTTATAATCCACTGAAACTTAGTTACAGATATGATCTGTCACCTTATGTCTCATCCCACTCTCCTAGACGTAAGTTTACCAATCTGGACCTGGACACTTCTACCCCTCTTACTGACCCATACAGACCGACTAGTTATATCCACTGACAATAGTACAGATATGATCTGTCACCTTATGTCTCATCCCCATCTCCTCTAGACGTTAAGGTTACAATCTGGGACCTGGACACTTCTACCCCTCTTAATGAACCCATCACAGACCGACTAGTTTATAACCACTGACAACTTAGTTACAGATACTGATCTGTTCACTTCTGTAGTTACCCCATCTCCTCTAGACTGTAAGGTACAATTGGACTGGACCACTTCTACCCCTCTACTGACCCACCACAGACAGACTAGGTTATAATCCAATGACAACTTCTTAGTTTACATATGATCTGTCACCTTTATGTCTCATCCCCATCTCCTTTAGACTGTAAGGTTACAATCTGGACCTGGCACTTCTACCCTCTCTTACTGACCCCACACAGACGATAGTATAACTCACGACAACTTAGTTTACAGATACTGATCTGCTCACCTTATATCTAATCCCCATTCCTCTAGACTGTAAGGTTACAATCGGACTGGACACTTCTACCCCTCTTACTGACCCTCACAGACCGACTAGTTATAATCCACTGACAACTTAGTTACAGATACTGATCTGTCACCTTATGTCATCCCCCATCTCATCTAGACTGTAAGGTTACCATCTGGGACCTGGACACTCTACCCTCTTACTGACCCATCCAGACCGATATTATAATCCACTGACAACTTAGTTACAGATACTGATCTGCACCTTATGTCTCATCCCCATCTCCTCTAGACAGTAGGTTACAATCTGGAAGCCTGGACACTTCTAACCCTCTTACTGACCCATCACAGACCGACTAGTTATATCCACTGGACAACTTAGTTACAGATACTGATCTGTCACCTTATGTCTCATCCCCATCTCCTCTAGACGTTAAGGTTACAATCTGGACCTGGACACTCACCCTCTTACGACCCATCACAGACCCGATAGTTATAAAACCATGACAACTTAGTTACAGTACTGATCTGTCACCTTATGTCTCATCCCCATCTCCTCTAGAATGTAGGTTACAATCTGGACTGGACACTTCTACCCCTCTTACTGACAAACAAGACGACTAGTTATAATCCACTGACAAAACTTAGTTACAGATACTGATCTGTCCTTATGTCTCATCCCCATCTCCTCTAGACTGTAAGGTTACAATTCTGGACATGGACACTTCTACCCCTCTTATGACCCATCACAGACGACTAGTTATAATCCACTGACAATTAGTTACAGATACTGATCTGTCACCTTATGTCTCACTCCCATCTCTCTAGACTGTAAGGTTACAATTGGACCTGAACACTTCTTACCCCTCTTACTGACCCATCACAGAACGCTAGTTATAACCCACTGACAACTTAGGTTACAGATACTGATCTGTCACCTTATGTCTCATCCCCATCTCCTCTAGACTGTAAGGTTACAATCTGGACCTGGGACACTTCTTACCCTCTTACTGACCATCACCAGAGACTAGTTAATGCACTGACACTAGTTACAGATATGATTGTCACCTATGTCTCCTTCAACCCATATCCTCTAGACTGTAAGGTTACAATCTGGACCTGGACACTTTACCCCTCTTACTGACCCATCACAGACGAATAGTTAAACCCACTGACAACTTGTTACAGATACTGATCTGCTCACCTTATGTCTCATCCCCATCTCTCTAGGAGGTAAGGTTACAATCTGGACTGGACACTTCCTACCCCTCTTACTGACCCATCACAGAACCGACTAGTTATAATCCACTGACAACTTAGTTACAGATATTGATCTGTCACCTATGTTCATCCCCATCTCCTCTAGACTGTAAGGTTACAATCTGGACCTGGACACTTCTACCCCTCTTACTGACCCACAAGACCGACTAGTTATAACCACTGACAACTTAGTACAGATACTGATCTGTCACCTTATTGCTCATCCCATCTCCTCTAGACGTAAGGTTACAATCTGGACTGGACACTTTACCACTCTACTGACACATCACAGGACCCGACTAGTTATAATCCACTGACAACTTAGTTACAGACTCGTTATCTGTCACCTTATGTCTCATCCCCATTCCCTCTAGACTGTAAGGTTACAATCGGGACCTGGACACTTCTACCCCTCTTATGGACCCATCCACAGACCGACTAGTTATAATACACTGACAACTTAGTTACAGATATGATCTGTCACCTTATGTCTCATCCCCATCTCCTCTAGACTGTAAGGTTACAATCTGGACCTGGGACACTACCCCTCTTACGGACCCATCACAGAACCGACTAGTTATAATCCAACGACAACTTAGTATACAGATATGATCTGTCACCTTATGTCTCACCCCATCTCCTCTAGGACTGTAAGGTTACAATCTGGGACCTGGACACTTCTACCCCTTACTGACCCATCAAGACCCGACTAGTTAAATCCAATGAACAACTTTAGCTTACAGATTACATGACTCCTCCCCCCCCGTCACCCTTAGTCTCACTCCCCATCTCCTCTAGACTGTAAGGTTACAATCTGGACATGGACATATCTACCCCTTACTGACCATCACAGACCGACTAGTTATAATCCATGACAAATTAGTTACAGTACTTGATCTGTCACCTTATGTCTCATCCCCATCTCCTCTAGAATGTAAGGTTACAATGGACCTGGACACTTCTACCCTCTACTGACCCATCACAGACGACTAGTTATAATCATGAAAATCTTAGTTACAGATCGATCGTCACTTATGTCTCCATCCCTCATCCTTAGACTGTAAGGTTACAATCTGACTGGACATTCTACCCTCGTATAGAACCATCAACGAACGAAGTATAACCCCAATGACAACTAGTACAGATATGATCGATCTGTCCCCTTGATGTCTCCTCCCCACTCTCTGCTTAGACTGTTATAAGGTTGACAATCTGGACCTGGACACTTCTACCCTCTTACTGACCCATCACAGATGACTAGTTAGTAATCCACTGACAACTTAGTACAGTACGATCTGTCCTACCTAGTCTCATCCCCATCCCTCTAGACTGTAAGGTTCACAATCTGGACTGGACAACTTCTACCCCTCTTACTGACACATCACAGACAGCTCCAGTCACCAGTAATCCACTGACTCAATGTGTTACAATACTGATTGTTCATCTTGATGTCTCAGTCCCATCTCCCAGCGAAGGTCTGACATGGACTCTCTATTCCCCCCCTCTTCTGCCTATCCATTATGACCGACTACGTTCTATACTCCATCCTGACAATCTACGTTACCCAGACATGATCTGCACCCCTCTCATCTTCCTTCACCCTATCTCATCTTGCTCCACACTTCTTCTCTCGATCTCTCGATAGGTCCTACAGTTCCTGAACTCTAACTATCCACCTTCTTACTACTCCACTTCACGGCTACTCCCTCCCCCTACTTTGGACTAGTCTTAACTCCACGACATCCTTTTAGATCTGACGGTCCTTATGCTCATCACCTATTCACTTAAGGTCTGACTGACACTTTACCCTTTACTGACCTCAAACTGATAGTTATAATCCACTGACAACCCACTAGTTATCAATAACTGATCTGTCACTTGTCATCATCCCCAATCTCCTCAGACTGTAAGGTTAAAATCTGGACTGGACAACTACCCCTCTACTGACCCATCACAGGCACCGGACATAGTTATAAACCACTGGAACAACTTAGTTACAGATATCTGATCTGTCACCTTATGTCTCATCCCCATCTCCTCTAGACTGTAAGGTTACAATATGGCATGTGAACACTTCTACACCCTCTTATGGACCATACAGACCCGACTAGTTATAATCCACTGACAACTAGTTATAGATTACCTGATCTGCTCACCTTATGTTCATCCCCATCTCTCTAGATGTAAAGGTCTAACAATCTGGACGCTGGACACTTCTTACCCTCTTACTGACCCCTCACAGGACCGACTATTATAATCCATGACAACTTAGTTAAGATACTGATCGCTTCACACTATGTTCTCATACCTCATCTCCTCATAGACTGTAAGGTTACAATCTGGGAACCTGGACACTTCTACCCCTCTACTAGACCCATCACAGACCGATAGTTATAATCCACTGACAAACTTAGTTCACACAGATAATGATCCTGTCACTTATGTCTCATCCCCATCTTCCTCTAGACTGTAGGTTACCAAATGGGACCTGGGACAATTCTACCCCTTTACTGACCCACTTCCAGACGAAATAGTTATCAACCATGGAAATCTAGTTACAGATTACGATCGTCACCTTATGTCTCATCCCCCATCTCCTGCTTAGACTGTAAAAAGGTTTAACAATCTGGAACCTGGGACATTCTACCCCTCTTACTGATCACATAAGGACCGACTAGTTATTAATCCCGACAAATTAGTGTAAAGAACGATCTGTCACCTTAGTCTCATCCACATCGTCCCTAGGGACTGTAAGGTTACAATCTGGAACCTGGAACTTCACCCCTACTTACTGACCCATCACGACCGAACTAGTGATAATAATCACAATGACACACTCTGAGTTACAGATACTGATCTGTCACCTTATGTCTAGTTATCCCCCCCCAAATTCTCCGCTAGGACTTAATGGTTACAATCTGGACGGACAACTTCTACCCCTTTACTCACCCATCACAGTACCGACTAGTTATTAATCCCACTGAGACCAACTTGTACAGATACTGATCTGTCACTTATGTCTCACTCCCCATATTCCTCATAGACTGTAAGGTTTACAATTCTGAGACTGGACACTTCCTAACCCCATTAGCGAACCACCACAGACCGAGCTAGTCCTATATATCATGACAACGTATTGTTACAATACTGATCTGTCACCTTATGTCTCATTCCCATCTCCCTCTAGGAATGTAAGGTTACAATCTGGACCTGGACACTTCACCACCTTTACTGACCCATAACAGACACGACTAGTTTAAACATCCACTGGACCAACTTAGTTATACAGTATACCTGATCGTGCTTCACCTTATGTCTCATCCCCATCTCCTCTAGACTTGTAAGGTTACAATCTGCGACTGGGACACTTTTACCCCTCTTACTGACCAATCACGACCCGAAGTTATAATCCAGGACAACTTACGTTACAGCTACTGATCTGTCACCTTATGTCTCATCCCCCATCTCCTCTAGATGTAAGTGGGGTTCATCTGGACCTGGACACTTACCCCTCTTACGACCCATCACAGACCGATAGTTATAATTCCACTGACAATTAGTTACTAGATTAATGACTGATTCATCTTATGTTCTCATCTCCCCTCTCCTAGATGTAAGGTTACAATCTGGACTGGACACTTTAACCCTCTACTGACCCATGCACAGAAGGACTAGTGTATAATCACTGGACAACTTAGTTACAGATTACTGATTGCACCTATGTGTCATCCCCAATTCTCCTCAGACTGATAAGGTTTACACTGGACGGACACTTCTACCTCCTTTAACGAACCCAATCACAGGAACCGAACTCTAGTTATACCATCCAGACAACTTAGTAAGATAATGATCGTCCCCTTATGTCTCATCCCCATCTCCTCTATGACGTAAGGTTTACACATCTGGACCTGGGACACTCTACCCTCTTACTGACCCATCCACAGACGACTAGTTATTAATCCACTGACAACTGAGTTAAAGATTACTGATCCGCTCCCTATGTCTCATCCCCATTCCTCTAGACTGTAAGGTTACAATCTTGGACTGGACTACTCACCCCTCTTACGACCAATCACCAGAACGCGGACTAGGTATAATCCACTGGCACAACTTAGTTACAGATTATGATCTGTCACCTTATGTCTCATCCCCCATTCCCTAGACTGTAAGGGTCAATATTGGACCTGACAACTTTTACCCCTCTACTGAACCATTCCACCAGATCCGGACTAGTTATACCACTGACAACTTAGTACAGCTTGATATGTCACCTTATGTCTATAACCCCATCTATCCTAGAGTAAGTGTTACAATCTGGACCTGCGACACTTCTACCCCTCTTACGATTACCCATCAAGACCGATAGTTAAATAAAATCCACTGGAACAACTTAGTACAGGATACTGATCTGTCACCTTATGGTTCATCCCCATCCTACTCTACGATGTAAAGGTTACAATATGGGACTGGACACTTTACCCCTCTTACGGACCACCACAGCCGAGCAGTTAGAACCACATGACAATAGTTACAGATATGATTCTGTCACCTTTATGTCTCTCCCCATCTCCTCTAGCTGTAAGGGTACAATCTGGACCTGGACATTTACCCCTCTTACTGACCATCACAGACCGACTAGGTTATAAATTCCACTGACAACTTAGTTAACAGATACTGATCTGTTCACCTTAGTTCTCATCCCCATTACTCTGGACTGTAAGGTTGACAAATACTGGACCTGGGACACTCTACCCTCTTACTGACCCATCAAGACCGACTAGTTAAATCCCAATGACAACTTAGATTAACAGATATGATCTGTCACCTTATGTCTATACCCATCTCCCTCTAGACTGTAGGTTACAATCTGGACCTGGACATATCCTACAACTCATTACTGACCCACTCAACAGACCGACTAGTTTATTAATCCACTGACAAACTTAGGTTACAGCATACTGATCTCACATTAGTCTCATACCCATTCCTCTAGGGAATGTAAGGGTTACAATCTGGACCTGGGACACTTCTACCCTCTTACGACCACACACAGGGACGACCTAGTTATTAATCCACTGTAAGCTTAGTTACAATACTGATCTGTCACCTTATGTCTCTCATCTCCCACTTTCTAGACTGTAAGTTACAATCCTGGACTGGACACTTTACCCTCTTACTGCCCCATCAAAGACCGACGTAGTTATAATCCCACTGACAACTGTACAGATACTTGATATCTTCCCCTTATATTCTCACTCCCCATCTCCTCTAGACTGTAAGGACAATCGGGACCATGGACATTACACCCTCTTACTGACCATCACAGATCGACTAGTTTAATCCACGACAAATTAGGTACAGATACTGTGATCTGCTACCTTCATGTCTAATCCCCATCTCCTCTAGAGATGTAGGGTTACAAATTCTGACCATGGACACCTCTACCCCTCTTATGACCATCCATCAGGACCTGACTAGGATAATCCACTGGCAACTAGTTAACAGATACTGATCTGTCACCTTATGTCTCATTCCCATCTCCTCTAGAATGTGAAGGTTACCAATCTGGACCTAAACAATCTTTACACCTCTTTAACTGACCACCACAGATCCGACTAGTTATAACCCACTGAAGCTTAGTTACAGATTACTGATCTGTCCAACCTTATGTCCATCCCCATATCCTCTAGACTGTTAAGGTTACAATCTGGACTGGACCACTTCTACCCCTCTTAACTGGACCATCACAGACCGCAATAGTTTATGACCACCTGACAACTTAGTTACAGATACTGATTGTCACCTATGTCTCATCCCCATCTCCTCTAGAGACGGTAAGGTCTACAATTCTGGACTGGACACTTCTACCTCTTTTACTGACCATCACAGACGCGATATTTATAACCCACTGACAACTTAGTACAGATACATACTGCTTCTACCTTATGTCTCATCCCACATCTCCTCTAGGACTGTAAGGTTACAATCGGACATGGGACCATTCTACCCTCTTACTGACCCATCAACAGGACTGCGATAGTATAATCAACTGACAACTTAGTTACCAGATATATCTGTCACTTATGTTATCCCATCTCCTTAGGAATGTCAAGGTTAACAATCTGGACCTGGGACACTTTCTACCCCTTTATGACCCATCACAGACCGGACTAGTATAAACCCACTCGACAACTTAGGTCAATACGATCTGTCACCTTATTCTCATCCCCATCTCCTCTAGGGACGGTAAGGTTACATTCTCGGACCTGGACACTTTAACCCGCTTACTGACCCCCCCCCCCACATCAAGACCCGACTAGCTATAATTCCATGACAACTTAGTACAGATTACTGATCTGTACCTTATGTCTCATCCCACATCATCCTTAGACTGTTAAGGTTACAATCTGGGACCGGACACCTTCTACCCCTCTTACTGACCCAGCACAGACCGACTAGTTATAACCCCCACTGACAACTTGTTACAAATACTGATCTGCTCACCTTATGTCTCATCCCACATCTCTCTAGATGTTAAGGTTACAATTGGACTGGACACTTCTACCTCTTACTGACCCATCCAGGACCGCGACTAGTTATTAATCCATGACAACTTAGTTTACAGATACTGATTCTGATTCACCTTATATCTTCTCCCCATATCCTCTAGATGTAAGGGTTACAAATCTGGACCTGGACACTATTTACCACCCTTACGACATCACAGACCGACTAGTTATAATACCACTGACAATTTAGTTACAGATACTGATCTGTCACCTTATGTCTATCCCCATCTCCTCTGACTGTAAGGTTCAATCTGTGACCTGGGACACTTCTACCCCTTTATGACCCATCACAGACCGACTAGTGTATTAATCCACTGACAAACTTAGTTACAGTTACTGATCTGTCACCTTAGTCATCCCCATCTCCTCTAGACTGTAAGGTTACAATCTGGACCTGGACACTTCTACCCCTCTTACTGACCCATCACAGACCGATAGTTATAATCCACTGACACTTAGTTACAGATATGATCTGTCACCTTATGTCTCATCCCATCTCCTCTAGACCTGTAAGGTTACAATCGGAACCTGGACACTTCTACCCCTCTTACTGACCCATCACAGACCGGACTAGTTATAATCCACTGACAACTTAGTTACAGATACTGATCTGTCACCTTATGTCTCATCCCCATCTCCTCAGACTGTAAGGTTACAATCTGGACCTGGACATCTTCTACCCCTCTTATGGACCCATCACAGACGGACTAGTTATAATCCACTGACAACTTAGTACAGATACTGATCTGTCACCTTATGTCTCATCCCATCTCCTCTAGGGACTGTAAGGTTACAATCTGGACCTGGACACTTCTACCCCTTCTTACTGACCCTCCACAGATTGACTAGTTATAATCCACTGACAACTTAGTTACAGATACTGATCTGTACTTATGTCTCATCCCCATCTCCTCTAGACTGTAAGGGTACAATTGGACCTGGACATTCTACCCCTCTACTGACCCATCACGGACCGAACTAGTTATAACCCCACTGACAACTTAGTTACAGATACTGATCTGTCACCTTATGTCTCATCCCCATCTCTTAGACTGTAAGGTTTACAATCTGGGACCTGGACACTTCTACCCCCTTACTGACCCATCACAGGACCGACAGGTTATATATCCACTGACAACTTAGTTACAGATACTGATCTGTCACCTTATGTCTCATCCCCATCTCCTCTAGACTGTAGGTTACAATCTGGACCTGGAACACTTCTACCATCTTACTGACCCATCAAGACCGACAGTTATAACCACGACCAACTTAGTTAAAGATACTGATTGTTCACCTTAGTCTCATCCCCATCTCCTGAGACTGTAAGGTTACCAACTGGACCTGGACCACCTACCCTCTTACTGACCATCACAGACCAGACACTAGTTATATCACTGACAAACTTGTTAAGATACATGAGTCTGTCACCTTATGTCTCATCCCCATCTCCTCTAGACTGTAAGGTTACAATCTGGACCTGGACACTTCACCCTCTTACTGACCCATCACAGACCGACTAGTATAACCCACTGACAACTAGTCAGAACTGATCTGTCACCTTATGTCTCATCCCATCTACTCTAGACTGTAAGGTTACAATCTGGACTGGAACACTTCTACCCTCGTACGACACATCACAGACCGACTAGTTATAATCCACGACAACTTAGTTACAGATACTGATCTGTCACCTTAGTCTTCATCCCCATTTCCTCTAACTGTAGAGGTTACAATCTGGACCTGGACACTTCTACCCCCTTACTGACCCATCAACAGACCGACTAGTTATAATCAACTGACAACTTAGGTACAGATACTGATCTGTCACCATATGTCTCATCCCCATCTCCTCTAGGCTGTAAGGTTACAATCTGGACCTGGACACTTTCTACCCCTTCTACTGACCCATCACAGACCGATAGTTATAATCCACTGACAACTTAGTACAGATATGATCTGTAACCTTATGTTCATCCCCATCTCCTCAGACTGTAAGGTTTACATCTGGACCTGGACACTTCACTCCCTCTTACTGACCATCACAGACCGACTAGTTATAATCCACGACAACTTTGTTACAGATAATGATCTGTAACCTATGTCATCCCCATCTCTCTAGAGTAAGGTTACAATCTGGACCTGGACACTTCTACCCTCTTACTGACCACTATCACAGACCGACTAGTTATAATACACTGACAACTTAGTTAAGTACTGATCTGTCACCTTATGTCTCATCCCATCTCCTCTAGACTGTAAGGTTACAATCTGGACCTGGGAACACTTCTACCACCTCTTACTGACCCATCACAGACCGACTAGTTATAATCCACTGACAACTTAGTACAGATACTGATCTGGTCACCTATGTCTCATCCCCATCTCCTCTAGACTGTAAGGTTACAATCTGGCCTGGGGAACTTTACCCCTCTTACTGACCACATCAACAGACCCGACTAGTTATAATCCACTGACAACTTAGTTACAGATACTGATCTTGTCACCTATATGTCTCATCCCCATCTCCTCTAGACTGTAAGGTTACAATCTGGACCTGGAAACCTACCCCTTTACGGACCATCACAGACCGACTAGTTAAATCCACTGGAACTTAGGTACAGATACTGATCTGTCACCTTATGTCTCATCCCCATCTCCTCTAGACTGTAAGGTTACAATCTGGACCTGGACACTTCTACCCCTCTTACTGACCCATCAGAGACCGACTAGTTATAATCCACTGACAACTTAGTTATAGATACTGATCTGTCACCTTATGTCTCATCCCCATCTCTTCTAGACTGTAAGGTTACAATCTGGACCTGGACACTTCTACCACTCTTACTGACCCATCACAGACTGAATAGTTATAACCCACTGACAACTTAGTTACAGATACTGATCTGTCATCTTATGTCTCATCCCCATCTCCTCTAGTCTGTAAGGTTTCAATCTGGACCTGGGCACTGCTACCCCTCTTACTGACCCATAACAGACCGACTAATTATAACCCACTGAAAACTTAAATACAGATACTGATCTGTCACCTTATGTCTCATCCCCATCTCCTCTAGACTGTAAGGTTACAATCTGGACCTGGACACTTCTACCCCTCTTACTGACCCATAACAGACCGACTAGTTATAACCCACTGAAAACTTAAGTACAGATACTGATCTGTCACCTTATGTCTCATCCCCATCTCCTCTAGACTGTTAGGTTACAATCTGGACCTGGACACTTCTACCCCTCTTACTGACCCATTACAGACCGACTAGTTATAATCCACTGACAACTTAGTTACAGATACTGATCTGTGACCTTATGTCTCATCCCCATCTCCTCTAGACTGTAAGGTTACAATCTGGACCTGGACACTTCTACCCCTCTTACTGACACATCACAGACCGACGAGTTATAACCCACTGACAACTTAGTTACAGATACTGATCTGTCATCTTATGTCTCATCCCCATCTCCTCTACACTGTAAGGTTACAATCTGGACCTGGGCACTGCTACCCCTCTTACTGACCTATAACAGACCGACTAGTTATAACCCACTGAAAACTTAAGTACAGATACTGATCTGTCACCTTATGTCTCATCCCTATCTCCTCTAGACTGTAAGGTTACAATCTGGACCTGGACACTTCTACCCCTCTTACTGACCCATCACAGACCGACTAGTTATAATCCACTGACAACTTAGTTACAGCTACTGATCTGTCACCTTATGTCTCATCCCCATCTCCTCTAGACTGTAAGGTTACAATCTGGACCTGGACACTTCTACCCCTCTTACTGACCCATCACAGACCGACTAGTTATAATACCCTACCCATAATGTCTGTATAACAGTTACATAGTAACATAGTATTGGAGGTTGTATAAAGACATACGTCCATCTAGTCCAACCTTTACACTTTACCCATAATGTCTGTATAACAGTTACATAGTAACATAGTATTGGAGATCTAACAGTTACATAGTATTGGAGGTTGTATAAAGACATACGTCCATCTAGTCCAACCTTTATACCCTACCCATAATGTCTGTCTAACAGTTACATAGTAACATAGTATTGGAGGTTGTATAAAGACATACGTCCATCTAGTCCAACCTTTATACCCTACCCATAATGTCTGTATAACAGTTACATAGTAACATAGTATTGGGCTAGTCATCCGACTGGCTTTCTCAATTCAGAATGACTTGTACAAGAATCTGTGGCAATTATGTACCCTGGAAAATCCCAATTAGCATATCACAGTCAGGTGTTAAGGGTGTGATTAGATAGTGGCTAAGAGGTGTTATAGGAACGCCCAGAGTAAGGTGTTAAAACAGCATTGTACATGGCAGACAGTTGGTGTCGACATACCTTTGAAGATTGTAATGTTAACATACTGGCGAAGGAACGTGACTGGTTCAAGAGAGGTGTTAAGGAGGCCATTTATGTGAAAATAAAGAAACCAAGCCTAAATAGAGGTGGGGGGGTTCGACACCAACTGTCTGCCATGTACAATGCTGTTTTGACACCTTACTCTGGGCGTTCCTATAACACCTCTTAGCCACTATCTAATCACGCCCTTAACACTTGGCTGTGATATGCTAATTGGGATTTTCCAGGGTACATAATTGCCACAGATTCTTGTACAAGTCATTCTGAATTGAGAAAGCCAGTCGGATGACTAGCGAAACGTCTTCAAGAACTACATTTCAAGTCCAGTTGATCTAATTGAATACAACAGATATATCAAAGACCTAAAACTAAAAGTCCAAGTTGGAGGTGGAACTACCAATGGGAGCCAATCTTTCCAGAGGTCAATTCCAAAATACACAATTAGGAAAGGGGCAGTGGAAGTAGATTTCCAATGCACATCCACAGGGATGGGTGTAGATCCTTCCCACCCTTACCCCAAAAGGGTAAATCAATCCAATAGGCTAAAAGTTCATGGAAGGTCACACACCATCAACACATGGTTCAATAAAAGTTTTTGTTCCTTTATTGGTGTGCGACCTTCCATGAACTTTTAGCCTATTGGATTGATTTACCCTTTTGGGGTAAGGGTGGGAAGGATCTGCACCCATGCCTGTGGATGTGCATTGGAAATCTACATCATTGGAGTTGGCTGTGGAAGCCCACCTCATGAAAAATGAAATCCCTACAGTATATTATGGATGTGGTGAAAAAAGCTCAATACACATTTCATTCTCCCACATATTAACACGCCGTCTGAACATATTGTACGGTAAATTATAAAAAAAATAGTTTTCTGTTATGTTTATGGTCATTTCAATAAAAACATTTCTTACCACGTCAAGAAAACATCACTATAGAAATCCTCAGCATCCGAGGCTTATATCAGGGTCTCTAAATTCATACCTCGAAAGGGAAGATATCCCACGAACCCGTCACCCATATGAGATGATTCAGGGCCAAGGGGAAAAGGTTCAACATGCAATAACTGGACAAGGAAAAAGCGTGCGAAAGGCCACCACGTTTCCACCATGCAAACATAAAGGACCAGGGCCAGATTCCTCTCCAAATGTCAATTCAAAAAGTCCCACCACTGTCCTTGCATTGGATCCTAAGGCACTCAGATGTTTACTATACTAGGGATGCAACGGGTCCCCTCCAGACCACTACCAAAGGGACAAGGCCCCAGACCTCAAATAGCATGCCTACTAAATGCAAGGGGCCAGGAACTGGGATATTGAACTCTACATTCCAGGGGTTCCAAAAGGTTACCACCGAATTCGAGGGTTACCGAACGCTTCATTCAAGGGTTATGGAGCGATAAAGTCGGGGTTAGAAATTATTTAAAATAAGTCTGCGAGTTCAAAAAACCCTCATAGTTTGTAGTTCGGAGAGTTCTAAGTCCATCCCTAGTTATAATGATTTTAAACAAGCTAAATGATTAACACAAATGTTTATATAGATAAATGTCTAATCATTAGGTCTATCCATGTTAGAATTAAATAATACTTGTTCTGCAGTCCCAGGTGTAGACACAATCAGGGAGATTCAATAAAAGTTCTTATCGTTAATCGCTAATTTTGCCCCAACCAATCAGATGTTAGCTTTCAAATGTTAAATAACCCTGAATGTTTTTAGTCACTTTAGAAATATACAGGGAGATTCAATAAAAGTTCTTATCGTTTAAAATGGTGCTAATTTTGCCCCAACCAATCAGATCTTATGTAACATTTGAAAGCTAACATCTGATTGGTTGGGGCAAAATTAGCACCATTTCAAACGATAAGAACTTTTATTGAATAACCCTGATTATGTATATTGTTGCTAGTAAAGGATTAGTTTAATGGGCAAATCGAAGAGGAATGGTATTTCTAAAACTAATTCACAATCTTTATTTACCTAAATAAATCCTCCGCTCTGCTAATGATCTTCTCTCATCAACTCTTATCACCTCCTCCCACGCCCGTATACAGGACTTTTCTCATGCTGCCCCTCTGCTCTGGAACTCCCTTCCTCACTTTATACGTCACTCGCCATCACTTCATATCTTCAAACGCAACCTCAAAACTCATCTGTACAGGCAAGGTTACAATCTGGGCCTGGACACTTCTACCCCTCTTACTGACCCATCACAGACCGACTAGTTATAATCCACTGACAACTTAGTTACAGATACTGATCTGTCACCTTATGTCTCATCTCCATCTCCTCTAGACTGTAAGGTTACAATCTGGGCCTGGACACTTCTACCCCTTACTGACCCTTCACAGACCGACTAGTTATAATCCACTGACAAATTAGTTACAGATACTGATCTGTCACCTTATGTCTCATCCCCATCTCCTCTAGACTGTAAGGTTACAATCTGGACCTGGACACTTCTACCCCTCTTACTGACCCATCACAGACCGACTAGTTATAATCCACTGACAACTTAGTTACAGATACTGATCTGTCACCTTATGTCTCATCCCCATCTCCTCTAGACTGTAAGGTTACAATCTGGACCTGCACACTTCTACCCCTCTTACTGACCCATCACAGACCGACTAGTTATAATCCACAATTAGTTACAGATACTGATCTGTCACCTTATGTCTCATCCCCATCTCCTATGACTGTAAGGTTACAATCTGGACTGGACATTCTACCCCTCTTACTGACCCATCACAGACCAACTAGTTATAACCCACTGACAACTTAGTTACAGCTACTGATCTACTTCACCTTATGTCTCATCCCCATCTCCTCTAGACTGTAAGGTTACAATCTGGGTCTGGACACTTCTACCCCTCTTACTGACCCATCACAGACCGACTAGTTATAATCCACTGACAACTTAGTTACAGCTACTGATCTGTCACCTTATGTCTCATCCCCATTCTATAGAATGTAAGGTTACAATCTGGACCTGGACATTCTACCCCTCTTACTGCCCATCACAGACCGACTAGTTATAATCCACTGACAACTAGTTACAGTATCGTCGTCACCTTATGTCTCATCCCATCTCTCTAGACTGTAAGGTTACCTTGGACTGGACACTTCTACCCCTCTTACTGACCCATCACACGACGACTAGTTATAATCCACTGACAAATTAGTTACAGCTAATGATCTGTCACCTTATGTCTCATCCCCATCTCCTCTAGACTGTAAGGTTACAATGGACCTGGACACTTCTCCCTCTTACTGACCATCACAGACCGACTAGTTATAATCCACTGAAACTTAGTTACAGATACTGATCTGTCACCTTATGTTCATCCCATCTCTCTCAGACTGTAAGGTTACAATCTGGACTGGAACTTCTACCCTCTTACTGACCCATCACAGACCACTAGTTATAATCCACTGAACTTAGTTACAGTACTGATCTGTCACCTTATGTCTCATCCCCATCTCCTCTAGACTGTAAGGTTACAATCTGGACCTGGACACTCTTACCCCTCTTACTGACCCATCACAGACGACTAGTATAATCCACTGACAACTTAGTTACAGATACGATCTGTCACCTTATGTCTACACCCATCTCCTCTAGACTGTAAGGTTACAATCTGGACCTGGACACTTCTACCCCTCTTACTGACCCATCACAGACCGACTAGTTATAATCCACTGACAACTTAGTTAAGATACTGATCTGTCACCTTAGTCTCATCCCCATCTCCTCTAGACGTAAGGTTACATCTGGACCTGGCACTCTCTAACCTCTTACTGACCCATCACACACGACTAGTTATAATCCACTGACAACTTAGTTACAGATACTGATCTGTCACCTTATGTCTCATCCCCATCTCCTCTAGACTGTAAGGTTACAATCTGGACCTGGACTCTTCTACCCCTCTTACTGACCCATCACAACCGACTAGTTATAATCCACTGACAACTTAGTTACAGTACTATCTGCACTTATGTCTCATCCCCCATCTCCTCTGACTGTAAGGTACATCTGGACCTGGACACTTCTACCTCTACTGACCCATCACAGACCGACTAGTTATAATCCACTGATAACTAGTTACAGATACTGATCTGTCACCTTTGTCTCATCCCATCTCCTCTAGACTGTAAGGTTACAATCTGGACCTGGACACTTCTACCCCTCTACTGACCCATCACAGACCGACTAGTTATAATCCACTGACAACTAGTTACAGTAACTGATCTGTCACCTTATGTTCATCCCCATCTCCTCTAGACTGTAAGGTTACAATCTGGACCTGGACACTTCTACCCCTCTACTGACCCATCACAGACCGACTAGTTATAATCCACTGACAACTTAGTTACAGATACTGATCTGTCACCTTATGTCTCATCCCATCTCTAGACTGTAAGGTTACAATCTGGACCTGGAACTTCTACCCCTCTTACTGACCCATCACAGACCCACTAGTTATAATCCACTGACAACTTAGTTACAGATACTGATCTGTCACCTTATGTCTCACCACTCCTTTAGACTGTAAGGTTACAATCTGGACCTGGACACTTCTACCCCTCTTACTGACCCATCACAGACCGACTAGTTATAATCCACTGACAACTTAGTTACAGATACTGATCTGTCACCTTATGTCTCATCCCCATCTCCTAGACTGTAAGGTTACAATCTGGACCTGGAACTTCTACCCCTCTTACTGACCCATCACAGACCGACTAGTTATAATCCATGACATATAGTTACAGATACTGATCTGTCACCTTATGTCTCATCCCCATCTCCTCTTGAATGTAAGGTTACAATCTGGACCTGGACTCTTCTACCCCTCTTACTGACCATCACACACCGACTAGTTATAATCCACTGACAACTTATTACAGATACTATCTACACCTTTGTCTCATCCCCATCTCCTCTAGACTGTAAGGTTACAATCTGGACCTGGACACTTCTACCCTCTTACTGAACCATCACAGACCGACTAGTATAACCACTGAAACTTAGTTACAGATACTGATCTGTCACCTTATGTCTCATCCCCATCTCTCTAGACTGTAAGGTTACAATCTGGGCCTGGACACTTCTACCCCTCTTACTGACCCATCACAGACGACTAGTTATAATCCATGACAACTTAGTTACAGATACTGATCTGTCACCTTATGTTTCATCCCCATCTCCTCTAGACTGTAAGGTTACCATCTGGACCTGACACTTCTACCCCTCTTACTGACCCATCACAGACCGACTAGTTATAATCCACTGACAACTTAGTTACAGATATGATCTGTACTTATGTCATCCCATTCCTCTAGACTGTAAGGTTACAATCTGGGCCTGGACACTCTTCTACCCTCTTACTGACCCATCACAGACCGACTAGTTATAATCCACTGACAACTTAGTTACAGATATGATCTGTACTTGTCTCATCCCCATCCTCTAGACTGTAAGGTACAATCTGGACCTGGACACTTCTACCCCTCTTACGACCTCAACAGACGACTAGTTATAATCCACTGAAACTTAGTTACAGATACTGATCTGTCACCTTATTTCTCATCCCACTCCTCTAGACTGTAAGGTTACATCTGGACCTGGACACTTCTACCCCTCTACTGACCATCACAGACCGACTAGTATAATCCACTGACAACTTAGTTACGATACTGATCTGCACCTTATGTCTCATCCCCATCTCCTCTAGACTGTAAGGTTACAATCTGGACCTGGACACTTTACCCCTCTTCTGACCCATCACAAGACCGACTAGTTATAATCCACTGACAACTTAGTTACAGTACTGATCTGTCACCTTATGTCTCATCCCCATCTCCTCTAGACTGTAAGGTTACATTGGACCTGGAACTTCTACCCCTCTTACTGACCCATCACAGAACGACTAGTTATAATCCACTGACAACTTAGTTACAGATACTGATCTGTCACCTTATGTCTATCCCCATCCTCTAGACTGTAAGGTTACAATCTGGACCTGGACACTTCTAACCCTCTTACGACCCATCACAGACCGACTAGTTATAATCCAGAAAACTTAGTTACAGATACTGATCTGTCACCTTATGTCTCATCCCCATCTCCTCTAGACTGTAAGGTTACATCTGGACCTGGACACTTCTACCCCTCTTACTGACCCATCACAGACCGACTAGTTATAATCCACTGACAACTTAGTTACAGATACTGATCTGTCACCTTATGTCTCATCCCCATCTCCTCTAGACTGTTAAGGTTACAATCTGGACCTGGGCACTTCTACCCCTCTTACTGACCCATCACAGACCGACTAGTTATAATCCACTGACAACTTAGTTACAGATACTGATCTGTCACCTTATGTTTCATCCCCATCTCCTCTAGACTGTAAGGTTACAATCTGGACCTGGACTACAGTCTAGAGGAATGGGGATGAGACATAAGGTGACAGTTCAGTATCTGTAACTAAGTTGTCATGGGATTATAACTAGTCGGTCTGTGATGGTCAGTAAGAGGGGTAGAGTGTCCAGGTCCAGATTGTAACCTTACAGTCTAGAGGAGATGGAATGAGACATAAGGTGACAGATCAGTATCGTAACTAAGTTGTCAGTGGATTATAACTAGTCGCTGTGATGTTCATAAGAGGGGTAGAAGTGTCCAGGTCAGATTGTAACCTTACAGTCTAGAGGAGATGGGGATGAGACATAAGGTGACAGATCAGTATCTGTAACTAAGTTGTCAGTGGATTATAACTAGTCGGTCTGTGATGGGTCAGTAAGAGGGGTAAAGTGTCCAGGTCCAGATGTTAACCTTACAGTCTAGAGGAGATGGGGATGAGACATAAGGTGACAGTTCAGTATCTGTAACTAAGTTTTCTGGATTATAACTAGTCGGTCTGTGATGGGTCAGTAAGAGGGTTAGAAGTGTCCAGGTCCAGATTGTAACCTTACAGTCTAGAGGATGGGGATAGACATAAGGTGACAGATCAGTATCTGTAACTAAGTTGTCAGTGGATTATAACTAGTCGTTCTGTGATGGGTCAGTAGAGGGGTAGAAGTTTCCAGGTCCAATGTAACCTTACAGTCTAGAGGAGATGGGGATGAGACATAAGGTGACAGATCAGTACTGTAACTAAGTTGTCAGTGGATTATAACTAGTCGGTCTTGTGATGGTCAGTAAGAGGGGTAAAGTGTCCAGGTCCAGATTGTAACCTTACAGTCTAGAGGAGATGGGGATGAGACATAAGGTGCAGATCAGTATCTGTAACTAAGTTGTCAGTGGATTATAACTAGTCGGTCTGTGATGGTCATAGAGGGGTAGAAGTGTCCAGGTCCAGATGTAACCTTACAGTCTAGAGGAGATGGGATGAAAATAAGGTGACAGATCAGTATCTGTAACTAAGTTTCAGTGGATTATAACTAGTCGTCTGTTATGGGTCGTAAGAGGGGTAGAAGTGTCCAGGTCCAGATTGTACCTTACAGTCTAGAGGATGGGGATGAGACAAGGTAACAGATCATATCTGTAACTAAGTTGTCAGTGGATTATAACTAGTCGGTCTGTGATGGGTCAGTAAGAGGGTAGAAGGTGTCCAGGCCCAGATTGTAACCTTACAGTCTAGAGGAATGGGATGACATAAGGTACAGATCATATCTGTAACTAAGTTGTCATGGATTATAACTAGTCGGTCGTGATGGGTCAGTAAGAGGGGTAGAAGTGTCAGGTCCAGATGTAACCTTACAGTCTAGAGGAGATGGGGATGAAACAATAAGGTGACAGATCAGTATCTGTAACTAAGTTGTCATGGATTATAACTAGTCGTCTGTGATGGGTCAGTAAGAGGGGTAGAAGTGTCCAGGCCCAGATTGTAACCTTACAGTCTAGAGAGATGGGGATGAGACATAAGGTGACAGATCAGTATCTGTAACTAAGTTTCAGTGGTTATACTAGTCGGTCTGTGATGTTCAGTAAGAGGGTAGAAGTGTCCAGGTCCAGATTGTAACCTTACAGTCTAGAGGAGATGGGGATGAGACAAAGGTGTAGATTAGTAGCTGTACTAAGTTGTCAGTGGATTATAACTAGTCGGTGTGTGATGGTCAGTAAGAGGGGTAGAAGAGTCCAGGTCCAGATTGTAACCTTACATTCAGAGGAGATGGGGATGAGACATAAGGTGACAGATCAGTATCTGTAACTATATGTCATTGGATTATAACTAGTCGGTCTGTGATGGGTCAGTAAGAGGGGTAGAAGTTCCAGGTCCAGATTGTAACCTTACAGTCATAGGAGATGGGGATGAGACATAAGGTGACAGATCAGTATCTGTAACTAAGTTGTCAGTGGATTATAACTAGTCGGTCTGTGATGGGTCAGTAAGAGGGGTAGAAGTGTCCAGGTCCAGATTGTAACCTTACAGTCTAGAAGGAGTGGATGAGACATAAGGTGACAGATCAGTATCTGTAACTAAGTTGTCAGTGGATTATAACTAGTGGGTCTGTGATGGGTCAGTAAGAGGGGTAGAAGTCTCCAGGTCCAGATTGTAACCTTACAGTCTAGAGAGATGGGGATGAGACATAAGGTGACAGATCAGTATCTGTAACTAAGTTAGCAGTGGATTATAACTAGTCGGTCTGTGATGGGTCAGTAAGAGGGGTAGAAGTGTCCAGGTCCAGATTGTAACCTTACAGTCTAGAGGAGATGGGGATGAACATAAGGTGACAGATCAGTTAGCTGTAACTAGTTGTCAGTGGATTATAACTAGTCGGTCTGTGATGGGTCAGTAGAGGGGTAGAAGTGTCCAGGTCCAGATTGTAACCTTACAGTCTAGAGGAGATGGGATAGACAATAGGTGACAGATCAGTATCTGTAACTAAGTTATCAGTGGATTATAACTAGTCGGTCTGTGATGGGTCAGTAGAGGGATAGAAGTGTCCAGGTCCAGATGTGTACCTTACAGTCAGAGGAGATGGGGGATGAGACATAAGTGTCAGATTAGTAGCTGTAACTAAGTTGTCAGTGGATTATAACTAGTCGGTGTGTGATGGGTCAGTAAGAGGGGTAGAAGAGTCCAGGTCCAGATTGTAACCTTACAGTCTAGAGGAGATGGGGATGAGACATAAGGTGACAGATCAGTATCTGTAACTAAGTTGTCAGTGGATTATAACTAGTCGTGTGTGATGGGTCAGTAAGAGGTAGAAGAGTCCAGGTCCAGATGTAACCTTACAGTCTAGAGGAGATGGGGATGAGACTAAGGTGACAGATCAGTATCTTAACTAAGTTGTCAGTGGATTATAACTAGTCGGTCTGTGATGGGTCAGTAAGAGGGGTAGAAGTGTCCAGGTCCAGATTGTAACCTTACAGTCTAGAGGAGATGGGGTGAGACATAAGGTGACAGATCGTATCTGTAACTAAGTTGTCAGTGGATTATATAGTCGTCTGTGATGGGTCAGTAAGAGGGGTAAGAGTGTCCAGGTCCAGATTGTAACCTTACAGTCTAGAGGAGATGGGGATGAGACATAAGGTGACAGATCAGTACTGTATAAGTTGTCAGTGGATTATAACTAGTGGGTCTGTGATGGGTCAGTAAGAGGGGTAGAAGTCTCCAGGTCCAGATTGTAACCTTACAGTCTAGAGAGAGATGGGATGAACATAAGGTGACAGATCAGTATCTGTAACTAAGTTATCAGTGGATTATAACTAGTCGGTCTGTGATGGGTCAGTAAGAGGGGAGAAGTGTCCAGGTCCATTGTAACCTTACAGTCTAGAGGAGATGGGGATGAGACATAAGGTGACAGATCAGTTAGCTGTAACTAATTGTCAGTGGATTATAACTGTCGTCGTGTGATGGGTCAGTAAGAGGGGTAGAAGTGTCCAGATCCAAGTAACCTTACAGTCTAGAAGAGATGGGGATGAGACAAAGGTGACAGATCAGTACTGTAACTAGTTGTCAGTGGATTATAACTAGTCGGTCTGTGATGGTCAGTAAGAGGGGTAGAAGTGTCCAGGTCCAGATTGTAACCTTACAGTTCTAGAGGAGATGGGGATGAGACATAAGGTGACAGATCAGTATCTGTAACTAAGTTGTCAGTGGATTATAACTAGTCGGTCTGTGATGGGTCAGTAAGAGGGGAAGTGTGCAGGTCCAGATTGTAACCTTACAGTCTAGAGGAGATGGGGATGAGACATAAGGTGACAGATCAGTATCTGTAACTAAGTTGTCAGTGGATTATAACTAGTCGGTCTGTGATGGGTCAGTAAGAGGGGTAGAAGTGCCCAGGTCCAGATTGTAACCTTACAGTCTAGAGGAGATGGGATGAGACATAAGGTGACAGATCAGTATCTGTAACTAAGATGTCAGTGGTTATAACTAGTCGGTCTGTGATGGGTCAGTAAGAGGGGTAGAAGTGTCCAGGTCCAGATTGTACCTTACAGTCTAGAGGAGATGGGGATGAGACTAAGGTGACAGATCAGTATCTGTAACTAAGTTATCAGTGGATTATAACTAGTCGGTCTGTGATGGGTCAGTAAGAGGGGTAGAAGTGTCCAGGTCCAGATTGTAACCTTACAGTCTAGAGGAGATGGGGATGAGACATAAGGTGACAGATCAGTATCTTGTAACTAATTTGTCAGTGGATTATAACTATCGGTCTGTGAAGGGTCAGTAAGGGTAGAAGTGTCCAGGCCCAGATTGTAACCTTACAGTCTAGAGGAGATGGATGGAGACATAAGGTGACAGATCAGTATCTGTAACTAAGTTGTCAGTGATTATAACTAGTCGGTCTGTGATGGGTCAGTAGAGGGGTAGAAGTGTCCAGGCCCAATTGTAACCTTGCCTGTACAGATGAGTTTTGAGGTTGCGTTGAAGATATGAAGTGATGGCGAGTGACGTATAAAGTGAGGAAGGGAGTTCCAGAGCAGAGGGGCAGCATGAGAAAATCCTGTATACGGGCGTGGGGAGGTGATAAGAGTTGATGAGAGAAGATCATTAGCAGAGCGGAGGTTTATTTAGGTAAATAAAGATTGTGAATAGTTTTAGAAATACCATTCTCTCGATTTGCCCATTAAACTAATCCTTACTAGCAACAATATAACATAATCAGGGTTATTCAATAAAAGTTCTTATCGTTTGAAATGGTGCTAATTTTGCCCCAACCAATCAGATGTAGCTTTCAATGTTACATAAGATCGATTGTTGGGGCAAAATTAGCACCATTTTAAACGATAAGAACTTTATTGAATCTCCCTGTATATTCTAAAGTACTAAAAACATTCAGGGTTATTTACATTGAAAGCTAACATCTGATTGGTTGGGGCAAAATTAGCGATTAACGATAAGAACTTTATGAATCTCCCTGATTGTGTCTACACCTGGGACTGCAGAACAAGTATTATTTAATTCTAACATGGATAGACCTAATGATTAGACATTTATCTATATAAACATTGTGTTAATCATTTAGCTTGTTTAAAATCATTATAACTAGGGATGGACTTAGAACTCTCACCCCGAACTACAAACTATGAGGGTTTTTTGAACTCGCAGACTTATTTTAAATAATTTCTAACCCCGACTTTATCGCTCCATAACCCTTGAATGAAGCGTTCGGTAACCCTCGAATTCGGTGGTAACCTTTTGGAACCCCTGGAATGTAGAGTTCAATATCCCAGTTCCTGGCCCCTTGCATTTAGTAGGCATGCTATTTGAGGTCTGGGGCCTTGTCCCTTTGGTAGTGGTCTGGAGGGGACCCGTTGCATCCCTAGTATAGTAAACATCTGAGTGCCTTAGGATCCAATGCAAGACAGTGTTGGACTTTTTGAATTGACATTGGGGAGAGGAATCTGGCCCTGGTCCTTTATGTTTGCATGGTGGAAACGTGGTGGCCTTTCGCACGCTTTTTCCTTGCCAGTTTTCATGTTGAACCTTTTCCCCTTGGCCCTGAATCATCTCATTGGGTGAACGGGTTCGTGTGGATATCTTCCCTTTCGAGGTATGAATTTAGAGACCCTGATATAAGCCTCGGATGCTGAGGATTTCTATAGTGATTTTTTCTTGACGTGGTAAGAAATGTTTTTATTGAAATGACCATAAACATAACAGAAAACTATTTTTTTATAATTTACCGTACAATATTTCAGACGGCGTGTTAATATGTGGGAGAATGAAATGTGTATTGAGCTTTTTTCACCACATCCATAATATACTGTAGGGATTTCATTTTTCATGAGGTGGGCTTCCACAGCCAACTCCAATGATGTATATTCCAATGCACATCCACAGGCATGGGTGCAGATCCTTCCCACCCTTACCCCAAAGGGTAAACAATCCAATAGGCTAAAAGTTCATGGAAGGTCGCACACCAAAAAGGAACAAAAACTTTTATTGAACCATGTGTTGATGGTGTGTGACCTTCCATGAACTTTTAGCCTATGGATTGATGTACCCTTTTGGGGTAAGGGTGGGAAGATCTACACCCATCCCTGTGGATGTGCATTGGAAATCTACTTCCACTGCCCCTTTCCTAATTGTGTATTTTGGAATTGACCTCTGGAAAGATGGCTCCCATTGGTAGTTCCACCTCCAACTTGGACTTTAGTTTTAGGTCTTGATATATCTGTTGTATTCAATTGATCAACTGGACTTGAAATGTAGTTCTTGAAGACGTTTCGCTAGTCATCCGACTGGCTTTCTCAATTCAAATGACTTGTACAAGAATCTGTGCAATTATGTACCCTGGAAAATCCCAATTAGCATATCACACACAGCAAGTGTTAAGGGCGTGATTAGATAGTGGCTAAGAGGTGTTATAGGAACGCCCAGAGTAAGGTGTCAAAAACGCATTGTACATGGCAGACAGTTGGTGCGAACCCCCCCACCTCTATTTAGGCTTGGTTTCTTTATTTCACATAAATGGCCTCCTTACCACTCTCTGACCAGTCACGTTCCTTCGCCAGTATGTTAACTTACAATCTTCAAAGGTATGTCGACACCAACTGTCTGCCATGTACAATGCTGTTTAACACCTTACTCTGGGCGTTCCTATACACCCTCTTAGCCACTATCTAATCACACCCTTAACACCTGACTGTGATATGCTAATTGGATTTTCCAGGTACATAATTGCCCAGATTCTTGTACAAGTCATTCTGAATTGAGAAAGCCAGTCGGATGACTAGCGAAACGTCTTCAAGAACTACATTTCAAGTCCAGTTGATCTAATTGAATACAACAGATATACCATGACCTGGATGAATGAGAACCTTCCACAGCATAGGTCTTTGATACAAACTATGAATTCCTTCCTTATAAAAGCCAGGAGGCCGTGAGAAGATGATACCGTGATATAATGCAAGATCAGGGACATGTTATTGTGATTATTTTACACTCCCTGTGTTTATTCCGAACCATGTTGATGCGGTGGTAGAAGGATTCATATCTTTATTTAGCAATATCGATCTTTTATAAATACCGTTCATATTCTTGGGTTATGGACATTGGATAATATTTATCAGTAAAGTAACCAAAGGCCTAGATAATGTTACAAACTACTGACAGTTTAACAGGTGTTACAATTGGTCGCTCTGGAAGGAATGACACTGCATTCATTAAAACGGAGTGTGCGGTGTAGTGAAGAAGCCCCAACATTCTCTAAACGGAGTCCCTATACTCAGTGTCCACCATAGAGAAGGAATAGTGATTAGATTTGGGATAAATTCTGGGTATGTAAAAGAAGCCAGTTGATTTTATACAAATGAGCAAATAAATAATATTCTCACATTCCCTGTTCTCCTGAGATTGTTACAGTATATTTACCGAGGATGGACATGCCCTTTAATAGAATTTGGCAACTGGTAAAATGTTATTAAAGGGAATGTTCAGGGCCAAAATGACTTTTTTTTTATTTTTAGAGACGCTATCCTGTGTACTTTTGCCATAAACTTTCATTATTTTATTGAAACAGTTATTAGTTATCTTCATTTTGTGTTTCTTATGGGGGCAGCCATTGATTTCTCTCCTCCTATAGTGGGGCAGTGTGCTTGTAGTCTATGGAGACATGTCCACCAATCAGAAGGGGTTTGTATAATGGTTTAGAATAGCCCTTGCAAACAACTGGGATTCGGTATTTTACATTAACCCTCTCGGTTCTTTTATAGTCATCTGGTCTTGTTGTGTCGGGACATGTTGATATCAGATTGAATCAGTTTTCAATGGTGTATATAAATATGAAACTTATTCAGAATCTTAATATTTTTAAGAAAAATAGAAAATAGAAAAATAGCAGCACACCACCTTATAGCTTCAACACCCGGTGCTAGTGTAAGGAATATGGCTGGATTAATTCCAAATATACAATGTCCAGAACCACACAGCACTCAGGATTTTGCTTCTTAAGATTTATTCTTCAATCTGCATTAAATGAAATTGTGAGATTTTGGGATACATGTTCCCTTCCTCAGGCAATAATTGATAACAGATAGTGACCATGATACATTGATACATCACAATTAAAGCCTATCACAGACAGTGACATACATCAAGTCCCTCCCCCTCCATTCAGTCCCACAGTAGCCATAAGTGCCACCCCGGAACCTGTACAACCTAGATGCAACAGCATCTCATACAAAGACAACAACGCTGGAATTGCATCAAATGAACAAATAGAGATCAATTCTTTAGTCATTTGGTACAAGGAATTCAATTTGTCTACCCCCCCTTCGCAACTGAGTAATCTGTCTCCCTCTCTCACTGATGGCCATCATTTTCATTGTGTCCTGCCTCTAATAGTGCAACTTATCCCGGAGTCTAATACTGACCAATGCTGTGATATTCAAGATTTAATGGGCTGCGTTTTCCTCCCACATATATATAGCGCAGGGACACCACAATTCATATACACCATATTTGCTGTCACAGGTATATGTGCCCCTTAGTGTGTACGACTCCCCAATGCACAAAGGTTTCACTGACTCCTGAACTTGACCTCAACACTTACAATTGTTCTTCCTTTAAGGTATGATACCAGTGGGCGTTGCGAGAACTCCACAACCATCGGGTATGCTTGTTCCAGCAGGTGCCAATGTTTACCTATGACATTGCCCACATAATTGGTGCCAATGCCATAATTCTTTATAAACAGTATTTGAGTACATGCTCAACATACCTTATCCAGAGCTTCCCCAACACTCTACTTGGGTAACCCCTATTCCTAAGTTTTTATACAGTTCCCAGTTTGTATCTCTCTCTTTGGATATATCGATGACTTTTCTGACCACCAGGTGAACTGGCTCACCGGGATGGACCTTTTCACATGTTTCGGATAATAACCCGAAGTGTAGAAGCTGATTTCTATCGGTGGGCTTGGAATATAATTCGTGTGTACACAACTTCTTTTAACTTACATCCAGGAAACAAATTGTGCTTAAATCCCATGTTGAGTATATTCAATAGTAGGTGTAATTTATTGATATCGCGTGAACTCCCTAAGGACCCAATGTCACCCCGCCACAGGAAGGAAATCTCTATATCGTCTAGGATATCTCTATATCGTCTATATATGCCACCAGCCAACAATGCCCGGTGAAGGCAGAAAGATGATATATAAATTCCTCCTCCAGCCATGCCATAAAACATTGGCATATGCCGGGGGCAGCATTGGATCCCATGGCAGTCCCATGCAGTTGCTGATAGAAAACAGATACAAATACAAGAAAACGGAAGTAAATAAATCACCTGCTATAAACTGTGTGGGTCCCATACACAGCCACAACAGCGGAAGATCAAAATCAACCGTTAAATTCAAACATAAAACCAATAGCAGGGGTGAAAGCAATAAATCACAAATATGTATTATTATTAGTATAAAACAATACAGGAATGTTCCTATTAAAAGTACACACACAGAGTTATAATTCTAAAAAAATCAGCAAACAGTACTCCACAAAATGTGTAATATATAGTCCACAACTTTAGATATAAAAATGTATCTCCTGTCCTGAAGGCTTGTAATCACCAGCATAAGAAGAGCACCCAGACCTCCACACCCCAGCACGGAAGCAGTGTCAATTCCAGAGACAGGAGACTCCTCACCGTGAGACCAAATAGATCGAGTAAGTTCCAATACTCCAACTAACGTTCCTCACCTCGGCAGCTCACACCCCCCGGACGGTCTCACAGCAGCCAAAACCCCACTGCACCAGGGCACCTCCAACACGATCCGTTACTCTCACTACCGACGTAGTGCGAAGGTCCAGAGACCCATACTCTCACTACCGACGGTGCGAAGGGTCCAGAGATCCAATCACTTGCCACTTAGACAAAAGGGGGAAGATCTCTTCACAACCGCGCTGGGAAGGGCTGGGTGTCTATCACTGGATCGTAGGCTACGGACATGAAATAAACAAAGTAATACAATGAACAAACATAAATCAAATGCCAATGTTGCAATTGAAACAAACAAGTACTGTGTTACAATAAGGGTATTAACCCCCACCAAAACATGCTACGCGTTTCGTTTAGAAAAAACTTCAGCAGGCATGAATCACAGTAATTAACCGGCATATTTAAATCCCTGGGCCAAACCATTGTTGATACTTAAAAGGTGAAACACTCAAATCCCAACTAAGCATAAAAAGATATATATATATTTATAAAAATGTAGTTCAACCTTATTATTTAAACCTTTTGGGAAAGAGGTGTTATATTAAATATATGCCTCTGTTCTATCACAAGTAATTTATTATTATCAACACCACCCCTATAAGAGTTAGACTCATCCAACTGGTCAAAGATAACAACTTTACTACCTTTAAAGGAGGCATTATGCCTACTATGGTAGTGTTCAAAAAGAGGCGGGGGCATAAAGGCTAACAAGACCTCCAAGGGCAACATACGTTTTTCAATTTATCGGATATGCTCTTTAATTCTAATGTGAATGCCCTAATCGTTTTGCCAATATATCACAAATCACGGGCAAACGATCATGTACACCACCATCTTTGACTTATAAGAAGTTTTTGAATTGTAAAGAGTTTTACCCCTCTATGATTGGGGAATGATTTGGATGTATCATAAATGCAGATTTTACACGTACCACATTTAAAGAGACCTACGTTCCTGTCTTAGTAATGTCCCTCTGGACACTGGGTGCTAATATATTCTTTAGACATTTAGGTTTGGTGAAGAAAATTTTAGGTTTACCTTTCAAAATCCCACGAAATCCCTATCATCCGAAGGATGTGCCAATATTTCTTAATCGACTTCACCACTATACCAATATCCTTACTATATTGTAAGATAATTTTAGGGGACTCCTTTAGATTTTTTTGCCTTTAACCACCATTAAGATTCTTATTACTATTTTATATTTGGGACCAAAAGGGGATGTCTGTTCTTTTATCACTTTAGACTTAGCTTGTTGAAGAACCCCGAAGTGTAGTTTCTTTTCTTGAAAACGTCTCTTAATTATCTCACTTTGAATTTCATAATCTATAGCTTTCGAGCAATTCCTTTTTACTCTTAAAAACTGACCCAACGGGACATTGGTAAGCCAATCTCTTTTGTGACTACTATCAAAGTGTATATAAGAAATTGTATCTACCTTTTTTAAAAAGGTCTTAGTTTTAATCAAATAATTTTCGTCTGTCAACATAAGTCCAAAAATTCAATACTAGATTGGTTAACCTACGAAAATTTCAAACAATCAGACAAATCATTTAACTGCTAATAAAAGTATCAAGGGCATCAAGGGGACCCCCCCCACACCAGCAAAATTTCGTCAATGTATCTTCTCCAATACTTGACATGTTGTACAAATGAAGGATTATTATACAACGCCAGATCTTCCCATCTTGCAACATACAAACCGGCGTAGTTCGGCGCTAGGGGGGTCCCCATTGCAGTCCCTTTATCTGTAGAAAAATTTTCCCCAAAATTTAAATCATTTTCCCGTAAAATAACAGTAAACATTCGCCTAAGAAATCAATTTTGTCATGATTTAACACATTTGACTTTTAAGAAAATATTTCATACCTTCCATCCCCTCAACATGGGGGATGACCGTATAAAGAGAGGTAATGTCAAGGGTAATCAAAAAATAAGACAGGTTACATTTGAAACCTCCAATGAAGACAACTCTCCATCGTATCCCAAATACGACCTAGTGTTCACATTAGCTGTTTTGAGATGAAAGTCAACATATTTAGAAAGGTTAGAAGTAAGACTGTTTACTCCCGAAATTATAGGGCGTCCAGGAGGCTTAGAGGCATTTTTGTGCATTTTAGGGAGATTAAAAAGACTGCAATATTTAGGGTGCAAGTTTAAAATAAACATTTCCTCATTAGAGTTAATGAAGCCTTTACACCTTCCTTTTTCTACCAAGGACTTAATTCCTTTACAAAAAAGTGCCCATACACGGGGCGATTATCGTCACGTCGGGACCCGCAATCGCACATGTGTACAACCTTTAGGTTCGGTGTATGATTGGCCCATGGTGGAGTGGCCCGAGGAAGGATTCCGGCGGAGAACACTTACATGACTGTGCGACGTGCCTACGTCACTGGCTTTCAGACTCAGAATTGCAGGGTAATGCGGTGCTGAGCTCCCAGCCTTAATAAGTAGACAGAGGAGGCCGTGCAGGAGTGGGGGACACAATGGCAGCGGACACAGAGACTTCAACAATTGCCAAAATAGTCATTGAGAGAGACTCAATCTTTCTAAGGTAACACCCAAAACCGACAATATCGCTGGTGTGTACCCAGCCTAAAAGCTTGTTTGTACCTTCTTCTACATATCCTGGGGGAAAAGTGTTCATTAAAGTAAACCAGATGCACAAGGTATTAAACAATATACTGAAGATCCTGTGATCCATCGAATCCACTGACAACTTAGTACAAGTACTGACTGCTTCTACCTTATGTCTCATCCCCCATTCTCTCTAGACTGTAAGGTTACATCTGGACCCTGGACACTCTTACCCCTATTACTGACCACACAAACCCGACTATTATAACCACTGACAACATTGGTAACAGATACTGATTGTTCACTTATGTCTCATCCCCATCTCCTCTGACTGTAAGGTTACAAATCTGGACCTGGACACTTCTACCCCTCTTACTGACCCATCAAGACCGACTAGTTAATTCCACTGGACAACTTAGTTACAGATACTGATCTGTACCTTATGTCTCATCCCATCTCCTCTGACTGAGTAGGTTACAATCTGGACCTGGACACTTCTACCCCTCTTACTGATCCAATCCACAGGACCGATAGTTATACACTGACAACTTAGTTACAGCATACTGATCTGTCACCTTATGTCTCATCCCATCTCTCTAGACTGTAAGGTTACAATCTGGACTGGACAATTCTACCCCTCCTACTGACACCATCACAGACCGACTAGTTATCATCCACTGACAAATAGTTCAGTACTGATCGTCCCCCTTATGTACTCATCCCCATTCCTCTAGACTGTAGGTTACAATCTGGACATGGACACTTCTACCCCTCTACGACCCATCACAGACCGATAGTATAATCCACTGACAATTAGATACAATCATACTGATCTTCACCTTTGTCTCATCCCATCTCCTCTAGAATGTAAGGTTACAATCTGGACCTGAGACATTATACCCCTCTTACTGACCCATCACAGACCGGCTGTTAAATCCAATGGACAACTTAGTTACAGTTACTGACTATGTCCACCTTATTCTCATCCCCATCTCTCTAGACTGTAAGGTTACAATCTGGACTGGGACACTCTACCCTCTACTGACCATCACAGACCGACTAGGTATAATCCGACTGACAACTTATTACAGATATGATTGTCACCCTATGTCTCATCCCCATCTCCTCTAGACTGTAAGGTACAATCTGGACCGGACACTCTTACCCTCTTACTGACCCATCACAGACGACGAGTTATAATCCACTGACCAACTTAGTTACAGATACGATTCTGTCACCTTATGTCTCATCCCCATATCCTCTAGAAGGTAAGGTTACAATCTGGACTGGGACACTTCTACCCCTCTTATATGACCAACACAGGAACGATAGTTATAATCCACTGACACTAGTTACAGATACTGATCTGGTCACCTAGTCTCATCCCCATCTCCTCAGACTGTAAGGTTACAATCTGGACCTGGACACTTCTACCCTCTTACTGAGACCATCACAGGGATCCGACTAGTTTATAACCCACTGACAACTTAGTTACAGATACTGATTCTGTCACCTTATGTCTCATCCCCATCTCCTCTAGACTGTAAGGTTACAATACTGGACTGGACACTTCTACCACTCCTTACTGACACATCACAGACTCGACTAGTTATAATCCACTGACAATCTTAGTTCAGATACCAGATCTGCTCTTGACCTTATGTCTCATCCCCATCCCTCTAGACTGTAAGTACATTCGGACCTGGGACACTCTCTCCCCTCTATGACCCATCCTCAACTGACTATTAATACCACTGACAAACTTAGTTACAAACTGATCTGTCACATTAGTCTCATCCCACCATCTCTTAACTGTAAAGGTTACAATCTTGGGACCTGGACAACTTCTACCCCTCTTACTGCGCCCATCACTGACATGACAGTTTATAATCCACTGACAAACTTAGTATAAGATAATGATCTGTCACCTATGTATCATCCCCCATCTTCTCAGACTGTAAGGTTACAATCTGGACCGGACAACTTCTACCCCTCTTACTGACCATCACAGACCGACTAGTATAAATCCATGACAACTTAGTTACAGATACTGATCTGTCCACCTTAGTCTCATCCCCATCTCCTCTAGACTGTAAGGTTACAATCTGGACATGGACACTTCTACCCTCTTACTGACCCATCACAGACCGACTAGTTATAACCCATGCAAACTTGTTACAGATACTGATCTGTTCAACTTATGTCTCATCCCCATCTCCCTCTAGCATGTAAGGTTACAATCTGAGCCTGGACACTTCTACCCCTCTCTGACCCACCCAGACAGACTAGTTATAATCCACTGACAAATTAGTTACAGCTATGATCTGTCACCTTATGTCTCCTATCCCTAGCTCCTTAGACTGTAAGGTTACAATCTGGACCTGGACACTTCTAGCCCTCTATAGAACCATCACGACCGATGAGTATAACCCCATGACAACTTAGTACAGATCACTGATCATCTGTCCTATGTCTCATCCCCATCTCTCTCTTAGACTGTAAGGTTACAATTGGACCTGGACCACTTCTACCCCTCTTACTGACACATTCACAGACCGACTAGTTAGAATCCACTGGACAACTTAGTTACAAGCTACGATCGTCCACCTTTATGTCTCATCCCCATCTGCCTTAGACTGTAAGGTTCCAATCTGGAGCTGGACAACTTCTACCCCTCTTATGAACCATCACAGACGACTAGTAGAATCCACTGACCAATGTAGTAAAGAACTGATCTGTCACCTTATGTCTCATCCATCTCCTCTAGACTGTAAGGGTTACAATCTGGACTGGACACGTCTACCCCCCCTCTTACTGAACCATCCAAGACCGACTAGTTATAATCCACTGTACAACTGTAGTTACAGATAATGATATGTCACCTTAGTCTCATCCCCATTCTCTCTGACCATGGTTACAACTGACCTGGACACTCCTACCCCTCTTACTGACCCAACAGGCACCCCCCCCCCGACTAGTTATAATCCACAGGACAACTTGTGTAAGATACTGATCTGGTCACCTTATGTCTCATCACCATCTCCTCTAGAGAAGGTTACAATCTGGAACTGGACACCTTTACCCCTCTTACGACCCTTCAACAGACCGACTAGTCTATAATTCCATGACAACCCGCAGTTATTAGATACTGATCTGCTTCACCTTGTCTCATCCCCAATCTCCTCGAGACTGTAAGGTTACAATCTGGACCTGGACAATACCCCTCTACTGACCCATGCACAGGCCCGACTAGTTATAATCCACTGGACCAACTAGTTACAGTATTGATCTGTCACCTTATCGTTCATCCCCATCTCCTCTAGACTTGTAAGGTTACAATTGGACTGGACACTTCTTACCCCTCTTACTGACCATCAACAGACCCGACTAGTTATAATCACACGACAACTAGTTAAGATACTGATCTGTCATCTATGTCTCATCCCCATCTCTCTGAATGTAAGGTTACAATCTGGACGGACACTTCTTACCCCTCTTACTGACCCCTCACAGACCGACTAGTTTATAATCCACTGACAACTTAGTTAAGCTACTGATCTGTCACTATGTCTCTCCCATCTCCTCTAGACTTAAGGTTACAATCTGGACTGCGACACTTCTACCCTCTACTACCCATCACAGACCGATAGTTATAATCCACTGACAACTTAGTTACAGATACTGATCTGTCACCTTTGTCTCATCCCCATCTCCTCTAGACTGAGGTTAAAAATGGACCGGACAATTCTACCCCTTTTAACTGACCCACACAGACGAAATAGTTATAATCCAATGAAATTAGTTACAGATACTGATCTGTCACCTTATGTCTCATCCCCATCTCCTCTAGACTGTAAGGTTTAACAATCGGACCTGGACACTTTACCCTCTTACTGATCCCAACAGACCGACTAGTTAAAATCCACTGACAACTTAGTTACAAATACTGATCCGTCACCTTAGTCTCATCCCATCTCCCCTAGACTGTAAGGTTACAATCTGGACCTGGACACTTCACCCCTCTTACTGACCATCACAGAACCGACTAGTATAATCAATGACAACTTAGTTAAAGATACTGATCTGTCACCTTATGTCTCATCCCATCTCCCTAGACTTAAGGTTACAATATGGACGTGACACTTCTACCCCTTTACTACCCATCACAGGTACCGACTAGTTATAATCCACTGACAACTTGTACAGATACTGATCTGTGCACCTTATGTCTCACCCCCATACCTCTAGACTGTAAGGTTTACAACTGGACCTGGACATTTACCCCCATTACCCACCAGGACCGCTAGTTCATAATACTGACAACTAGTTACAATACTGATCGTCACCTTAGTCTCATCCCATCCCTCTAGATGTAAGGTTACATCTGGACTGGACACTCCCACTCTTCTGACCCATACAGACCGACTAGTTTAACATCCACTGACAACTTAGTTATACAGATACTGATCGCTTCACCTTATTCTCATCCCCATCTCCTCTAGACTGTAAGGTTACAATCTGGACCTGGACACTTTACCCCTCTTACTGACCATCACAGACCCGACTAGTTATAATCCACTGACAACTTAGTTACAGCCTACTGATCTGTCACCTTATTCTCATCCCCATCTCCTCTGATGTTAAGGTTGGTTACAATCTGGACCTGGACACTCTACCCCTCTTAGACCCATCACAGACCGAAGTTATAATCCCACTGACAACTTAGTTACAGATACTGACTGTCACCTTATGTTCTCATCCCCTCTCCTCAGACTGAAGGTTACAATCTGGACCTGGACACTTACTAACCCTCTACTGACCCATACACAGAAGACTAGTTATAATCACTGACCTTAGTTACAGATACTGATTCGACCTTATGTTCATCCCCATTCTCCTCAGACTGTAAGGTTACATCTGGACCTGGAAACTTCTAACCTCTTAACTGACCCATCACAGGAACGACTAGTTATAATCCCCATGAAACTTAGTTACAGATAAGATCGTCCCCTTATGTCTCATCCCCATCTCCTCTAGACTGTAAGGTTACAATCTGGACCTGGACACTCTACCCCCTCTTACTGACCATCCAGACGACTAGTTATAACCCACTGACAACTTAGTTAAGATACTGATTAAAGATCCCTTTACTTATGTCTCATCCCCATTCCTCTAGACGTAAGGTTACAATCTGGACCTGGACTTCTACCCCTCTACAGGGACCATCACAGACTGACTAGTTATATCCACTGGACAACTTAGTTACCGATTAGATCTGTCACTTATGTCTCATCCCCCCATCTCCTCTAGACTGTAAGGTTACAATTCTGGACCTACATTCTACCCCTCTTATGAACCCATTCCCCACAGACCGACTACGTATAATACCACTGACAACTTAGTACCAGATAATGATTGTCACTTATGTCTCATCCCATCTCCGCTAAGGTAAGGTTACAATCTGGACTGGACACTTACTACCCCTCTTACGACCATCAAAGGACCGACTAGTATAATCCACTGAAACTTAGTTACAGATACTGATCTGTCACTTATTGTTTCATCCCCATCTACTCTACGATGTAAAGGTTACAATATGGGACCTGGACACTTCTACCCCTCTTACTGACCCATCACAGCCGAAGTTAGAACCCACTGACAATTAGTTCAGATAATGATTTCTTACCTATGTCTCATCCATCTCCTCTAGCGTAAGGTACAATCTGGACTGACATTCTACCATCTTACTGACCATCACAGACCGATAGTTATAAATCCACTGACAACTTAGTTTCAGATACTGATCTTCACCTTGTCTCATCCCCATCTCATCTAGACTGTAAGGTTACAATATGGACCTGGGACACTCTACCCCTCTTACTGACCCATCACAGACCGATAGTTATAATCCACTGACAACTTAGTTACAGATTGATCTGTCACCTTATGTCCATCCCCATCTCCCTCTAGACTGTAAGGTTAACAATCTGGACCTGGACACTTCCTACCCCTCTTATCGACCCCATCCTCACAGACCGACTAGTTTATTAATCCATGACAACTTAGGTTACAGTACTGATCTGTCACTTATGTCCATCCCCATCTCCTCTAGGACTGTAAGGTTACAATCTGGACCTGGACATTCTACCCTCTACTGACCACCACAGACCGACTAGTTATAATCCACTGACAACTTAGTACAATACTGATCGTCACCTATGTCATCCCCCATCTCCTCTAGACTGTAAGGTTACAATCGGACGGGACACTTCTACACCTCTTACTGACCCATCACAAGACCGACAGTTATAATCCACTGACACTTAGTACAGATACTGATTATGTTCACCTTATATTCTCATCCCCATCTCCTCTAGACTGTAAGGGACAATCTGGACCTGGACACTTTAACCCTCTTACTGACCCATCACAGACCGACTAGTTATTAATCCACTGACAACTAGTACAGATACTGATCTGTCACCTTTGTCTATCCCCATCTCTCTAGAATGTAAGGTTCAATCTGGACCTGGACACCCTACCCCTCTTATGACCATCCACAGGACCGACTAGTTATAATCCACTGACAACTTAGTTACAGATACTGATCTGTCACCTTAGTCTCATCCCCATCTCCTCTAGACTGTAAGGTTACATCTGGACCTGGACACTTCTACCACCTCTTACTGACCATCCACAGACCGACTGTTATAATCCACTGAACTTAGTTACAGATACTGATCTGTCACCTTATGTCTCATCCCCATCTCCTCTAGACTGTAGGTTACAATCTGGACTGGACACTTCTACCCCTCTTACTGGACCATCACAGACCGACTAGTTATAATCCACTGACAACTTAGTTACAGATACTGATCTGTCACCTTATGTCTCATCCCCATCTCCTCTAGACTGTAAGGTTACAATCTGGACCTGGACACTTCTACCCCTCTTACTGACCCATCACAGACCGACTAGTATAATCCACTGACAACTTAGGTACAGATACGATCTGTCTACCTTATGTCTCATCCCATCTCCTCTAGACTGTAAGGTTACAAATCTGGACCTGGACACTTCTACCCCTCTTACTGACCCATCACAGACTGACTAGTTATAATCCACTGACAACTAGTTACGATACTGATCTGTACCTTATGTATATCCCCATCTCCTCTAGACTGTAAGGTTACAATCTGGACCTGGACACTTTACCCCTCTTAGACCCATCACAGACCGACTAGTTATAACCCACTGACAACTTAGTTACAGATACTGATCTGTCACCTTATGTCTCATCCCCATCTCCTAGACTGGTAAGGTTACAATCTGGACCTGGACACTTTAACCCCTTACTGACCCATCACAGGACCGACTAGTATAATCCACTGACAACTTAGTTACAGATACTGATCTGTCACCTTATGTCCATCCCCATCTCCTCTAGACTGTAAGGTTACAATCTGGGACCTGGACACTTCTACCCCTCTTATGACCCATCACAGACCGACTAGTTATAATCCCCTGACAACTTAGTTACAGATACTGATCTGTTCACCTTATGTCTCATCCCAATCTCCTCTAGACTGTAAGGTTACAATCTGGCATGGACACTTCTACCCCTCTTACTGAACCCATCACAGACCGACTAGTTATAATCCACTGACAACTTAGTTACAGATACTGATCTGTCACCTTATGTCTCATCCCCATCTCCTCTAGACTGTAAGGTTACAATCTGGACCTGGACACTTTTACCCTCTTACTGACCCATCACAGACCGACTAGTTATAATCCACTGAACAACTGTAGTTACAGATACTGATCTGTCACCTTATGTCTCATCCCCATCTCTCTAGACTGTAAGGTTACAATCTGGACCTGGACACTTCTACCCCTCTTAATGACCATCACAGACCGACTAGTTATAATCCAATGACAACTAGTTACAGATACTGATCTGTCACCTTATGTCTATCCCCATCCTCCTTAGACTGTAAGGTTACAATCTGGACCTGGACACTTCTACCCCTCTTACTGACCCATCACAGACCGACTAGTTATAATCCACTGACAACTTAGTTACAGATATGATCTGTCACCTTATGTTCATTCCCATCTCCTTAGACTGTAAGGTTACAATCTGGACTGGACACTTCTACCCCTCTACTGACCCCATCACAGACCGACTAGTTATAATCCACTGACAACTTAGTTAAAGATACTGATCTGTCACCTTATGTCTCATCCCCATCTCCTCTAGACTGTAAGGTTACAATCTGGACCTGGACACTCTACCCCTCTTACTGACCCCCACAGGACCGACTAGTTATAATCCACTGACAACTTTGTTACAGATACTGATCTGTCACCTTATGTCTCATCCCATCTCCTCTAGACTGTAAGGTTACAATCTGGACCTGGACACTTCACCCCTCTTACTGACCCATCACAGACCGACTAGTTATAATCCCTGACAACTTAGGTACTAGATACTGATTGTCACTTATGTCTCATCCCCCTCTCCTCTAGACTGTAAGGTTACAATCTGGACCTGGGAACACTTCTACCCCTCTTACATGACCCATCACAGACCGACTAGTTATAATCCCACTGACAACTAGTTACAGATACTGATCTGTCACCTTATGTCTCTCCCCATTCCTCTAGACTGTAAGGTTACAATCTGGACCTGGACACTCTTACCCCTCTTACTGACCCATCACAGGACGACTAGTTATAATCCACTGACAACTTAGTTACAGATAATGATCTGTCACCATATGTCTCATCCCCATCTTCCTCTAGACTGTAAGGTTACAATCTGGACCTGGAACTCTACCCTCTACTGCACCACACACAGACCGACTAGTTATAATCCACTGCAACTTAGTTACAGATACTGAATCGTCACCTTTAGTCTCATCCCCATCTCCTCTAGGAGTAAGTTACAATCTGGACCTGGACACTTCTACCCCTCTACTGACCCATCACAGACCGACTAGTTATAATCCACGACAACTTAGTTACAGATACTGATCGGCTTCATCTATGTCTCATCCCCATCTCCTCTAGACTGTAAGGTTACAATCTGGACACTGGACACTTCACCCCTCTACTGACCCATCACAGAAAGACTAGTTATAATCCACTGACAAACTAGTTACAGACTATGATCTGTCACCTTATGTCTCATCCCATCTCCTCTAGACTGTAAGGTTACAATCTGGACCTGGACACTTCTACCCTCTTACTGACCCATCACAGACCGACTAGTTATAATCCACTGACAACTTAGTTACAGATACTGATCTGTCCACTTATGGCTCATCCCCATCTCCTCTAGACTGTAAGGTTACAATCTGGACCTGGACACTTCTACCCCCTTACTGAACCCATCACAGACCGATTAGTATAATACAATGACAACTTAGTACAGATACGATCTGTCACCTATGTCTCATCCCATATCCTCTAGACTGTAAGGTTACAATCTGGACCTGGAACACTTCTACCCCTCTTACTGACCCATCACAGACGATAGTTATAATCCAATGACACTTAGTTACAGATACGATCTGTCACCTTATGTCTCATCCCCATCTCCTCTAGTGTAAGGTTACAATCTGGACCTGGACACTTCTACCCCTCTTTACTGACCATCACAGACCGACAGTTATAATCCACTGACAACTTAGTTACAGATACTGATCTGTCACCTTATGTCTAATCCCCATCTCCCTAGACTGTAAGGTTACAATCTGGACCGGACACTTCTACCCCTCTTATGACCCATCACAGACGACTAGTTATAATCCACTGACAACTTAGTTAACAGTACTGATCTGTCACCTATGTCTCATCCCATCTTCCTCTAGACGTAAGGTTACAATCTGGACCTGGACAACTTCTACCCCTCTTACTACCCATCACAGACCGACTAGTTATAATCCACTGACAACTTAGTTACAGATACTGATCTGTCACCTTATGTCTCATCCCCATCTCCTCTAGACTGTAGGTTACAATCTGGACCTGGACACTTCTACCCCTCTTACTGACCCATCACAGACCGACTAGTTATAATCCATGACAACTTAGTACAGATACTGATCTTGCTCACCTTATACTCATCCCCATCTCCTCTAGACTGTAAGGTTTACAATCTGGACCTGGACACTTTACCCCCTCTTACGAACCATCACAGACCGACTAGTTATAATCCACTGAAACTTAGTTACAGAATACTGATCTGTCACCTTATGTCTCATCCCCATCTCTCTAGATGTAAGCTTTGCCGGGCAGGGCTGTCCATCCTATTGTACCACATTAATGCTGTAAGTAACGTACCACACTGAATCTAATCAACCGTTCCACGTTACTGACCAGCTTGGTGTGCCCCCCTGCTGGCCATGAAACTCCAGTCATTATCCCGAGCTAAAAAAAAAACTACAGTCCCAGACAAGACACTGGGTTGCAGCGCAAAACACTTCCTACCATGGCCACGCCCGGTGCCTGATGGGTAAGTGTACCGAAGAAATAGAGACTCTTTTGTGATGTTGAAAAACGTCCGAAGCTCTGAGTATAGGGGGTATCTATTAGAATATATACAGCGGACACGTCTACTAATACCCATTATGATATAGGGTATTATTAGTTACAGATACTGATCTGTCACCTTATGTCTCATCCCCATCTCCTCTAGACTGTAAGCTCTCGGGCAGGGCTGTCCATCCTATTGTACCACATTAATGCTGTAACGTACCACACTGAATCTACTCACTTTCACAGTACTGACAGCTTGTTAGTGCCCCCTGCTGGCCATGAACTCCAGTCATTATCCCGAGCTAAAAAAAACTACATGTCCCAGAAGACACTGGGTGCAGCACAAACACTTCCTACCATGGCCACGCCCGGTGCCTTATGGGTAAGTGTAGAAGAAATAGAGACTCTTTTGTGATGTGAAAACTGTCCAGCTCTGTATATAGGGGTATCTATATAGAATATATACAGCGACACGTCCTTACTAATACCCATTACTGTATATAGGGGTATCTATATAGAATATATACAGCGACACCTCCTTACTAATACCCGTTACTGTATATCAGGGTATCTATATAGAATATATACAGCGACACCTCCTTACTAATACCCATTACTGTATATCGGGGTATCTATATAGAATATATACAGAGACACCTCCTTACTAATTCCTGTTACTGTATATCAGGGTATCTATATAGAATATATACAGCGACACCTCCTTACTAATACCCGTTACTGTATATAGGGGTATCTATATAGAATATATACAGCGACACATCCTTACTAATTCCCGTTACTGTATATCGGGGTATCTATATAGAATATATACAGCGACACGTCCTTACTAATACCCGTTACTGTATATCAGGGTATCTATATAGAATATATACAGCGACACATCCTTACTAATACCCGTTACTGTATATCGGGGTATCTATATAGAATATATACAGCGACACATCCTTACTAATACCCGTTACTGTATATCGGGGTATCTATATAGCATATATACTGCGACATGTCCTGACTAATACCCATTACTGTATATCGGTCTTTTATAATGTACAGTGCTGCGTACCCAAGTGGCACTATATAAATAAAATTATACATACATACAATCCCCCATTGATTGATGATTTGTACTTTAATTGTCCTTTGTCGCCACCTAGAGGGCTTAGTATGGGACTAGGAGGTGAATAAGTGACTTGCAGGACGTTGGATCAAAGTCCAAAGTGTGAAAGAGGCTGATGACTTGACAAAGTCTGACATGCATAAGGAGACGGACAACTACACACAGTCAGGGGGTAGAACTCCCATTGATAGTAGATAATAGGGAAGATCTTACCCGGCCTTTCCTTTCAACGGGGGCAGATTCTGTAGCAGGACAGATTTGTCGCGTGACTGTGAAACAGGTAAATCAGTGGCGTAACTACAGACTTTGGGCCCCGATGCAAAATTTGGCCATGGGCCCCCCAACACTGCCGCAAACACAAATCAGCACCGCAAACCAAATAATCATTTCCATAAAAAACATCCAAATTCATTATTAACATTTTTCTTTAAAGGCAGTCATTTTAATACAGACAAACATACCCAAACACCTAGCAAAACTATCCAATCAGATTCAAGATCCTAAAACCTTCTAAAATAACTAACCAACTGACGCTAGTAACATGCTTGGCACACAGAGAGTGGTCAAAGCTTTGTATAGAACCACTGGTAAAATAGTTGGCACAAAACTGGTTAAATGCTTGGCACGCAGACACTGATAAACTGGTTTGGAAACTGACACTGGTAAAGGGTTGGCACTGCACACGGACAGACACTGGTTAAATGTTTGGCACATGGACAATGGTAAAAATGATTTGTACACAGACCACTGGTAAAACAGTTGGCACACAGACTGGTTAAATGCTTGGCATGCAGACACTGATAAACTGCTTGGGAAACTGGCACTGCACACAGCCAGGCACTGGTTAAATGCTTGGCACACAGACAATGGTAAAAATGATTTGTACACAGACCACTGGTAAAACAGTTGGCACACAGACTGGTAGTTTGGAAACTTAGCACAAAATGGGGCCCCTTCTTGGCCAAGGGCCCTGGTGCGGTCTCATCCCCTGCACCCCTGGTAGCTACGTAAATAGCTGGATACACTGCCATGAAGATTCCCTGTGAGATTGCATGTTAAAATGCACATCTATAAAGACACCTCCCCAATACATCTAGAAATCCATCTAACTTAATTTAAAGGATAAGTCCTGTGAAATATTTTACACTTCCACACACACTGAAATACTGCCTTCTATTCTGTTACTTGTTCTCCCAGCTGTCAGTCATGGATTTAGCTCTTGACATCACAGCATATGACTCAATGCTATTCCTCTCGCTGGCTCTTCTAAACATGTGTGAGCTTGTAAAAGAGCTTGGAGAGGAAGCTGAAAACTTTTGCGAGGCAGAGGAAAGAGGGAGAAGTCACCCATCTGTCAGCTTTCTAACTATTGAGGTTTTAGGGTTTGGGGGTAATTTAACTGTTTATAATTTTCCATTTAAGATGTTAACTTGCCCTTTAAAACCTTTCCACCCACTTTCCTCACTCCACAACTTTTATTTGATCCGTAAATCAGAATTTGATATTGGAAGGTTTCTAGACAACTTACCTGGCAAATATCGATCTAAAAATGATTGTTCCCCGAAACGTCATTGGAACATCAGCAGGTAAATCTAGTCAAAAAGGTCAACCTTAAAGGCAAGTCCACCCATCAGATAAACAAGTGTATATAGATTAATTACCCCCAAAACCAAAATGGTGAGAAAGCTTAGAGATGAAAGACTAACCTGTCTGCAGATTTCATTCTTCCTGTAAAATTTCATTCATAATTTTGATGTGATTATTGTTTCCACCTTTTAGAGGGTCATTACCCAATTAAAGATGGCTCCTGCAAAACAGCGCGTGGCTGTGATTGGTGCTGGAGCAGCCGGTCTGTGCTCCGCTCGCCACCTCCTGGCAAGGCCTTTGTTCTTTGACCCTCCAGTTGTATTTGAGAAGACGGGGAATGTTGGTGGTACCTGGGTGTATACAGACAGTGTGGAGAGTAACTGTCACTCCAGCATGTACAGAGACCTCAGGTGGGTAGCAGGTCAATATGCTGATTGCAATAATATTACGTACACTTTTGCTTTCTATTTCTACAGTAAAAGGACATCTGTAGTGTTGTTGATCTGCCCCCTTCTGGCAGATATAGGAAGACGTGCTTTGAAAGAAGCACCTTTTAATTAAAGGAGAACTAAAGCTAGTATTTAATTTAGTTATTAAACAAGAACTTAAGCTAGTATATAGATGAGCCTGAATGTACGTTGCTAACTAGCTTATAGTTATAACTCTCACCTCTGTAATTAGCAGCATTGTGGATAATTCATCTATAATTGTGCATCCCATCCCTAGTGAGTAACAATTGTTTTTCCTACTCTGTGCTGAGTCCAGTGGCGTAACTACTGCCCTTGCCACCCCCGCGCGTGGGCCCGGACGGTAAGACAACTATTAGTAACGTGCTGAAAACTTTCCTAAGATATTAACTTAAAGTAACCAATCAGCTCTTACTGGTATTCTGGTATTCTACAGATGGAACAATGGGAGCAAATAGCAAACATCTGATTGGCTGGTTTGAAATGTTTGTGTCCATGCTATAAATTAGCCCTGATATGTGTTTGTTTTTGTGGTGGGATATAATTACTTATAGACAATCAATGAGTTTTCACAAATGATGATTGACACTCCCTGTAGACCAACTTGATGCTGTTCTTCCCTCCCATGCTCCCGAACAGTTAGTTCACACAAATGTTAAATGAGACAACCTATGTTTATTGTGTAAGCAAGTTGTGGACATGCAGCTCCAATAGTGTCATTTTAAAGGGCAAGGTCACCCCTCAAATAAAAAATTGTATATAGGTAAATTGCCCCCAAACCGGCAATAGTTAGAAATCTAAGAGATGTAAGCCTAACCTGAAATGCTGCCTGATGTTCTTTTACCTCTATTTTTGCTTCCTGGTTCTTCCTGTTAGCAGCTGTCAGTTATGGATATAACAGTTGACATCACAGCCAATGACTGAATGCTATACCCCTAACCCACTCTTGTGAGCATGTGCAAGCTTGGAGAGGAGGCTGGAACCTTTTGAGAGGCAGGGGGAAAGGGGAAAGCATATGGGGTGAATATGCCCTTTAATGATATTATAAGTAGTCAGAGGATCAATGTCAAATGAGAGACAGAGAATCAGTGTAATGGGGTGTTAACGTGTTACCTTACAATGTCAACTCCTGTAGGACTAATCTGCCCAAAGAAATCATGGAGTTCCCTGACTTCAGCTTTGACTCGTCCCTTCCATCTTTCCCTCACCACTCCAAAGTGCTGCAATACCTGGAGGATTACACAGACCAATTCGGGATCCGACCACATATACGGGTAAGGTGAGATCTGGAGCTCAGAGCAACAATAAACCTGGAACCCTCTATTGCTGCACCTTCTGTACAACTTTATTTATAACTAACGGAGCATTAATAATAATCTCCTGCACAGTTATCAGTTATTATATGTACAGCAGTAAGGACTGCTGTTTGTAGGGAAATGCACATATTCCAAAGCCATATAAATGTCCTTATTGGCACAGAACATCTCAGGGTTCCTTTTCTTAAAGGACACGTTCAACCCTCAAATGAAAAATTCTATATAGGTAAATAAATCACCCACTAAAGCCCACTAACAATAGTGGACAGATGTAGAACTAACCTTTTATAGGCTCATTGGCTATGATTTCAAGTCACATCCATGACTGGCAGCTGCTAATCAGAATTACCAGGAATCAGGAAGAGGGGGAACCGAACATTGAGAATCTTTTCAGGTTTGACTTACATCTCTCAGATTTCGAACTAATGCAGTTTTGGGGTTTGGGAGTGATTTAACTCTATATCATTTTTCAATTGAGGGCTGGACTTTCCCTTTAACCCCTTTCCGCAAACCTAGACCTATTTAACAAGAGCCCAGGTGGGAGAGGGTTGTGATTGGTTAGTTAGGGATCTGATACATTGCAGTATTTATCTTACAGCTGTTTTTAACATCCTCTATTGTTCTGCAGTTCCACCACACAGTGATATCAATCCTTCCTGTCCCGAGGAACCAGGACACTGGGCAGGTTGCTTGGGATGTGACCTCCCTTAGAGAAGATCAGATCCATCCAGTGACTGAGAGGTTTGAGGCTGTTATGGTCTGTGTGGGGTAAGAGACAGCTCTCATATCCTCCTGTATTTATATCTCTTCTTTCTCTGGTAAATCGATTACCTTGGTATGTTCTGAATCTCTTTGGGTGCAGTTATAGTGAATCATGTTAAAGGGTATCTCCACCCTTAATAAAAACCTTTTGCTATAATGTAGGGCATCCCTGCCCACCCCCAACCGTTATATCAGTTTAGTAAAAAAAAAGATTTAGAACTGTACTTACAGCCCCTCGCTCCTGTGGGGCACTGATCCGGCTGCCTGCTTCCCGGGAATAGCAAATGGGCTGGACCGACAGCCACGTCTGTGATTGGCTGAGAGGCAGGAGAGCGCTGCGGGAACGAAGGGCTGTAAGTACAGTTCTGAATCTTATTTTGCTAAACTAACACAGCGGTTGGGGGTGGCAGGGATAGCCTACACTACAGAAAAAGGTTGTTACGCTAGGTGGATGGCCAGCAATGGATGGATCTGGATGATGGTGGGGTTGGGGGGTGGTGGAAAGGGCTCTACTGTGTAGGTCACACTACCTCCCGGGGGCTGCAAAGAGGCAGAAACATTTTTGCAGGAAGACAGTTCCTATCCGTCACTTTCCTGGACTTTGGACAAGCACTGCAAGAGAACCATAAGGAGCAGAGATGTAAGGTAAGGATTTTTTAAACTACACAGTCAGTAGGGGGCCAGTAGTGGGTTACACTTTAGTTTGGGGGGGTGGACATGCCCTTTAAACTATAGGATGGCTTCATGGTTATCGTGGGATTACTGATGAGAGAGTCTTGAATGTTCTTACCATTCACTTTAAGAGGCCCCTTGGATATGTGGTGAAATGTCTGCAGGTCTATTTAAAGGGTCATACCCACCCTTACATCAAAAACTGGTCACTTGTCATTCATTTCCTCTAACCCCAACTGCTGCTTTAGCACTTTATGACATGCATTCTAACCAGATACCTAATGATAAGTATTGCCACGTTCTCTCACTTTCTGGCAGAGGTTGCCGCCTCTTCCCCAGTTAAGTGAGCTTTTAGGAACTTGAGCATGTGCAGTGGAGGCAGCAGAGGAAAGAGCAGTCAATCATTGGATGTGATTTTAGATGTGACAGCCTTGATTGACTGCATGGAGGGAGGAGCCATCTTACTCTGCCAGAATGGGGACAATAATTAAAGGGCATGTCCACCCCCAAAACTAAAATTTAACCCCTTACTGGCCACATCAAGTAGTTTAAAACAATCCTTACCTTACATTCCTGCTCAAAATAGTTCCCCTGCTGTGCCCCTCCAAAGTCCAGGAAACTGCTGTGTAGGAGCAGCCCTCCCTGCCTCTCAGCCAATCACGGACGTGGCTGCCTGTCCCGCCCCCTGCTTTCAATTCCATGCAAGCAGAGGGCCTGAACACTGCAGCGGAGGAGAGAGGGCAGGTAAGTAAGAATCGGGGGACTTTCTAACAATTATATTAATGCGGTTGGGGCTGGGGGAGCATGCCCTACCACATATCAAAAGTTAAATTTCGGGGTGGACATGCCCTTTAAATATCTGGTTAGTAGTGGAATTGGGAGCAGCGGTGGCGTAACTAGCGTCCGGGGGGGGGGGGGCTGGACAGTAAGAGGGACCCGCCACAAGCCCACAACCTTCGCGATCAGCTGTTTTTAAACAGCTGATCGCACATATGAAGGAAACATATGCATGATCAGCTATTTAAAACACCGAACCCAACTTCGGTCCAGCTGTTAAAAAACGGCTGATCATGAAGGGGGGAGGCGATGCCCCTGGGGGGCTGGTAGCGGCAGGGGTGTCTCTCTAAGGAGGCAATATCAGAGAGGCGGCAGGCAGAGCAGAAGGAAAATAGAATTGCAGGTGCTTGAGCATTTTTCCTCTTAGCTCTGGACTAACTGCCGCATTACTGCAGGCCCTGCCCTGATCGTTATAGGGTAAGTGGGGTCATTATCTGAGTGTGCAGAGATGGACACATCTTATTTTCAATGTAGTTTGGGTGATCTGGGCATTAGGGCATGTTATATGTACCAGTCTGTCTGATCTGGGCATTACGGCATGTTGTATGTACCAGTCTGTCTGATCTGGGCATTAGGGCATGTTGTATGTACCAGTCTGTCTGATCTGGGCATTAGGGCATGTTATATGTACCAGTCTGTCTGATCTGGGCGTTACGGCATGTTATATGTACCCTCTGGTCTGATCTGGGCTTAAGGGCATGTTATATATCCTGTTGATCTGGCTAGGGCTGAAGACCTTGTCTGGCATCTGGGCATTAGGGCATGTTTATGTACCAGTCTGTCTTCTGATTGATGAGCCAGTCTGGGATGGGCATACGGATGGTTATGTACCAGTCTGTCTGATCAGGGCATTACGGCATGTTATATTGTACCAGTCTGTCGGATGGCATCGGGTTTAGTCATCTGTAGGGTTACGGCATGTTAAGTACCAGTCCGTTTGATCTGGCATTAGGCGTTGATATGTCCAAGTCTACCTGTCTGATCTGGGCATTACGGCATGTTAATGTACCAGTCCCTGTCTGATCTGGGCATTACGGCATTATGTTATATGTACGTTCTGTCTGATCTGGGCATATGGCATGTTATTATGTACGCAGTCTTCTGAACTGGGCATTACGGCATGTTTATATGTACAGTCTGTCTGATCTGGGCATTAGGGCATGTTATATGTACCATCTGTCTGATCTGGGCATTAGGGCATGTTTATGTACCATTCTGTCTGATCTCTGGGCATTACGGCATGTTATATGTCCCAGTCTGTCTGATCTGGGCTTAGGCATGTTATATGTACCAGGTCTGTCTGGATCTGGGCATTAGGGAGGGCCATGTTATATGTAACCATTCTGTCTGATCTGGGCATACGGCCATGTATTATGTACCAGTATCCTGTCTGATCTGGTGCCATTAGGATGTTATATGTAACCCGATCTGTCTGATCTGGGCAGTAGGGCAGTATGTCCTCGATTGTAGATGTTATACCAGTCTGTCTGAATCTGGGCATTAGGCATGTTATCTGTACCAGTCCCTGTCTGATCTGGGCTTAAGTGCATGTTATATGTACCAGTATGTCTGAATCTGGGCTTTACGCTGTTAATATGTACCAGTCTGTTCTGATTGGGGCATTAGGGCATGTTGTTATAGTAACAGTCTGTCTGTCTGGACATTAGGGCATGTTTATATGTGACCGAGTTCGTCCTGATCTGGGCGTTACGGCATGTTATATGTACCAGTCTGTGTCTGATCTGGGCAGTACGTGCATGTTATATGTCAGTCTGTATGATATCGGGCATTAGGGCATGTTATAGTCGTAACCCAGTCTGTCCTGATCTGGGCATACGGCATGTTTATATGTCACCAGTCCTGTACTGAATCTGGGATTACGGCATGTTGTATGTACCAGTCTGTCTGATCTGGGCGTTACGGCATGTTATATGTACCTATCTGTGTGAGCTGGGCGTGAAGGCAACTTGGTTAGGTTAGTGCCCTGCTAAAAGGATCTACCTTGACGTGGTGGCAGGCTTACAAACTTCTTTACAAAAAAAAAAATCTTTTATTCTGCAGGAATTATTCCGTATAAATACCGCCATGATGTGAAGTTTAAAATGACCAAATGTTTATCCTCAGCCATTCTTGTATGCCACACCCACCTAACCCTGATTGTGGTGGTGCACTTCATGGCCCCTAGTAGTACAAAGGGGTGGCATTCAAAAGTTTGGCTCAGGTGGCAAAAACCCTAGAGATTCCCCTGGATAACAGACAAGTGACCTTTTTTGGTTTTAACTTTGAACATGCCCTTTATCAACTCAATGGTCTCAATGGCTTTATCAACCCCCTACTACAAAATACACCTTGTGGTATAAGAGCATGTAGTCCTGCAGGAAACTTTTTGTGGCCCCTTGAACCTTCCTGGACTGGGATCTCCTCCATTTTTCTTTATGTTTGGTTCATTTTACTCATTTGTTAAAATCTTTTCTCTAGACATTACTCTCATCCCTACGTTCCCAACATTGCTGGAATTGAAACTTTCCAAGGTAAGTTTGTTATGCGATAGGAAAACATCAGTAAGCCATAACTTGGACATGTCATAAACAAATATAAGAATGATCAATCAGATGGATTAATGTATTTTCTACTTTTTTACAGGTAATGTACTTCACAGTCACTTTTACCGTTACCCGGAGGTCTTCTCCTCCCGTTCGGTGGTACTGTTGGGTGCAGGTCCTTCTGGTGTGGACATTGCCATGGAGTTGGTTCCTCATGCTAAACACATTACCTTGAGTCACCGGGGCCCTGGCTTTCAGTGGGCTGTACCAAAAAACATGTCTATGGCTCCTGAAATAGTCAGTGCTGCTCCCCACACTTTGATATGTGAGGATGGAACCCAACTGGAGGCAGATACATTAATATACTGTACAGGGTACAAATATAACTTCCCTTTCCTGGTGCCTTGGGAGAGGTCCTCAAATCCAAGTTATGAGCCCCAAGTAAACATCTCTAAAACAGAAGGGAATGAAAGTAATGAACTTCTGGAGTCTTCTGTGATGGTGGATCACATTGAGTCTCAAGAGGTGACCAGGTTTTCCAAGGACAGTGCAATACCTACATTTCATTTATTAGAAGAGGATGAGCTAGGATCTGATATGGGGCAAGGTCACATGCCACCCCTCTACAAGCATCTTATTCATGCTCATTATCCTTCCATGTGCTTTATTGGAGCTCCTAAAATAGCAGTACCCTTTCTGATGTTCAACTGTCAGGTTCAGTTCTTTTTGGCAGTGCTAGAGGGTAAGTGTCTGTTGCCTTCCCCAGAGGAAATGCTTTTTGACTCCAGAGAAGAGTTGAAGAAACATCTCAGGGATGGTCAGCCCCTTAAATATCTTCACCGCCTAGAGAAAGGCCAGTGGGATTACTACGATTGGCTGGCAGAGACCGCAGGATTTGATCCATTGCCTCCTGTGTTGAAACATTTATATGAGGCTTGCAGAGGTTTTAGGAAATTGGATCCTAAGTCTTACAGGGGCATTAACATTCAAATCCTGAACGAGGAAAAATATCAACTAAACTCAGGACACAGTTAGGACACCTCTATTTTATATTCTCAAGGGCCTCATTTGGCTGCAAGGGTAACATTAGAAAGTGGGTTTTCAATATTTGTATTTCAGTTCTATGTCTGGTTGCTATGGCCATTGTCTTTTGCAATGCTCGTAAAATTATAAAAAAAAATTAGCCAACTATTCCTTTAATTGTGCTTGTGAAGGTTCTCATTCATCCAGGTCATGGTATATCTGTAATATTCATCCATCCAGGTCATGGTATATCTGTAATATTCATCCATCCAGGTCATGGTATATCTGTAATATTCATTCATCCAGGTCATGGTATATCTGTAATATTCATTCATCCAGGTCATGGTATATCTGTAATATTCATCCATCCAGGTCATGGTATATTTGTACTGATTCATCCATCCAGGTCATAGGGAATATGTAATATTCATCATCCAGGTCACGGTAATCTGTAATATCATCCATCCAGGTCATGGTATATCTGTATATTATCCATCCAGGTCATGGTCTATCTGTCATATCATTCAATCCAGTCCATGGTATTATCTGTATAATCATCCATCCAGGTCATGGTATATCTGTAATATTATCATCCAGGTCACGGTATAGACTGTAATATTCATCATCCAGTATGGTATTCTTGTAATATTCATTCATCCAGGTCATGGTATATCTGTAATATTCATTCATCCAGGTTCAGGTGTATATCTGTAATATCATTCATCCAGGTCATGGTATATCTGTAATATTCATTATCAGGTCATGGTATATCTGTAATATTCCATTCATCCAGGTCATGGTATATCTGTAATATCATTCATCCAGGTCATGGTATATCTGTAATATTCATCCATCCAGGTCATGGTATATCTGTAATATTCATATCAGTCATGGTATATCTGTAATATCCATCCAGGTCATGGTATATCTGTAATATTCATTCATCCAGGTCTGGTATATCTGTAATATTCATTCATCCAGGTCATGGTATATCTGATATTCATCCATCAGGTCATGGTATATCTGAATATTCATCCATCAGGTCATGGTATATTGTAATATTCATTCATCCAGGTCATGGTATATCTGTATATTCATTCATCCAGGTCGATATCTGTATATTCATCCATCAGGTCATGTGTATTCTGTATTCACCATCCAGGTCAGGTATATCTGTAATATTCATCCATCGGTCACGGTATATCTGTATATTCACCATCAAGGTCATGTATATCGTATATTCATCCCGGTCATGGTTATCTGTAATTCTTCATCCAGGTCATGTATATCTGTAATATCATCCATCAGGTCATGGTATATCTGTATATTTATCATCCAGGTCACGGATACTGTAATATCATTCATCAAGGTCATGGTATATCGGTATATTCATCCATCCAGATCATGGTATATCTGTAATATTCATTCATCAGATCATGGTATATCTGTAATATTCATTCATCCAGGTCATGGTATATCTGTAGATTCGATATCCAGGTCATGGTAATCTGTAATATTCATTCATCCAGGTATTGGTAATTCTGTATATATTCATTCATCCCAGGTCATGGTATATCTGTAATATTCATTCATCCAGGTCAGTGGTATATTCTCATATATTCATATTATTCATCCAGGTCATGGATAATCTGTAATATCATCCATCCAGGTCAGGTATATCTGTAAATTCATTCATCCAGGTCATGGTATATCTGTAATATTCATTCATCAAGGTCATGGTATATCGTGTAATATTCATCCATCAGGTCATGGTATATCTGTCAATATTCATTCATTACAGGTCATGGTATATCTGTATATTCATTCATCACAGGTCATTGTATATCTGTTGTACATTAGATCAACTGGACTTGAAATGTAGTTCTTGAAGACGTTTCGCTAGTCATCCGACTGGCTTTCTCAATTCAGAATGACTTGACAAGAATCTGTGGCAATTATGTACCCTGGAAAATCCCAATTGCATATCACAGCCAAGTGTTAGGGTGTGATTAGATAGTGGCAAGAGGTGTTATAGGAACGCCAGAGTAGGTGTTAAAACAGCATTGTACATGGCAGCAGTTGGTGTCGAACCCCCCCACCTCTATTTAGGCTTGGTTTCTTTATTTTCACATAAATGGCCTCCTTAACATCTCTTGAACCGTCACGTTCCTTCGCCAATATGTAAAATTGTACAATCTTCAAAGGTATGTCCTTTATCCTTAAGATGCAGGTACACGGCTGAGTCCTGACCCGAGGAATTGGCTCTATAGTCAGCAGCATCAACTCTGTAACATACAAGGTGGCAAAATATGTAGCTAACATCTTAGGACCTTTGGTGGGAAGTTCTAAGCATCACATCCAGAACTCTCAGGAATTCACCAACAAGATTGAAGATATAGTACTTGGTGCAGAAGAAACTATGGTGTCCTATGATGTGACATCTCTCTTCACCTGTATACCCACCAAGGAGGCTGTTGACATGGTGAGAAAACGGCTGGGCCAAGACATTCTGAATTGAGAAAGCCAGTCGGATGACTAGCGAAACGTCTTCAAGAACTACATTTCAAGTCCAGTTGATCTAATTGAATACAACAGATATTCCTTTAATTCATTGATTAAAGACCGGTAGGTTAAGGAGCTATGCCTTACCTCCCGTTCTATTGAGCAGGAGCGACGGACGAAGAAAGAAGATATTTACCTTACACGCGATTCTCCACAGCAGCAGTGGAAATTCCCGACTGCTTCCTGTTCAAAGTAACTATAGCATGCATTATTGGGCATGCGCGCTATAGTTACTCTGAACCAGGAAGTGGTCGGGACCTGTCACTGCTGCTGCGGAGGATCGCGTGTAAGGTCAATATCTTCTTTCTTCGTCCGTCGCTCCTGCTCAATTGATTGAAGAACAGGAGGTAAGGCATAGCTCCTTAACAAATTGTAAATTGTAAAAACACCAATATTAATAAGGGGGGGGGGTGGAGTGGGGGTTTAACATCCAGGAATTATTGTTTAAAAGGGGAACTAAAGCACAAATAAGAGTAATTTAACTGAGGACGGGCCAGTGATTTGGCACCCTGGATCTCTCACCTTTTCTTTAGTTATGTGCTGCATATAACATAAAAATCACTAGGGATAAATGGAAATTCTACATTTTAGATACCGTATATACTCGAGTATAAACCGGCCCGAGTATAAACCGAGGTACCCAATTTCACCTAAAAATCTAATAAAAGTTGTTGACTCGAGTATAAACCGAGGGTAGAACTTGGCATTCAAGATGTTTGGAAACTACAACTCCCAGCTAATAAAGCATGCTGGGAGTTGTAGTTTCCAAAACATCTTGAATGCCACCCTCAAACCCAGTTAAGTTTGTACCTGTGGGCTCTCTGCATCCAGGATCTGTGGACTCTCCTCCATCCAAGGGCTTCCTAGGACTGTGTGCTGGTAAGTTCCTCTCCAGTTCCTCTCCGGCAGCAGCGTCCTCTCCATTCCTGGCAGCAGCGTCCTCTCCATTCCGGCAGCCGCACGATCAGTCCATGTACTGGCGCGCCGGCTGACGTCACTAATTGGCGACGATCTTCTTCAAAGGTGAGTGACTCGAGTATAAACCGAGTCCGAGTTTTCAGGCTGATTTTTCAGCCTGAAAAACTCGGTTTATACTCGAGTATATACGGTAATATATACACTTTTAGAAAATCGAAATATAAAATCTTGTGAGATATGCCGACTAGTGAGAAAGAGATATTATGGTAAAAGATTCAACACCCCATTACAATGCCCTTGGCAAATCCTTGAATTAGTGAAAAATCCACAATTAAGAAATTGATTACAAGGTGAATCATAGTCGATTGGTCGGTTGCAGATTATGATCAGCTGCCCTCTTGGAATAAATTCGGATTTGTTGAAGTAAATTTGCTTGCTAGATTTTCTTTAAATAAAGTTATTTAAAAATATGTAACTGTTAAAGTTTTGTAACATAAATGTAATGTTCCTTATGGATGTTACAGAATATTTTATACACTGTATTGTATATATTGTAGCCAACTATCAGGGTTATAATTATTCAATAAAAGATCTTATCGTTTAAAATGGTGCTAATTTTGCCCCAACCAATCAGATGTTAGCTTTCAAATGTTAAATAAGATCTGATTGGTTGGGGCAAAATTAGCGCCATTTTAAACTATAAGAACTTTTATTGAATAACCCTGTTTCCAGCCTGAACTGTGGTCTATTTCCATTTTTACTTCCAGCTCATCAGCTCTACCTTGTGACCATTTTGGGGAAAAAGTTTGTGTCTTAAAGGGAAAGATGATGGGACTGGGTCTGGTAGGGACACATTAAATACATATAATCAACAGGGATCTATTAAAGGGATTTTAAAATATAGTTTTTTGATCATAGCCCCAAGGATTCTTTTTTCTGTTTTTGTGCATTATTGTGCCAATCAGCTGCAATGTGCGGGGATTATAGCCCAATCAATTGCACTGGATGACATCACATCCCAAACTCCGCCAGCTGTATCACAGGCCAATAACAGTGATCAGAGTTCTCAGAACAAGGACACATATAAATGAAAAGTCACGGGGTTACTGGAACCAAATCAACGCCATTGAAAATGATGACAATTCCATCCTAAAACATAAAAACTAGTGACTTGTCAGTTATCTGTCTACCACCCCAACTGCTATTTTTTATTTGGATGTTGTATAAAGACATACGTCCATCTAGTCCAACCTTTATACCCTACCCATAATGTCTGTATAACAGTTACATAGTAACATAGTATTGGAGGTTGTATAAAGACATACGTCCATCTAGTCCAACCTTTATACCCTACCCATAATGTCTGTATAACAGTTACATAGTAACATAGTATTGGAGGTTGTATAGAGACATACATCCATCTAGCCAACCTTTATACCCTCCCCATAATGTCTGTATAACAGTTACATAGTAACATAGTATTGGAGGTGTATTCTATCATATCAAAGGCCTTAGACTGGTCCCAGTGACAAAAGGTATTTCCCACACTCACAAGACCTGCAACGCCATTAGGGCGCTCCCGGACCCCCAATACTGCGGAAAAGGTGGATTACCCTTAACTGTGCAGTGCTGCGAGGGAGAAAGCACCAGGTGTGCTACCTCAAAGAGGCGATTGAACAATCTTTGCCAAAGATTTTCCTATCCGTATTGAGTTAAGCGATGGGGTGCCAGTTCTCTATATAGAAGAATCTAACCCTTTTGACAGCAGAATCAAAGCAGAACGCCTCATGGAGGGTGGAAGGAGACCCTCAGAAAGGGAGTCCGAAAAAACCTCCACAAGACTAGGGCCAGGACATCACAAAAGGCCTTGTAGAACTCCCCTGTGAGCCCAGGGGCCCAGGGGATTTCTTAACAGCAAGGCCTTCTATGGCTGCCACACCTCCTCCACAGTGATATCCCCTATCAAAGAATCCAAGGATATCAGATCTTTTTGAACAGGAGCCTGCTCTCAAAAAGTTGGATATGCTGGCTGGCTGAGCTCTTTCTCAGACAAAGAGGTCAGTATAAAGCTCTTAACAACCGACAGGACACCTGCTGGGGATGTCTCCAGGGTCCCCATCACTCCCCTGCAACCGCTAATGATTTGCGAGCGACGGAGTCCCTGCAACTCTGATAAGGATCGGGAGAATGGTGTGACCCATTATTCTCTCAAAGTTCAGGGAGGCCAGAGGTCATACTGCGAAACCTCCTCATCTGAGACTTTACCCTGGTGATCTCCCCAAAGTCACACACAATCAGACACCAGCTATCCAACTCCTCTTAAGTTTTAGATAGGCATGATATTTACTTTGTACCTATAATCGATAGGCCTCGAAAGAGTCGTGCGGTCCTCTTTTTGGTGATCTCCCACATTCTGTCCTACTGCGGCAGACATCCCTCAGGGACTCCTGACTGAAGAAGGCCAAAAAAGACTGTTTAGTACATTCCTAGTCAAGGATGGTCGAATTGAGGTGCCAGAAACCCTACCTCTCGAGGGGGCTCTGGAATATTCAGGACATGACCACCAAACAGTGATCTGAGAACTCTACTGCCTTCACCTCAGAGGGAGAGTAATAGAGTCCTTTTTACAAAAAACCTATCTATCCTACTACTACTACTACTATGGAAAGTGTAACCCGTGAGGCGGAGATTGGCGAGATGTGCACATTTACCAGACCTGCCTCTCTAATAAGCCCTTCAAAAATACGCTGTGCGTACCCCAACCTGCCAGCCGGCCTCTCCTGTCCATTGGCCAGCGATGGTGATAAAATCCCCACCAAACACTACAGGCTGGGCCGTAAAAGAAAAGGGCTTTATTCTGGTAAACAATTCCTTCCTCTCGGCCTTCATCTGAGGGCCATAAAATTATTAGCCGCAGAGGCGAACTGTTCACCAGAACACCATAAGCATGCAGCGTCCCATCCGATTTCAACACCACTTTTGACCGTTACCATATCTGTTTTAAAAAGAACAGCCCCTCACTGTAAGGCTCGGCGGCAAGAGACCAAAAGGACGGTCCACAGGACCAGTCCTTAGCGCGATGGATCTCAGCCAAGGTGGTGAGCCGGGTTCTCCTGCCAAAAGAAATGTCTGCTCAATTCGGGAGAAGAAAAAAAAACGCCATGTGACGTGCACTTACAGACCTGATGGAGGCAACATTAACGGTTTCCACATCTATTGGAGGGGGCACAGCCCATTTACAAGGTGAATGAAGTTATGGGGGTGTTTCATTTACCCTTCTTTACCCTCCTCCCCTCATCTACGGACCCTTCCCTTTAGCTGAGAGGACGAATGGTAAACCGCTCAGCCTCTGATTGTCTATAAAAATTAAGTCAGGTGGAAAAAGAGGTTTCTCTAGCTAATTCTCTCTCCAGCCTCGCTATTTTTCCTCCGGGTTGTCCTCTCCTAGCACAGAGCATGGTGGTACTCTCTTGGCCCCAGAGCAATGCGAAGGGGACACTTCTCCAGTGTCCACTGCTTCCCCAGCAACTGCTACAACCTCAGAGCACCTCCTCGGAGACTACCATCTCCTCCGCAAACTCTTGCACAATTTGCTGCAAGAGACAGGGCAAGAGGTTGTAAGTGGGCCCCATCTCACCGCAGACACTGTTAGGGCAGTCTTTCGCATTGTGCCCCAGTTAAGGCAATAGGGCACACTTCAGTTTGTACAAACTTTGAAAGATGACGAAAAGACCCTCACTTCCAGCACTGATGCGGCTGGCCCAGATAGAAGCATTGGATCCTATCCCTGCCGATATAAAGGCAGAATTCGGTGCTGTGGGAACGTTACAGACTGTGTTCAGTATAACGCTGCACTTCCAACCACCATCCCAAATTCCGCTGTCATCAAGGTTCTTAAACATGTCGCTTTGGACGGAGCCAGGTGCGGAGGCCTGAGGGCGGGAATGCTCTCATTAAAGACCTTTATGGTCACTCTCACAACACCGGCCGGGAAAACCGCCACCACCCGAAAGCCAATCCACCAAGCAGGATCCCTGTCATACTTTTCCCAAACTCATCCCGACCTTGGGGGGACACAAGCTGATGACAAACTCCCCTGGACTGGGCCCAGAAATAAAGGCAAAGATGTTCCACTGCCTCAAACCCAACCGGAGGAGTCTGTCAATCACCTTGCTGCCTATCCGGAGAAGGGCCCTCCCCACCCACTTCAAGTTCACCACATCCTCCTACCCCCATGTACATGTTACCATACACAGATTTTGTGCTATTAGCAGGATCAGTCCTCCGTGTAGCAGAATGAGTGTCTCTGGCAGCGGACGCATATGATAGGTTTGGTCCCTGCAGGTGAAACTGGAGGCTGCTTAGCGGAAATAGATTGAACCTTTGCATAACTGGGACCAGATGATCCAGTCAGATCTTACAGGGGGACACACACAGAACGACAGGGGAACCTTGGACACAGACACTGGGGCTGACACAGAGGAGATTGGGAAACAGACACACAGCAGGAGCAGGGGAAAGGGAAACAGGTGCTGGCCAGCAGGGACCGGGTGATCACATTACCACCTATTGGTGGACCCTCCATCCACTGGCCTCAGGCTCTGCCGCCATCTCTCGGACGCTGGGGGGGATCGATCACCCAGAGCTTCCGCCATCTCCAGCTTAGGAACCAAGATTTAGATTCCCCTAAACTGCCACTCTCTTCCCAATAGAAACTTGCTTGGGGACTTTAACTGTTGGCAAACGTCTTGCTGATCTCTTCTCTACCAAGATGGCGCGGTGGACTTGCTTGGACCAGTCTGAAATAACTTTCCTGCTTCCCTGACCCTCTCCGCTCCTTAGCTTCCTCAGATGCAGTGCTAATAGCAGGATCTGTGCTGATTGGTCCAATGCGAGATCCAACTCCTTCCTGAAACCACACCTCTGAAACACCAGAACCAGCTGACACAGCCTTGAATCCAAAGGGCGCTGCAAGGTACTTTCCTCTCAATGCCCTGAAATAAGATTGCCTCTTACATATGGGAACTTTATCTTTACGTTCCTTACAGCCATACTGACAGACTCTTCTCCTTTCTGGGCAGGTTTTGGCAGTCAGGGAGGAGCATGGGCCCACTCGTAGCTGCAGGTGTGATGTCACTGGCAGGATCAAGATGGCTGCCGAACCACATGTTCCAGACGTGTTTGGTGTGGTAGACTCCAGGCACTTGGAGTTAGTGGAATTAAAGGGGTTTGCACTGCATGGTTGGAAAACAAATTTGGAAAACCACAAATTCTTTCCTTCTTGTGCTTTTCCCCTATTTTCCTCCTCTTTGTGATTCTCATCCATGGAGAATTCCAGTTCTTGCTCTTTAATGGGAGATTCCAGATATTTATTTCTTTCAGCAAACCGGGGGATTTAGGATCTTCCACAGCCCAGTCCACTTCTTTCTCCTTGCTTTTTGTCAGGTGTTACTGACGGGGAAACTGGTGACTGAGACATCCCTAGAGCTCAGGCACCTCCACCCCTGCCTGACCGACACTGGGGAGACCTGAAATGAAAGCATGGCTGGGCCTTAGCGTATTCCCTGCATTTGCTCTCCTTCTCTGCCTGAAACGATCCCTCAGGGTTAAGCCTCCCGCATAGGACCAATATCATCTCCCAAGGTCTGCACCTCCTTGGTAAGCAGCTCAAATTCTTTTCCATGGCAGAAATTATAGCTTGGTCTTGGGATTGGATGTAGAAACATCCCCAGCACAAAGATCTTTTATTTGTTAATTCTTACTTCAAGTGATCTTAACTTTTCTTTATAGCTACAATCTCTTTAGGCCGTTTGCCAGGGCCTCCGCAAATCCAGGATCCCCAGGCTCAAGGTGTTTTTTTTGGCCCAGGATTAGCAGCAGAAGGCCCAGGCTCCGGACCAGGTCTCTTGGGAGGCCTAGTAGGCCCCAGAACATGGAACCAAAAACGGATATGCAAGTAGTAAGCACTTGTTGGAGCTTCAGGAGCACACATAACACAAACTTCCACCTACAATGCTATGTATATATGTAACTGTTATACAGACAATTATGGGTAGGGTATAAGGTTGGACTAGATGGATGTATGTCTTTATAACAACCTCCAATACTATGTTACTATGTAACTGTTATCAGACATTATGGGTAGGGTATAAAGGTTGACTAGATGGATGTATGTCTTTATACAACCTCCAATACTATGTTACTATGTAACTGTTATACAGACATTATGGGTAGGGTATTAAAGGTGGACTAGATGGACGTATGTCTTATACAACCTCCAATATATGTTACATGTAACTGTTATACAGACATTATGGGTAGGGTATAAAGGTTGGACTAGATGGACGTATGTCTTTATACAACCTCCAATACTATGTACTATGTAACTGTTATACAGACATTAGGGTAGTGTATAAGGTTGGACTAGATGGACGTATGTCTTTATACAACCTCCAATACTATGTTACATGTAACTGTTATACCGACATTATGGGTAGGTATAAAGGTTGGACTAGATAGCGTATGTCTTTATACACTCCAATACTATGTTACTATGTAACTGTTAGACAGACATTATGGGTAGGGTATAAGGTTAGACTAGATGGACGTATGTTTATACAACCTCCAATACTATGTTACTATGTAACTGTTATACAGACATTATGGGTAGGGTATAAAGGTTGGACTAGATGGACGTATGTCTTATACAACCTCCAATACTATGTTACTATGTAACTGTTATACAGACATTATGGGTAGGGTATAAGGTTGGTCTAGAGGACGTATGTCTATACAACCTCCAATACTATGTACTATGTAACTGTATACAGACCATTAGGGTAGGGTATAAAGTTGGACTAGATGGACGTAGTGCTTTATACAACCTCCAATACTATGTTACTATGTAAATGTATACAGACATTATGGGTAGGGTATAAAGGTTGGTAGATGGACGTATGTCTTATACAACTCCAATACTATGTCCTATGTAACTGTTTAGACAGACATTATGGGTAAGGTATAAAGGTTGGACTAGATGGACGTTATCTTTATACAACCTCCAATACTATGTTACTAGTAACTGTTATACAGATATTATGGGTAGGGTATAAAGGTTGGACTAGATGGACGTATGTCTTTATACAACCTCCAATACTATGTTACTAGAACGTTTATACAGACTTATGGGTAGGGTATAAAGGTTGGACTAGATGGATGTATGTCTTTATAAACATTAAGTAGGCGCCGCAATGACCGAATGTGTCCCCGGGAGAGCTGCAGTGGTCTTGAGGAAACGATGGACCACTTCCTGCTTAATTGTCCTTTTAACATAAAAGTTTACAAAAGGGTGTCCAGAAAGTTGGTTATTCCCTGCCTCTCAGGTATGTCATACAAGGGGTGGGCTTATGGGGTGTCTCAAAGGCATGCAAGTATTGAGTTAAGCACCTTATTTCTAGTAAGCACAATAGTAAAATTCTACACGTGGAGTGCACGGTGCCAAATTTCAATTAGGCATAAAGTCCTTTCCTGTGAGGTGGTGGTTTCTGACATCCTGAGGGAACTGTTTAAGGTGAAGGCTCTGGAGAGACAGAGGATGAGTGAAGGGAGATGGTCTACTCTGTGGTGAGGTCTGTACCTTGAGCCCCCTTGAGGGGTCCTGATGTTTCTTGGTGGTGGTTTTTCCTGTCTTATCACTTGCCCTTTTTTTGCCCTAGGCCCTTTGTGTTTTTATGTCAGGGCTCATGCATTCCAGGGTGAGTAGTTTACACTTTGCCCTCTCAAGTGTCTAAGTGCATTAGAATGTAGAATGTATCCTTAGTAGTTTTCTATGGAAGCCAAATGATTCTTGTTTTGATGTTTCTGCCAAATATTTTTATTTTATTTTTTGTATGTGATAATGTTAGTTTTAATATGTTGTAATGTTAGGTTTAATATTTTGTTTCCTTGTTGTCTCGTTGTATGGATGTTGGAATAAATGTGGTTTATAAACTTGAACAAGTCAAACTTAGGTTTTCCTTTTTTCTGCAGTAAGATACTTTAAGTTATTTGCGTGATAGTGCGAATGGTTGTCTATCCCCTCATCATCTATCTGTGTAGGTAGGTGACAGGGTTAGTTATATTAGAATGTAGGTAGGTGGGCTCAGTTTTATTTTGTTTCTTTTTTCTCTGATGTAAGAGTTGAATTTACTTTATATCTCATTGGAGATCGATTTTAGTTACTTTTTAAGAAAGATCCGAATTAAGATTGTTTTTATATTTGTTGTCTGCTGTAAGACTTTTTATTTGCTTTGGACTGGACATTCTTCTCGAAAAGAGACTTATTATTTTTATTCCTTATGCCCAAAAGCCAATATGCTATGTATTGTATTGTTTTTCAGTTTATTGTTTGTGCATATTTTTAGCCTGTTAATAAACTTCAATATATATAAAGACATACGTCCATTTAGTCCAACCTTTATACCCTACCCATAATGTCTGTATAACAGTTACATAGTAATATGGTATTGGAGGATGTATAAAGACATACGTCCATCTAGTCCAACCTTTATACCCTACCTATAACGTCTGTATAACAGTTACATAGTAACATAGTATTGGAGGTTGTATAAAGACATACGTCCATCTAGTCCAACCTTTATACCCTACCCATAATGTCTGTATAACAGTTACATAGTAACATAGTATTGGAGGTTGTATAAAGACATACATCCATCTAGTCCAACCTCTATACCCTACCCATAATGTCTGTATAACAGTTACATAGTAACATAGCATTGGAGGTGGAAGGTTGTGTTATTGTGTGCTCCTGAGCTCCAACAAGTGCTTACTTGCATATCCGTTTTTGGTTCACTGTTCTGGGCCTACTATGGCCTCCAAGAGACCTGGTCCGGAGCCTGGGCCTTCTGCTGCTAATCCTGGGCCAAAAAAACACCTTGAGCCTGGGGATCCTGGATTTGCGGAGGCCCTGGCAAACGGCCTAAAGAGATATGTAGCTATAAAAGAAAAGTTAAGATCACTTGAAGTAAGAATTAAACAAATAAAAGATCTTTGTGCTGGGGATGTTTCTACATCCAATCCCAAGACCCAAGCTATAATTTCTGCCATGGAAAAGAGATTTGAGCTGCTTACCAAGGAGGTGCAGACCTTGGGAGATGATATTGGTCCTATGCGGGAGGCTTATACCCTGAGGGATCGTTTCCAGGCAGAGAAGGAGAGCAAATGCAGGGGGAATACAGCTAAGGCCCAGCCATGCTGTTCATTTCAGGTCTCCCCAGTGTCGGTGCAGGCAGGGGTGGAGGTGCCTGGAGCCTCTGAAGGGATGTCTCAGTCACCAGTTTCCCCGTCAGTAACACCTGGACAAAAAGACAAGGAGAAAGAAGTGGACTGGGCTGTGGAAGATCCTAAATCCCCCGGTTTGCTGAAAGAAATAAAATATCTGGAATCTCCCATTAAAGAGCAAGAACTGGAATTCTCCATGGATGAGAATCAGGCAAAGAGGAGGAAAATAGGGGAAAAGCACAAGAAAGGAAAGAAAGTTGTGGTTTCCAAATTTGTTTTCCAACCATGCAGTGCAAACCCCTTTAATTCCACTAACTCCAAGTGCCTGGAGTCTACCACACCAAACACGTCTGGAACATGTGGTTCGGCAGCCATCTTGGATCCTGCCAGTGACATCACACCTGCAGCTACGAGTGGCCCATGCTCCTCCCTGACTGCCAAACCTGCCCAGAAAGGAGAAGAGTCTGTCAGTATGGCTGGTAAGGAACGTAAAGATAAAGTTCCCATATGTGAAGAGGCAATCTTTAAGTTTCAGGGCAGTGAGAGGAAAGTACCTGCAGCGGCCATTTTGGATTCAAAGGCTGTGTCAGCTGGTTCTGGTGTTTCAGAGGCTGTGGTTCAGGAAGGAGTTGGATCTCGCATTGGACCAATCAGCACAGATCCTGCTATTAGCACTGCATCTGAGGAAGCTAAGGAGCGGAGAGGGTCAGGGAAGCAGGAAGTTATTTCAGCTGGTCCCAAGCAAGTCCCGGCGGCCATCTTGGTAGAGGAAGAGATCAGCAAAGACGTTTGCCCTACAGTTAAAGTCCCCAAGCAAGTTTCTATTGGGAAGAAAGAGGTGGCAAGTTTAGGGGAATCTAAAATCTTGGTTCCTAAGCTGGAGATGGCGGAAGCTCTGGGTGATCGATCCCCCCCAGCGTCCGGAGAGATGGCGGCAGAGCCTGAGGCCAGTGGGATGGAGGGTCCACCAATAGGTGGTAAGTGTGATCACCCGGTCCCTGCTGGCCCAGCACCTGTTTCCCTTTCCCCTGCTCCTGCTGTGTCTGTCTCCCAATCTCCCTCTGTGTCAGCCCCAGTGTCTGTGTCCAAGGCTCCCCCTGTCCAGTCTGTGTCTGTCCCCCCTGTAAGATCTGCTGGATCATCTGGTCCCAATTGTGCAAAGGTTCAATCTGTTTCCGCTAAGCAGCCTCCAGTTTCACCGGCAGGGACCAAACCTACATCGTATGCGTCCGCTGCCAGAGCCACTCATTCTGCTACACGGAGGACTGTTCCTGCTAACGCACAAACATCTGTGTATGTAACATGTACAGTGGCGGTGGGGGTAGGAGGAATGTGGTGAACTTGAAGTGGGTGGGGGAGGGCCCTTCTCCGGATAGGCAGCAGGTGATTGACAGACTCCTCCGGGTTGGGTTTGAGGCAGTGGACATCTTTGCCTTTATTTCTGGGCCCAGTCCAGGGGAGTTTGTCATCAGCTTTGTGTCCCCCCAAGGTCTGGATGAGTTTTGGAAAAAGTATGACAGGGATCCTGCTTGGTGGATTGGCTTTCGGGTGGTGGCGGTTTCCCGGCCGGGTGTTGTGAGAGTGACCATAAAGGTCTTTAATGAGAGCATTCCGCCCTCAGGCCTCCGCACCTGGCTCCGTCCAAAGCGACATGTTTAAGAACCTTGATGACAGCGGAATTTGGGATGGTGGTTGGAAGTGCAGCGTTATACTGAACACAGTCTGTAACGTTACCCAGCACCGAATTCTGCCTTTATCGGCAGGGATAGGATACAATGCTTCTACCTGGGCCAGCCGCATCAGTGCTGGAAGTGAGGGTCTTTTCGTCATCTTTCAAAGTATTGTGACAAACTGAAGTGTGCCCTATGCCTTGAACTGGGGCACAATGCGAAAGACTGCCCTAACAGTGTCTGCGGTGAGATGGGGCACACTTACACCTCTTGCCCTGTCTCTTGGCAGCAAATTGTGCAAGAGTTTGCGGAGGAGATGGTAGTCTCCGAGGAGGTGAGCTCTGAGGTTGTAGCAGTTGCTGGGGAAGCAGTGGACACTGGAGAAGTGTCCCCTTCGCATTGCTCTGGGGCCAAAGAGAGTACCACCATGCTCTGTGCTAGGAGAGGACAACCCGGAGGAAGAAATAGCGAGGCTGGAGAGAGAATTAGCTAGAGAAACCTCTTCTTCCACTGACTTAATTTTTATAGACAATCAGGAGGCTGAGCGGTTACCATTCGTCCTCTCAGCTAAGAGGGAAGGGTCCGATGATGAGGGGAGGAGGGTAAAGAAGGGTAAATGAAAACCCCCATAACTTCATTCACCTTGTAAATGGCTGTGCCCCCTCCAATAAGATGTGGAACCGTTAATGTTGCCTCCATCAGGTCTGTAAGTGCACGTAGCATGGCGTTATTTTTTCTCTCCCGAATTGAGGCAGACATTTTCTTTTTGCAGGAGACCCGGCTCACCACCTTGGCTGAGATCCATCGCGCTAAGGGGGACTGGTCCTGTGGACCGTCCTTTTGGTCTCTTGCCGCCGAGCCTTACAGTGGAGTGGCTGTTCTTTTTAAAACAGATATGGTAACGGTCAAACGGGTGATTGAAATCGAGATGGGACGCTGCATGCTTATGGATGTTCTGGTGAACAGTTCGCCTCTGCGGCTAATAAATTTTTATGGCCCTCAGATGAAGGCCGAGAGGAAGGAATTGTTTACCAGAATAAAGCCCTTTCTTTTTACGGCCCAGCCTGTAGTGTTTGGTGGGGATTTTATCACCATCGCTAGGCCAATGGACAGGAGAGGCCAGGCTGGCAGGTTGGGGTACGACAGCGTATTTTTGAATGGCTTAGTTAGAGAGGCAGGTCTGGTAAATGTGCACATTCGCCAATCTCCAGGCCTCACGGGTTACACTTTCCATAGAGGTAGTAGTAGTAGTAGGATAGATAGGTTTTTTGTTAAAAAGGACTCTATTACTTCTCCTCTTGAGGTGAAGGCAGTAGAGTTCTCAGATCACTGTTTGGTGGTCATGTCCTTGAATATTCCAGAGGCCCCCTCGAGAGGTAAGGGTTTCTGGCACCTCAATTCGACCATCCTTGACTAGGAATGTACTAAACAGTCTTTTTTGGCCTTCTTTCAGGATCAGGAGTCCCTGAGGGATGTCTGCCGCAGTAGGACAGAATGGTGGGAGATCACCAAAAAGAGGACCGCACGACTCTTTCGAGGCCTATCGATTGATAAGGTACAAAGTAAATATCATGCCTATCTAAAACTTAAGAGGAAGTTGGATAGGCTGGTGTCTGATTGTGGTGACTTTGGGGAGATCACCAGGGTAAAGTCTCAGATGAGGAGGTTCCAGTATGACCGGCTGGCCTCCCTGAACTTTGAGAGGAATTATGGGTCACACCATTCTCCCGATCCTTATCAGAGTTGCAGGGACTCCGTCGCTCGCAAATCAATTAGCGGTTTGCAGGGGAGTGATGGGACCCTGGAGACATCCCCAGCAGGTGTCCTGTCGGTTGTTAAGAGCTTTTATACTGACCTCTTGTCTGAGAAAGAGCTCAGCCAGGCCAGCATATCCAACTTTTTGGAGCAGGCTCCTGTTCAGACAAGATCTGATATTCCTTGGGATTCTTTGATAGGGGATATCACTGTGGAGGAGGTGGTGGCAGCCATAGAAGGCCTTGCTGTTAAGAAATCCCCTGGGCCCCATGGGCTCACAGGGGAGTTCTACAAGGCCTTTTGTGATGTCCTGGCCCCTAGTCTTGTGGAGGTTTTTTCGGACTCCCTTTCTGAGGGTCTCCTTCCACCCTCCATGAGGCGTTCTGCTTTGATTCTGCTGTCAAAAGGGTTAGATTCTTCCTATATTGAGAACTGGCACCCCATCGCTTTACTCAATACGGATAGGAAAATCTTGGCAAAAGTATTGTTCAATCGCCTCTTTGAGGTAGCACACCTGGTGCTTTCTCCCTCGCAGCACTGCACAGTTAAGGGTAGATCCACCTTTTCCGCAGTATTGGGGGTCCGGGAGGCCCTAATGCGTTGCAGGTCTTGTGAGTGGGGAAAATACCTTTTGTCACTGGACCAGTCTAAGGCCTTTGATAGATAGAATCACAAGTATCTCTGGAGTGTCCTTGGAAGATACGGTGTTCCTGAGGGTTTCATCAATTGGCTCATGGTTTCGTATGAAGGCACTGAAAGCATTCCCTTTGTGAATGGCTGGTTGGGGGAACCTTTTAGGGTCTCTTGGGTCAGGCAGGGTTGCCCGCTCAGCCCTCTGCTTTACGTTTTCGCCATAGATCCTCTGATCAAGAGGTTTGATGGCAGCGTGCTGCAGGGGGTACCTGTCTCTCCGGGAGTTTCCTTGAAGGTAGCTGCCTATGCGGATGACATTACTCTGGCAGTCTCGAGCTCCGACAAGGCGGTCGAGGTGGCCGAACTGGTAAAAGAGTATTCTGAGGCTTCAGGTTACCTCATCAACAGGAACAAATGTGAAGCTTTCTGGATGGGAAAAGAAGGCCAGCCTGCCTTTAACCTCCCGGGAATCTTCCCTGAGCCTTCCCTGAGTGATCTTAGGGATCACTTTTGGCCAAGGCGATTTCGCTGAGACAAATTGGGGGTCTAGGTTGGAACTTGCATCTTCCAGGGTGGATCAGTGGAAGGGGAGACCATACACTCTTAGTGAAAGGGTTTCATTGATCAAGACTTACCTGGTCCCGCTTTTTCTGTATGTAAGTACTGTGTGCCTTTTGCCAGAGAAGTACTATGCAAGAATCAATAGTTTGTTTTTCCTGCTTTTATGGGGAAACAAACTGAACCTAATCAAAAGGACTGTCGCCTACCGGCAAAGGAAGGAGGGAGGGTTGGGCATGCTCAACCCTGTCGTGTTCTTTGTGAACATGTTTGTTAAATACAACTTTGCAAACCTCCTAGAAGAGAAGCCTCCTTTGTGGGTAGAGATTTTTAAGAGCTGGGTCACTCCATTTCTTGGGTCTTGGATGAAGGGCGGCTTGGTAAAGAGTCTGCGGAATCATCGAGGTCCTCTCCCCTCCTATGTGGCAGGAGCCCTGAAAGCCATGAGGAAGTGGCAAGTTGGAATGGAAGAAATTAGATCCTCACCTAGGAGGGCCATCGACCAGAGGGTCTTGTCTTCCTATATCCATGAGCCGCTGGTCTTAAAAGACTGCCCAAGCAATATATTGAGTATAGGGCTCTCTTTAGTGGTGTCCCCCAGGGTTCCCCCGAAGTTTAGAGATATTGCTTGGCATTCCTTCCATGGAAAACTCTATGTAAGAGGCAATGTGGTAAGTAGGCGCCGCAATGACCGAATGTGTCCCCGGGAGAGCTGCAGTGGTCTTGAGGAAACGATGGACCACTTCCTGCTTAATTGTCCTTTTAACATAAAAGTTTACAAAAGGGTGTCCAGAAAGTTGGTTATTCCCTGCCTCTCAGGTATGTCATACAAGGGGTGGGCTTATGGGGTGTCTCAAAGGCATGCAAGTATTGAGTTAAGCACCTTATTTCTAGTAAGCACAATAGTAAAATTCTACACGTGGAGTGCACGGTGCCAAATTTCAATTAGGCATAAAGTCCTTTCCTGTGAGGTGGTGGTTTCTGACATCCTGAGGGAACTGTTTAAGGTGAAGGCTCTGGAGAGACAGAGGATGAGTGAAGGGAGATGGTCTACTCTGTGGTGAGGTCTGTACCTTGAGCCCCCTTGAGGGGTCCTGATGTTTCTTGGTGGTGGTTTTTCCTGTCTTATCACTTGCCCTTTTTTTGCCCTAGGCCCTTTGTGTTTTTATGTCAGGGCTCATGCATTCCAGGGTGAGTAGTTTACACTTTGCCCTCTCAAGTGTCTAAGTGCATTAGAATGTAGAATGTATCCTTAGTAGTTTTCTATGGAAGCCAAATGATTCTTGTTTTGATGTTTCTGCCAAATATTTTTATTTTATTTTTTGTATGTGATAATGTTAGTTTTAATATGTTGTAATGTTAGGTTTAATATTTTGTTTCCTTGTTGTCTCGTTGTATGGATGTTGGAATAAATGTGGTTTATAAACTTGAACAAGTCAAACTTAGGTTTTCCTTTTTTCTGCAGTAAGATACTTTAAGTTATTTGCGTGATAGTGCGAATGGTTGTCTATCCCCTCATCATCTATCTGTGTAGGTAGGTGACAGGGTTAGTTATATTAGAATGTAGGTAGGTGGGCTCAGTTTTATTTTGTTTCTTTTTTCTCTGATGTAAGAGTTGAATTTACTTTATATCTCATTGGAGATCGATTTTAGTTACTTTTTAAGAAAGATCCGAATTAAGATTGTTTTTATATTTGTTGTCTGCTGTAAGACTTTTTATTTGCTTTGGACTGGACATTCTTCTCGAAAAGAGACTTATTATTTTTATTCCTTATGCCCAAAAGCCAATATGCTATGTATTGTATTGTTTTTCAGTTTATTGTTTGTGCATATTTTTAGCCTGTTAATAAACTTCAATATATATAAAGACATACGTCCATTTAGTCCAACCTTTATACCCTACCCATAATGTCTGTATAACAGTTACATAGTAATATGGTATTGGAGGATGTATAAAGACATACGTCCATCTAGTCCAACCTTTATACCCTACCTATAACGTCTGTATAACAGTTACATAGTAACATAGTATTGGAGGTTGTATAAAGACATACGTCCATCTAGTCCAACCTTTATACCCTACCCATAATGTCTGTATAACAGTTACATAGTAACATAGTATTGGAGGTTGTATAAAGACATACATCCATCTAGTCCAACCTCTATACCCTACCCATAATGTCTGTATAACAGTTACATAGTAACATAGCATTGGAGGTGGAAGGTTGTGTTATTGTGTGCTCCTGAGCTCCAACAAGTGCTTACTTGCATATCCGTTTTTGGTTCACTGTTCTGGGCCTACTATGGCCTCCAAGAGACCTGGTCCGGAGCCTGGGCCTTCTGCTGCTAATCCTGGGCCAAAAAAACACCTTGAGCCTGGGGATCCTGGATTTGCGGAGGCCCTGGCAAACGGCCTAAAGAGATATGTAGCTATAAAAGAAAAGTTAAGATCACTTGAAGTAAGAATTAAACAAATAAAAGATCTTTGTGCTGGGGATGTTTCTACATCCAATCCCAAGACCCAAGCTATAATTTCTGCCATGGAAAAGAGATTTGAGCTGCTTACCAAGGAGGTGCAGACCTTGGGAGATGATATTGGTCCTATGCGGGAGGCTTATACCCTGAGGGATCGTTTCCAGGCAGAGAAGGAGAGCAAATGCAGGGGGAATACAGCTAAGGCCCAGCCATGCTGTTCATTTCAGGTCTCCCCAGTGTCGGTGCAGGCAGGGGTGGAGGTGCCTGGAGCCTCTGAAGGGATGTCTCAGTCACCAGTTTCCCCGTCAGTAACACCTGGACAAAAAGACAAGGAGAAAGAAGTGGACTGGGCTGTGGAAGATCCTAAATCCCCCGGTTTGCTGAAAGAAATAAAATATCTGGAATCTCCCATTAAAGAGCAAGAACTGGAATTCTCCATGGATGAGAATCAGGCAAAGAGGAGGAAAATAGGGGAAAAGCACAAGAAAGGAAAGAAAGTTGTGGTTTCCAAATTTGTTTTCCAACCATGCAGTGCAAACCCCTTTAATTCCACTAACTCCAAGTGCCTGGAGTCTACCACACCAAACACGTCTGGAACATGTGGTTCGGCAGCCATCTTGGATCCTGCCAGTGACATCACACCTGCAGCTACGAGTGGCCCATGCTCCTCCCTGACTGCCAAACCTGCCCAGAAAGGAGAAGAGTCTGTCAGTATGGCTGGTAAGGAACGTAAAGATAAAGTTCCCATATGTGAAGAGGCAATCTTTAAGTTTCAGGGCAGTGAGAGGAAAGTACCTGCAGCGGCCATTTTGGATTCAAAGGCTGTGTCAGCTGGTTCTGGTGTTTCAGAGGCTGTGGTTCAGGAAGGAGTTGGATCTCGCATTGGACCAATCAGCACAGATCCTGCTATTAGCACTGCATCTGAGGAAGCTAAGGAGCGGAGAGGGTCAGGGAAGCAGGAAGTTATTTCAGCTGGTCCCAAGCAAGTCCCGGCGGCCATCTTGGTAGAGGAAGAGATCAGCAAAGACGTTTGCCCTACAGTTAAAGTCCCCAAGCAAGTTTCTATTGGGAAGAAAGAGGTGGCAAGTTTAGGGGAATCTAAAATCTTGGTTCCTAAGCTGGAGATGGCGGAAGCTCTGGGTGATCGATCCCCCCCAGCGTCCGGAGAGATGGCGGCAGAGCCTGAGGCCAGTGGGATGGAGGGTCCACCAATAGGTGGTAAGTGTGATCACCCGGTCCCTGCTGGCCCAGCACCTGTTTCCCTTTCCCCTGCTCCTGCTGTGTCTGTTGTCTGTTCCCAATCTCCCTCTGTGTCAGCCCCAGTGTCTGTGTCCAAGGTTCCCCCTGTCCAGTCTGTGTGTGTCCCCCCTGTAAGATCTGCTGGATCATCTGGTCCCAGTTATGCAAAGGTTCAATCTATTTCCGCTAAGCAGCCTCCAGTTTCACCTGCAGGGACCAAACCTACATCATATGCGTCCGCTGCCAGAGACACTCATTCTGCTACACGGAGGACTGATCCTGCTAATGCACAAACATCTGTGTATGGTAACATGTACAGTGGGGGTAGGAGGAATGTGGTGAACTTGAAGTGGGTGGGGGGGCCCTTCTCCGGATAGGCAGAGGTGATTGACAGACTCCTCCGGGTTGGGTTTGAGGCAGTGGACATCTTGCCTTTATTTCTGGGCCCAGTCCAGGGAGTTTGTCATCAGCTTTGTGTCCCCCCAAGGTCTGGATGAGTTTTGGAAAAAGTATGACAGGGATCCTGCTTGGTGGATTGGCTTTCGGGTGGTGGCGGTTTTCCCGGCCGGGTGTTGTGAGAGTGACCATAAGGTCTTTAATGAGAGCATTCCGCCCTCAGGCCTCCGCCCTGGCTCCGTCCAAAGCGACATGTTTAAGAACCTTGATGACAGCGGAATTTGGATGGTGGTTGGAAGTGCAGCGTTATACAACTGAACACAGTCTGTAACGTTACCCAGCACCGAATTCTGCCTTTATCGGCAGGGATAGGATACAATGCTTCTACCGTGCCAGCCGCATCAGTGCTGGAAGTGAGGGTTTTTCGTCATCTTTCAAAGTATTGTGACAAACTGAAGTGTGCCCTATGCCTTGAACTGGGGCACAATGCGAAAGACTGCCCTAACAGTGTCTGCGGTGAGATGGGGCACACTTACAACCTCTTGCCTGTCTCTTGGCAGCAATTGTGCAAGAGTTTGCGGAGGAGATGGTAGTCTCCGAGGAGGTGAGCTCTGAGGTTGTGTAGCAGTTGCTGGGGAAGCAGTGGACACTGGAGAAGGTCCCCTTCGCATTGCTCTGGGGCCAAGAGAGTACCCACCATGCTCTGTGCTAGGAGAGGACAACCCGGAGGAAGAAATAGCGAGGCTGGAGAGAGAATTAGCTAGAGAAACCTCTTCTTCCACTGACTTAATTTTTATAGACAATCAGGAGGCTGACGGGTTACATTCGTCCTCTCAGCTAAGAGGGAAGGGTCCGATGATGAGGGGAGGAGGGTAAAGAAGGGTAAATGAAACACCCCATAACTTCATTCAACCTTGTAAAGGCTGTGCCCCCTCCAATAAGATGTGGAACCGTTAATGTTGCCTCCATCAGGTCTGTAAGTGCACGTAGCATGGCGTTATTTTTTCTCTCCCGAATTGAGGCAGACATTTTCTTTTTGCAGGAGACCCGGCTCACCACCTTGGCTGAGATCCATCGCGCTAAGGGGGACTGGTCCTGTGGACCGTCCTTTTGGTCTCTTGCCGCCGAGCCTTACAGTGGAGTGGCTGTTCTTTTTAAACAGAATATGGTAACGGTCTCAAACGGGTGATTGAAATCGAGAGGGACGCTGCATGCTTATGGTGTTCTGGTGAACAGTTCGCCTCTGCGGCTAATAAATTTTTATGGCCCTCAGATGAAGCCGAGAGGAAGGAATTGTTTACCAGAATAAAGCCCTTTCTTTTTACGGCCCAGCCTGTAGTGTTTGGTGGGGATTTTATCACCATCGCTAGGGCCAATGGACAGGAGAGGCCAGGCTGGCAGGTTGGGGTACGACAGCGTATTTTTGAATGGCTTTAGAGGAGGCAGGTCTGGTATAAATGTGCACATTCGCCAATCTCCAGGCCTCACGGGTTACACTTTCCTATAGAGTAGTAGTAGTAGTAGTAGTAGGATAGATAGGTTTTTGTTTAAAAAGGACTCTATTACTTCTCCTCTTGAGGTGAGAGGCAGTAGAGTTCTCAGATCACTGTTTTGGTGGTCATGTCCTTGAATATTCCAGAGGCCCCCTCGAGAGGTAAGGGTTTCTGGCACCTCAATTCGACCATCCTTGACTAGGAATGTACTAAAAGTCTTTTTTTGGCCTTCTTTCAGGATCAGGAGTCCCTGAGGGATGTCTGCCGCAGTAGGACAGAATGGTGGGAGATCACCAAAAAGAGGACCGCACGATCTTCCGAGGCCTATCGATGATAAGGTACAAAGTAAATATCATGCCTATCTAAAACTTAAGAGGAAGTTGGATAGGCTGGTGTCTGATTGTGGTGACTTTGGGGAGATCACCAGGGTAAAGTCTCATAGATGAGGAGGTTCAGTATGACCGGCTGGCCTCCCTAACTTTGAGAGGAATTATGGGTCACACCATTCTCCCGATCCTTATCAGAGTTGCAGGGACTCCGTCGCTCGCAATCAATTAGCGGTTTGCAGGGGAGTGAGGGACCCTGGAGACATCCCCAGCAGGTGTCCTGTCGGTTTGTAAGAGCTTTATACTGACTCTTGTCTAGAAAGAGCTCAGCCAGGCCAGCATATCCAACTTTTTGGAGCAGGCTCCTGTTCAGACAAGATCTGATATTCCTTGGGATTCTTTGATAGGGGATATCACTGTGGAGGAGGTGGTGGCAGCCATAGAAGGCCTTGCTGTTAAGAAATCCTGGGCCCCATGGGCTCACAGGGGAGTTCTACAAGGCCTTTTGTGATGTCCTGGCCCTAGTCTTGTGGAGGTTTTTTCGGACTCCCTTTCTGGGGTCTCCTTCCACCCTCATGAGGCGTTCTGCTTTGATTCTGCTGTCAAAAAGGGTTAGATTCTTCCTATATGAGAACTGGCACCATCGCTTTACTCAATACGGATAGGAAAATCTTGGCAAAGTATTGTTCAATCGCCTCTTGAGGTAGCACACCTGGTGCTTTCTCCCTCGCAGCACTGCACAGTTAAGGGTAGATCCACCTTTTCCGCAGTATGTGGGGTCCGGGAGGCCCTAATGCGTTGCAGGTCTTGTGAGTGGGGAAAATACCTTTTGTCACTGGACCAGTCTAAGGCCTTGATAGAAAGAATAACAAGTATCTCTGGAGTGTCCTTGGAAGATACGGTGTTCCTGAGGGTTTCATCATTGGCTCATGGTTTCGTATGAAGGCACTGAAAGCATTCCCTTTGTGAATGGCTGTGGTGGGGAACCTTTTAGGGTCTCTTGGGTCAGGCAGGGTTGCCCGCTCAGCCCTCTGCTTTACGTTTTGCCATAGATCCTCTGATCAAGGGTTGATGTGGCAGCGTGCTGCAGAGGGGTACCTGTCTCTCCGGGAGTGTTTCCTTGAAGGTAGCTGCCTATGCGGATGACATTACTCTGGCAGTCTCGAGCTCCGACAAGGCGGTCGAGGTGGCCGAACTGGTAAAAGAGTATTCTGAGGCTTCGTTACCTCATCAACAGGAACAAATGTGAAGTTTTCTGGATGGGAAAGAAGGCCAGCCTGCCTTTACCTCCCGGGAATCTTCCCTGAGCCTTCCCTGAGTGATCTTAGGGATCACTTTTGGCCAAGGCGATTTCGCTGAGACAAATTGGGGGTCTAGGTTGGAACTTGCATCTTCCAGGGTGGATCAGTGGAAGGGGAGACCATACACTCTTAGTGAAAGGGTTTCATTGATCAAGACTTACCTGGTCCCGCTTTTTCTGTATGTAAGTACTGTGTGCCTTTGCACAGAGAAGTACTATGCAAGAATCAATAGTTTGTTTTCCTGCTTTTATGGGGAAACAAACTGAACCTAATCAAAAGGACTGTCGCCTACCGGCAAAGGAAGGAGGGAGGGTGGGCATGCTCAACCCTGTCGTGTTCTTTGTGAACATGTTTGTTAATACAACTTTGCAAACCTCCTAGAAGAGAAGCCTCCTTTGTGGGTAGAGATTTTTAAGAGCTGGGTCACTCCATTTCTGGGTCTTGGATGAGGGCGCTTGGTAAAGAGTCTGCGGAATCATCGAGGTCCTCTCCCCTCCTATGTGGCAGGAGCCCTGAAAGCCATGAGGAAGTGGCAAGTTGGAATGGAAGAAATTAGATCCTCACCTAGGAGGGCCATCGACCAGAGGGTCTTGTCTTCTATATCCATGGCCGCTGGTCTTAAAAACTGCCCAAGCAATATATTGAGTATAGGGCTCTCTTTAGTGGTGTCCCCCAGGGTTCCCCCGAGTTTAGAGATATTGCTTGGCATTCCTTCCATGGAAAACTCTATGTAAGAGGCAATGTGGTAAGTAGGCGCCGCAATGACCGAATGTGTCCCGGGAGAGCTGCAGTGGTCTTGAGGAAAAGATGGACCACTTCCTGCTTAATTGTCCTTTTAACATAAAGTTTACAAAAGGGTGTCCAGAAAGTTGGTATTCCCTGCCTCTCAGGTATGTCATACAAGGGGTGGGCTTATGGGGTGTCTCAAAGGCATGCAAGTATTGAGTTAAGCACCTTATTTCTAGTAAGCACAATAGTAAAATTCTACACGTGGAGTGCACGGTGCCAAATTTCAATTAGGCATAAAGTCCTTTCCTGTGAGGTGGTGGTTTCTGACATCCTGAGGGAACTGTTTAAGGTGAAGGCTCTGGAGAGACAGAGGATGAGTGAAGGGAGATGGTCTACTCTGTGGTGAGGTCTGTACCTTGAGCCCCCTTGAGGGGTCCTGATGTTTCTGGTGGTGGTTTTTCCTGTCTTATCACTTGCCCTTTTTTTGCCCTAGGGCCCTTTGTGTTTATGTCAGGGCTCATGCATTCCAGGGTGAGTAGTTTACACTTTGCCCTCTCAAGTGTCTAAGGCATTAGAATGTAGAATGTATCCTTAGTAGTTTTCTATGGAAGCCAAATGATTCTTGTTTGATGTTTCTGCCAAATATTTTTATTTATTTTTTGTATGTGATAATGTTAGTTTTAATATGTTGTAATGTTAGGTTTAATATTTTGTTTCCTTGTTGTCTCGTTGTATGGATGTTGGAATAAAGTGGTTTATAAACTTGACAAGTCAAACTTAGGTTTTCTTTTTTCTGCAGTAAGATACTTAAGTTTTGCGTGATAGTGCGAATGGTTGTCTATCCCTCATCATCTATCTGTGTATGTAGGTGGACAGGGTTAGTTTATTAGATGTAGGTAGGTGGGCTCAGTTTTATTTTGTTTCTTTTTTTCTCTGATGTAAGAGTTGAATTTATTTAATCTCATTGGAGATCGATTTTAGTTACTTTTTAAGAAAGATCCGAATTAAGATTGTTTTTATATTTGTTGTCTGCTGTAAGACTTTTTATTTGCTTTGGACTGGACATTCTTCTCGAAAAGAGACTTATTATTTTTATTCCTTATGCCCAAAAGCCAATATGCTATGTATTGTATTGTTTTTCAGTTTATTGTTTGTGCATATTTTTAGCCTGTAAAAACTTCAATATAATAAAGACATACGTCCATTTAGTCCAACCTTTATACCCTACCCATAATGTCTGTATAACAGTTACATAGTAATATGGTATTGGAGGATGTATAAAGACATACGTCCATCTAGTCCAACCTTTATACCCTACCTATAACGTCTGTATAACAGTTTACATAGTAACATAGTATTGGAGGTTGTATAAGACATACGTCCATCTAGTCCAACTTTATACCCTACCTATAATGTCTGTATAACAAGTTACATAGTAACATGGTATTGGAGGATGTATAAAGACATACGTCCATCTAGTCCAACTTTATACCCTACCTATAATGTCTGTATAACAGTTACATAGTAACATAGTATTGGAGGTTGTATAAAAACATAACGTCCCATCTAGTCCAACTTTATACGCTACCCATAATGTCTGTATAAAGTTACATAGTAACATAGTATTGGAGGTTGTATAAAGACATACGTCCATCTAGTCCAACCTTTATACACCTACCCATAATGTCTGTAACACATTACATAGTAAACATAGTATTGGAGGTTGTATAAAGACATACGTCCATCTAGTCCAACCTTTATACCCTACCCATAATGTCTTGATAACAGTTACATAGTAACATAGTATTGGAGGTTGTAAAAGACATACGTCATCTAGTCCAACCTTTATACCCTACCCATAATGTCTGTATAACAGTTACATAGAACATAGTATTGGAGGTTGTATAAAGACATACGTCCATTTAGTCCAACCTTATACCTACCCATAATGTCTGTATAACAGTTACATAGTAACATGGTATTGGAGGATGTATAAGAAAAATACGTCCATCTAGTCCAACCTTTATACCTACCTATAATGTCTGTATAACAGTTACATAGTAACATTAGTATTGGAGGTTGTATAAAAACATACGTCCATCTAGTCCAACTTTATAACGCTACCCATAATGTCTGTATAACGTTACATAGTTACATAGTATTGGAGGTTGTATAAAGACATACGTCCATCTAGTCAACCTTTATACCCTACCCATAATGTCTGTATAACAGTTACATAGTAACATAGTATTGGAGGTTGTATAAAGACATACGTCCATCTAGTCCAACCTTTATACCCTACCCATAATGTCTGTATAACAGTTACATAGTAACATAGTATTGGAGGTTGTATAAAGGCATACGTCCATCTAGTCAAACCTATATACCCTACCCATAATGTCTGTATAACAGTTACATAGTAACATAGTATTGGGGTTGTATAAAGACATAGTCCTTCTAGTCCAACTTTATACCCTACCCATAATGTCTGTATAACAGTTACATAGTAACATAGTATTGGAGTTTGTATAAAGACATACGTCCATCTAGTCCAACCTTATACCTACCATAATGTCTGTATAACCGTTACATAGTAACATAGATTGGAGGTTGTATAAAGACATAAGTCCATCTAGTCCAACCTTTATACCCTACCCATAATGTCTGTATAACAGTTACATAGTAACATAGTATTGGAGGTTGTATAAAGACATACGTCCATCTAGTCCAACCTTTATACCCTACCCATAATATCTGTATAACAGTTACATAGTAACATATTATTGGAGGTTGTATAAAGACATACGTCCATCTAGTCCAACCTATATACCCTACCCATAATGTCTGTATAACAGTTACATAGTAACATAGTATTGGAGGTTGTATAAAGACATACATCCATCTAGTCCAACCTTTATACCCTACCCATAATGCCTGTATAACAGTTACATAGTATTGGAGGTTGTATAAAGACACACATCCATCTAGTCCAACCTTATTACCCTACCCATAAGTCTGTATAACCGTTACCTAGTAACATAGTATTGGAGGTTGTATAAAGACATAAGTCCATGAGTTCAACCTTTATACCTACCATAATGTTGTATAACAGTTACATAGTAACATAGTATGGGGTTGTATAAAGACATACGTCCATCTAGTCCAACCTTTATACCCTACCCATAATGTCTGTCTAACAGTTAAATAGTAACATGTATTGGAGGTTGTATAAAGACATACGTCCATCTAGTCCAACCTTTATACCCTCCCATAATGTCTGTATAACAGTACATAGTAACATAGTATTGGAGGTTGTATAAAGACATACGTCCATCTAGTCCAACCTTTATACCCTACCCATAATGTCTGTCTAACAGTTACATAGTAACAAGTATTGGAGGTTGTATAAAGACATACGTCCATCTAGTCCAACCTTATACCCTACCATAATGTCTGTATACAGTTACATAGTAACATAGTATTGGAGGTTGTATAAAGACATACGTCCATCTAGTCCAACCTTTATACCCTACCCATAATGTCTGTATAACAGTTACATAGTAACATAGTATTGGAGGTTGTATAAAGACATACGTCCATCTAGTCCAACCTTTATACCCTACCCATTGCCTGTATACAGTTACATGTATTGGAGTTGTAAAGACATACGTCCATCTAGTCCAACCTTTATACCCTACCCATAATGTCTGTCTAACAGTTACATAGTAACATAGTATTGGAGGTTGTATAAAGACATAGTCCATCTAGTCCAACCTTTATACCCTACCCATAATGTCTGTATAACAGTTACATAGTAACATAGTATTGGAGGTTGTATAAAGACACACATCCATCTAGTCCAAACTTTATACCATACCCATAATGTCTGTATAACAGTTACATAGTAACATAGTTGGAGGTTGTATAAAGACATCCATCCATCTAGTCCAACCTTTATACCATACCCATAATGTCTGTATAACAGTTACATAGTAACATAGTATTGGAGGTTGTATAAAGACATAAGTCCATCTAGTCCAACCTTTATGAAATGTATTATAATAAACAATAGGAGTTGGTAGCGGTAAGAGAGATATGTAAAAGGGGATAATAGAGATATGAAATGTTTATAATAAACAATAGGAGTCGGTAGGGGTGAGATAGAGATGTAAATGGGGATAATAGAGATATGAAATGTATTATAATAAACAATGGAGTCGGTAGGGGTAAGATAGATATGTAAATGGGGATAATAGAGATATGAAATGTATTATAATAACAATAGGAGTCGGTAGGGGTAAGATAGATATGTAAATGGGGATAATAGAGATATGAAATGTATTATAATAAACAATAGGAGTCGGTAGGGGTAAGATAGATATGTAAATGGGGGATAATAGAGATATGAAATGTATTATAATAAACAATAGGAGTCAGTAGGGGTAAGAGAGATATGTAAATGGGGATAATAGAGATATGAAATGTATTATAATAAACAATAGGGGTCGGTAGGGGTAAGATAGATATGTAAATGGGGATAATAGAGATATAAAATGTATTATAATAAACAATAGGGTCGGTAGGGGTAAGATAGATATGTAAATGGGGATAATAGAGATATGAAATGTATTATAATAAACAATAGGAGTCGGTAGGGGTAAAATAGATATGTAAATGGAGATAATAGAGATATGAAATGTATATAAAAACAATAGGAGTCGGTAGGGGTAAAATAGATATGTAAATGGAGATAATAGAGATATGAAATGTATTATAATAACAATAGGAGTCGGTAGGGTAAAATAGATATGAAATGGAGATAATAGAGATATGAAATGTATATTAATAAACAATAGGAGTCGGTAGGGGAGATAAGAATGTAAATGGTGATAATAGAGATATGAAATGTATTATAATAACAAAGGAGTCAGGGGTAGGGTAAGTAGATATGTAAATGGTGATAATAGAGATATGAAATGTATTATAATAAAAAATAGGGGTCGGTAGGGGTAAGATGATATGTAATGGGGGATAATAGAGATATGAAATGTTTATAATAAAACAATAGGAGTCGGTAGGGGAAGATAGATGTGTAAATGGGAATAATAGAGATACGAAATGTATTATAATAAACAATAGGAGTCGGTAGGGGTAAGATAGATATGTAAATGGGATAATAGAGATACGAAATGTATTATAATAAACAATAGGAGTCGGTAGGGGTAAGATAGATATGTAAATGGGATAATAGAGATACGAAATGTATTATAATAAACAATAGGGGTTGGTAGGGGTAAGATAGATATGTTAATGGGATAATGGAGATATGAAATGTATTATAATAAACAATAGGGGTTGGTAGGGGTAAGATAGATATGTTAATGGGATAATGGAGATATGAAATGATTATAAAAACACATAGGGGTCAGTAATAATAAGAGATATGAAATGGCCGAAATAGAGATATAATAATGTTTGGTGGGCCCCTAAACTCATCCTGATGGGCCACTGGACAGATTCCTGTACTTATCTCTGGGACCCCTTTAAACTAAAAATTAAATATGTACCCGAGCCCTTTCCACCTGGGACTTCATGCCTCCTATCAAGCTGTACAAGCTGTTTAGAAGCTCACATTGATGTAAAGGAGGCAGTTGCCTTCCCAGCTGTGACTGACGCTGCATGTAAGTATATTTTTTCTTATGTGTGTGTAAGGAAGGAGCCATCCTTTTAAGAGAGTCTTGGATAAAAGACTTGTAGTAATATGACTGCAGATGGTGTAATATTGTTTATACATTCTCTCCTTGTTTCAGGTAATGTACTTCACAGTCACTTTTACCGTTACCCAGAGGTCTTCTCCTCCCGTCAGTGGTTCCTTGGGTGCAGGTCATTCTGGTGTGGACATTGCAATTGAATTGGTTCCTCATGCAAACAGGTCACCCTGAGTCACAGGGGCCCTCCCCTTCAGTGTACCTTCCAGAGAAATTGTCTCAGGCTCCACCCGTGGTCAGTGCTTCTGCCCCACACTTTGATATGTGAGGATGGAACCCAGCTGAAGGACAGAACATTAATATACTGTACAGGGTACAAATACAACTTCCCATTTCTCTTGCCTTCAAATAGGCAAGATATAGATAATAGGATAGGAGATATTGAGTCAGGTCACATGCCAACACTCTACAGCTCCTATTCATACTCATTATCCAACTTTATGCTTTATTGGAGTGTGTAGTGTAGGGGTTCCCTCCCATGTTTAACTATCAAGTTGTTTCTTCCTGGCAGTGCTTGAGGGTAAGAGACAGTTGCCTTCATGGAGGAAATGCTTGTGACAAACTTGAAGGATTTGAACAAGCACTTGAAGTTCTCAAGATATCACCCCTGTTGCTCAGTCTGAAATACAGGAATCTGGACCAGAAATCAAGTTCTGTTTAACCGATTTTGTCCATTTCCTTGGACTACTGAAGATCTGCTTCAGAGTCTGTCAATGCTAGGGCAAACTGAAAAACATTCTGCTAAATGGCTCCTTGGTTTTAGGGTGTGATGCTTCTAATGGTGCGAGAGATCCTGGGTTCAAATCCCCCAAAAGTGAGCTACCGTGGAGAAAATAAGAGTGTGCCCTCCATTGCAATTATGTCTTCCTTTTACTTTCATTAGGGGTTAGCAGCTGAAAGGGCATATTCCCTGCAGGGTTTTCTGAATGAGAGGGCTTCCTGTGACATTGGGAGGATGTCCCTAAACTATGACTGGCGCTGAGCGCAGCTTACTACTGGCTATAATAAGCTATCCTTCGTCAACCTTCTTTCCTTCGTTTTCTTATGGAATCTGCTAAAATCGTAATGCATTAGGAATTTGCATTTTTGACCACCATTTTCCACCGCAATTTCGGACAAGCTTAGTTTTTAAAAATTGCGCCGGATCCGCAGATTTCGGAATACCGGCAGTTCCCATTCGAAACCAGGACTCATCTCTACTGCCAAGCCATAAGATAGGAGAGGTTCTCGAGGTATCACCTTTTTCGATCAGTCTGAAACAGGACTCTAGACACTACCATTAAACCCTAGCTTCATTTCTTGTCTGTCAGGGAAGATTTAATATGATATGCCTAAACATCAGCATGCCAACAAGCAAAGAGGCTGAGATGCTCCAGGTGAGGCTCGAACTCACAACCTCGGCATTGCTCATCGGATACTGCCATATAAGTACTGCGCGCTAACCGATTGCGCCCCTGGAGCGCCTGAGGCTTTGAGGGTAGGTATTGGTCCCTAGAGAGAGGTCTGTGTTTGCCACTACGGACCACACAGCTCCATGATAGAACCTAAGATTAAGGAGGTTGAAATTAGGCAAAGAAGTCAAGCATCGCATTGGCTCGTTGGTCTAGGGGTATGATTCTCGCTTTGGGTGCGGAGAGGTCCTGGGTTCAAATCCCGGACGAGCCCTTCTTTTCTAAAGAAGCCATTTACTGGTATCAAGAGACAAGGCTCAAACTTTTCCTCCAGTATTTATGCTAACAGCATTTCCGCCAACACCCTTCCCAGCTATCTTTCGCACCTCCCAGGTTGTTTTCTTCTTATGTTCTGTTAAAGTGCTGTGGGCTCATTTATTTTGACTACCACATTACCAAGACCTGCATCGGAGCTCTGAGTCTGGGCGCAGTTTGTTTTATGGGTTTGGTATATGAGTGGGCTTCTTTCAGAGCTTAAGTAGGGATTACTTTTAAATCCCTGTGTTATCTTGCATAGGTGCAGGGAAATTTTCAGCCAATATCAACATTATGCCAGTAATTGGCCAAAATTCTGTCACCTTGTTCAATTACATTTTGTGCTGAAAAGACTACGTGGAGATGCAATGCAATATTTATTATTTCCTTGCCAAGGTCCCACGGTGTGCTGGACATTTCACGAGATTCAGTACATTGCAGGATGACGCTGCTGAGAAAGCTGGTGTGCAAAACGCGTCCAGTGGTTACATCCGCAAGTCTGCGGATGTGTGATCCTCTTGGAACTTCCTATGGCCGCCCACATTTATGCCCTACTTCCTTTGCACTCTGTCTCCAATTTGACAATAAAGGGATTGTTTCCAGTAACAAGTAATGGTTGAGTGCCTGGTTCTTTTTCTTCTGTTTTGCCTTTAAATATATTTTTACCATGTGCACCTCCAATCCCATTGGATTTAATTCGCCTCTGTGCATAGTTACATAGTAATTAGGTTGAATAAAGACAGACGGTCCATCAAGTCCAACCTATTCACTTCATTGCAGGATGACTGACAGGTAAGAAGAGGAATGCGCCTGCAATTAGACCCAAATGACAGACCCAACTGAGTTGTCTAACTTGTACAATTGTCAGCCAAAGTGGCCTTTTTCTTTGAATATCAGCCACTTGTGGTTGGTGTAATCGTATGTCTGTAGAAGCCTTTAGAAGGGAAGCTTCAGTACGATATACCTAAACATTAGCATGCCTGTAAAAATAGACAAAGATGCTCAGTGTTGCTCACCAAATCACATGCATTGTAAAATAACCGATACCAAGATGGCCCTATGTACCCAGCCATGGCAGCCAATAACCCAAGTTGCCGGGCAGGAAATGTGCTACACTGAGGACATGCAGTGCCAATAGTGGGATGTTGGATATTATTATTGTGGATTTATATAGCCACACATCTTCCGTAGCGCTTTACAATTACATGTCTACTTCACATCAGGCCCTGTCTCGTAGAGCTTACAATCTAATCACATTTATTGGACACATATACATATCAGTATGTCTTTATGATTGTGGGGAAACCAGAGTGCCCGGAGGAAACACACGCAAGCATGGGGAGAACATACAAACTACTTGCAGATGTGTCCAAGGGTGGAATCGAACTCAGGACTTCTAACCACTTCTAACCATGAGCCACCGTGTGCTATATTAGCTAAGCTGAATTAAAGGGGCAATGTGAATAGAAACAGGAAATGAAGGATATCCGATAACTAGCACTTCCCAGACCCCCAGACTTATTGATTCCATCGTTACCCATTGCACCAATGGGTATAAGGGTAATGAGTGACCTGGAACTCAGAGTGACAATATGGAACCCTCTATTGCTGCACTTTGAACAAACTTTATTTATAGTGCAATATCAGAACTATTGGTATTATCTACAAATTTATTAGAGAAGGGAATCCTATCTGTCCCTGTACAGAAACCCCAACTCGTGTACCCCAGGTCTTTCCATAGGGAAGCTCAGTGAAATTTAGAAACTGTTAATTCATTTGGATTAAATCTTATAAACGCGGCCACATGACGCTAGCAAGGCCTGAGCTGAAGCTGTAGATGGTGCAGGATATGGACCGTTGCACAAGGATGTTTATATGTAAATATACATACATAGAATATTTAATATTCCTTAGAGGATACCCAGGGCAATATTGATTGGACGGAATGTGTATTTCTCACCAGTGGGTACAGAGAGACAGGTTCTACCAGCACAATAATTCCTCCCCATGGACATTCCAGTTCTGGGGTATTGACACGTGTGATAGACACATGTTGTGCTCAGCTATTTATTTATTTTTCTTTCTTCTACTTCCTCCCCATTCTGTGAGAAGTATTTCTTTTTAAAAAAAGGTTCAGTATTAAACCAGAAGTGACCAGTAGCCAAACTAGACATTAGTGGCCTAAAGGAATCGAATGTGAGACACTGGTGTATTATTCATTTCCACTACCGGCTTTACCACGTTTCCAGCTTTTTTCCAGTTGCCGTAATCAGGTGCTACTGACTGAAAGTCCTAAGCAGTGAAATTGAAACTTATAGGGCTAGGTACCGAAAGGGGCTATTGGCTATTTGTGTCTTATAGTCGTGTTAACCGATGTACCAAGGGTAAACGCGGTGGGAGCAAAAACTGTATCCCGCCAATATACAGAGCCGACAGCGTCTCTTTAGAAGCCCTTATTGGCTTGGAGTATTGCCTAAAGGGGGCTAATAGACAAAGTTTCTGGCTCTTGGTATATATTGATTCTACCCATTGTCCCACCTAGGAATGTTTTATAACCCACGGCATAACTACCGCGGGGGTAGGGGAGGGGCTAGTAGGGCCCTCCACAAGACCACTCTGCCACAATCAGCTGTTTTTAAACAGCTGATCTCTCGTATGAATGAAACATACTCGTGACCAGCTGTTTAAAAGACCGGAAGTGGGTCGGTCGTTTTAAACAGCTGATTGCACGTATGTTTCTTATTCGTTTTGTGTGATCAGCTGTTTTAAACAGCTGGTCGTGGAGGGGGAAGGGCCTGGCCTCCTATCGAGCAGGGGGCTCGGGTTACGCCCCTGTTATAACCTGTGTCATTTATACACATTAAGTAGCTTAAGATTTCGATTGTTGGTTGTAGGAAAAATACCTACCAAATGCCCAGTTATTGGAGTCCTACCATCCCAGATCAGCTGGTCTTATCATGAACAATTGGTGGTTTCTGCAGATGAAAAAGGGAAGACCAAGTTGTGATGCAAAGGTTGAGTCAATGAATTCCCTGCTGCCCCGGAATCAACAAAGGCCTGAGTAGAAATGATTGAGAGACAATTTGGTCTTGTCCCCTTTTTCATCTGCAGCAACCACTACGAGTCCTGGCTATAGACAATGAACCTCTGGCCTCAGAATTCTTCTCCCAGTCTACCTTTGAAGTCTTGTTCCGTGTTGGCATATTCATCAAGAATGTTTATCCTCTCATGATCCATAGTCACCTGCCCCACTGATCCTCGGATTTCCAGGCTCCGGTTACACAACCCTGTTCTAATAATGAGAAAACTTAATTGAAATGATCAAAGTCCTTTGCGCTATGGTATGGTGAAGAGATGTTGGTGATTGTTGGTCTGCTGCTAGACTACCCATTCCACTGTGTCCCAAAAGTCTTGCAAAGTTAAGTCTGTAGCTGCGCTGTCCTCCTCTCACCCAGAAATAGATCAGACCAAATAAATAGTATTAATATCTTATCAGTACAATAAATAAATACATACAAACCATATAAAAAATGTGGAAAGACTTTACGTGTTCCAAAGATGTAGGTAAAAACACAGCTTTATTTTTCATAGATGAAAACAAGATAAAACTTCCAGGTAAAGTGCAATGTGCATATTGCAAGTTAGGTAAAAATGTGCGTTAAAAGTAGGGGAATCCTTTTAAATTCCTTCTCCTATTATGCTATATTTGTATAACCTTCTAGGATGAAGGATCATTGTCTTAATGGTTAAGGGTGCGACCCTACTGATTAGTGCAAATCCCAACGCGTTTCGCTATCTCCTATAGCTTTTTCAAGGGTATAGTTATTGATCTGCTTCTTGTCTTAAATACTTCCTATTTCGCAGGTTTTACTTCTGGGTTCTCTCTAACGTATTGACGTCACGCCGTCTCTGTCTTTCTTCCGCGCATGCGCGGTATATCTTATTCCTAATTTCTTCCGGGATCTCCCTGACGTAATCACGTGGTGCCGTCTGTGTCTTCTCTACGCGCAGCGTGAGATACACGCATGCGCGGTATGCTTCTTCCTATACCAATACTTACTGTATGTGTGCATGTGATGCCCGATGTAGTTAAGTTGTGTCTATGGGGTCAAATTCTATGTACCAAGTCACAGCTTGTGTTACCCCCATTTGTGGTCGTTGGTGCTCTCCTAATTGTCTATATTGTTATTCACTCTCTATAGGGGTTTTGCAAATATAAAGGTATATCCAAAAAGGGGACAATCATAAATCTGTTGGAATATTGTACTACATGGTAAATAGTGTACCTGTTCCAATACAAAGATTCTACTCAAAATTGCTAATATAAAATATGAATATGAATGTACACTACAATATAAAAGTTCATTATATAAAATACAAAAAAACAATAGTATAGTGGCATTTTAAAATGTAGGAAGGGAAGAGAGGAACATTGAGGGGGTAACTTGTATGAGTATATTTGTAGTTCTATGCGCTGAGCTTTATAACAGATTCATGGAAAGCTCTTTGGGAGACTCTATAGAAAGCTCCATAAGTCAATATCTCTATTTAGTCCTTCAGGAACCATGTGTTCATTTATATATCCATTTGGATTCCAGTCTTGATAGACCTGCTTGCGTATTACCACTTCTCTCTGGGGGTTTGTAGGAATAAGAATACCGCGCATGTGTATCTCCGCGCATGCGCGGAAGAAAGACAGAGACGGCGTGACGTCAATACGTTAGGGAGACCCCGGAAGTAAGAAACCCTGCGAAATAGGAAGTATTTAAGACAAGAGCGATCATAACTATACCCTTGAAAAAGCTATAGGAGATGGCGAAACGCATTGGGATTAGCACTAATCAGTAGGGTCGCACCCTTAATACCATTAAGACATGATCCTTCACCCTAGAAGGTTATACAATATAGCATAATAGAGAAGGAATTTAAAAAGGATTCCCCTACTTTTTAACGCATTTTACCTAACTTGCAATATGACATTGCATTTACCTGGAAGTTTTTATATCTTGTTTTCATCTATGAAAAATAAAGCTGTGTTTTACCTATCTTGGAACACCTAAAGTCTTTCCCACATTTTTTATATGGTTTTGTATGTATTTATTTATTGTACTGATAAGATATAATACTATTTATTTGGTCTGATCATTTCTGGGTGAGAGGAGGGACAGCGCAGCTACCAGACTTAACTTTGCAAGATTTTAGTCCAATAATGAACTTAATATCTTGGAGTCCCTTCTGTATTGGTAATGCCTTCCCCACTTCCCCCATTCAAGCTCTGCCTTTAACTTTGAAAATAAACCTGTGGAAGTCTTCCTGATGTTATCTTGACTTTCTGATGTTTCTGTTAAAAAACAAAAACTGAGAAACTACCACCACACTGATCCTATGATTGCCCATCGATCTTCTCCCCCGGTACTATGCCTCCTCGAGGATGCACTTACCTTATCCCCCTCGAAACTCTGACCATGAAAGAGTACATTAAGAACAGCTAGAGAAACCTCTTCTTCCACTGACTTATTTTATAGACAATCAGGAGGCTGAGCGGTTACCATTCGTCCTCTCAGCTAAGAGGGAAGGGTCCGATGATGAGGGGAGGAGGGTAAAGAAGGGTAAATGAAAACCCCCATAACTTCATTCACCTTGTAAATGGCTGTGCCCCCTCCAATAAGATGTGGAACCGTTAATGTGTGCCTCCATCAGGTCTGTAAGTGCACGTAGCATGGCGTTATTTTTTCTCTCCCGAATGAGGCAGACATTTTCTTTTTGCAGGAGACCCGGCTCACCACCTTGGCTGAGATCCATCGCGCTAAGGGGGACTGGTCCTGTGGACGTCCTTTTGGTCTCTTGCCGCCGAGCCTTACAGTGGATGGGCTGTTCTTTTTAAACAGATATGGTAACGGTTCAAACGGGTGATTGAAATCGAGATGGGACGCTGCATGCTTATGGATGTTCTGGTGAACAGTTCGCCTCTGCGGCTAATAAATTTTTATGGCCCTCAGATGAGGCCGAGAGGAAGGAATGTTTACCAGAATAAAGCCCTTTCTTTTTACGGCCGCATGTAGTGTGTTGGTGGGGATTTTATCACCATCGCTAGGCCAATGGACAGGAGAGGCCAGGCTGGCAGGTTGGGGTACGACAGCGTATTTTTGAATGGCTTAGTTAGAGAGGCAGGTCTGGTAAATGTGCACATTCGCCAATCTCCAGGCCTCACGGGTTACACTTTCCATAGGGTAGTAGTAGTAGTAGGATAGATAGGTTTTTTGTTAAAAAGGACTCTATTACTTCTCCTCTTGAGGTGAAGGCAGTAGAGTTCTCAGATCACTGTTTGGTGGTCATGTCCTTGAATATTCCAGAGGCCCCCTCGAGAGGTAAGGGTTTCTGGCACCTCAATTCGACCATCCTGACTAGGAATGTACTAAACAGTCTTTTTTGGCCTTCTTTCAGGATCAGGAGTCCCTGAGGGATGTCTGCCGCAGTAGGACAGAATGTGGGAGATCACCAAAAAGAGGACCGCACGACTCTTTCGAGGCCTATCGATTGATAAGGTACAAAGTAAAATATCATGCTATCTAAACTTAAGAGGAAGTTGGATAGGCTGGTGTCTGTTGTGGTGACTTTGGGGAGATCACCAGGGTAAAGTCTCAGATGAGGAGGTTCCAGTATGACCGGCTGGCCTCCCTGAACTTTGAGAGGAATTATGGGTCACACCATTCTCCGATCCTTATCAGAGTTGCAGGGACTCCGTCGCTCGCAAAACAATTAGCGGTTTGCAGGGGAGTGATGGGACCCTGGAGACATCCCAGCAGGGTGTCCTGTCGGTTGTTAAGAGCTTTTATACTGCCTCTTGTCTGAGAAGAGCTCAGCCAGGCCAGCCATCCAAACTTTTTGGAGCAGGCTCCTGTTCAGACAAGATCTGATATTCCTTGGGATTCTTTGATAGGGGATATCACTGTGGAGGAGGTGGTGGCAGCCATAGAAGGCCTTGCTGTTAAGAAATCCCTGGGCCCCATGGGCTCACAGGGGAGTTCTACAAGGCCTTTTGTGATGTCCTGGCCCCTAGTCTTGTGGAGGTTTTTTCGGACTCCCTTTCTGAGGGTTCTCTTCCACCCTCCATGAGGCGTTCTGCTTGATTCGTTCAAAAAGGGTTAGATTCTTCCTATATTGAGAAATGGCACCCCATCGCTTTACTCAATAGGATAGGAAAAATCTTGGCAAAAGTATTGTTCAATCGCCTCTTTGAGGTAGCACACCTGGTGCTTTTTCCCTCGCAGCACTGCACAGTTAAGGGTAGATCCACCTTTTCCGCAGTATTGGGGTCCGGGAGGCCCTAATGCGTTGCAGGTCTTGTGAGTGGGGAAAATACCTTTTGTCACTGGACCAGTCTAAGGCCTTTGATAGATAGAATCACAAGTATCTCTGGAGTGTCCTTGGAAGATACGGTGTTCCTGAGGGTTTCATCAATTGGCTCATGGTTTCGTATGAAGGCACTGAAAGCATTCCCTTTGTGAATGGCTGGTTGGGGGAACCTTTAGGGTCTCTTGGGTCAGGCAGGGTTGCCCGTCAGCCCTCGCTACGTTTTCGCCATAGATCCTCTGATCAAGAGGTTTGATGGCAGCGTGCTGCAGGGGGGTACCTGTCTCTCCGGGAGTTTCCTTGAAGGTAGCTGCCTATGCGGATGACATTTACTCTGGCCGTCTCGAGTCGACAAGGCGGTCGAGGTGGCCGAACTGGTAAAAGAGTATTCTGAGGCTTCAGGTTACCTCATCAACAGGAACAAATGTGAAGTTCTGGATGGGAAAGAAGGCCAGCCTGCCTTTAACCTCCCGGGAATCTTCCCTGAGCTCCCGAGTGATCTTAGGGATCACTTTTGGCCAAGGCGATTTCCTGAGACAAATTGGGGGTCTAGGTTGGAACTTGCATCTTCCAGGGTGGATCAGTGGAAGGGGAGACCATACACTCTTAGTGAAAGGGTTTCATTGATCAAGACTTACCTGGTCCCGCTTTTTCTGTATGTAAGTATGTGTGCCTTTTGCCAGAGAAGTACTATGCAAGAATCAATAGTTTGTTTTCCTGCTTTTATGGGGAAACAAACTGAACCTATCAAAAGGACTGTCGCCTAGGCAAAGGAAGGAGGGAGGGTTGGGCATGCTCAACCCTGTCGTGTCTTTGTGAACATGTTTGTAAATACAACTTTGCAAACCTCCTAGAGAGAAGCCTCCTTTGTGGGTAGAGATTTTTAAGAGCTGGGTCACTCCATTTTGGGTCTTGGATGAAGGGCGGCTTGGTAAAGAGTCTGAGATCATCGAGGTCCTCTCCCCTCCTATGTGGCAGGAGCCCTGAAAGCCATGAGGAAGTGGGCAAGTTGGAATGGAAGAAATTAGATCCTCACCTAGGAGGGCCATCGACCAGAGGGTCTTGTTCCTATATCCATGAGCCGCTGGTCTTAAAAGACTGCCCAAGCAATATATTGAGTATAGGGCTCTCTTTAGTGGTGTCCCCCAGGTTTCCCCGAAGTTTAGAAGTATTGCTTGGCATTCCTTCCATGGAAAACTCTATGTAAGAGGCAATGTGGTAGTAGGCGCCGCAATGACCGAATGTGTCCCCGGGAGAGCTGCAGTGGTCTTGAGGAACGATGGACCACTTCCTGCTTAATTGTCCTTTTAACATAAAGTTTACAAAAGGGTGTCCAGAAAGTTGGTTATTCCCTGCTCTCAGGTATGTCATCAAGGGGTGGGCTTATGGGGTGTCTCAAAGGCATGCAAGTATTGAGTTAAGCACCTTATTTCTAGTAAGCACAATAGTAAAATTCTACACGGAGGTGCACGGTGCCAAATTCAATTAGGCATAAAGTCCTTTCCTGTGAGGTGGTGGTTTCTGACATCCTGAGGGAACTGTTTAAGGTGAAGGCTCTGGAGAGACAGAGGATGAGTGAAGGGAGATGGTCTACTCTTGGTGAGGTCTGTACCTTGAGCCCCTTGAGGGGTCCTGATGTTTCTGTGGTGGGTTTCCTGTCTTATCACTTGCCCTTTTTTTGCCCTAGGCCCTTTGTGTTTTTATGTCAGGGCTCATGCATTCCAGGGTGAGTAGTTTACACTTTGCCTCTCAAGTGTCTAAGTGCATTAGAATGTAGAATGTATCCTTAGTAGTTTTCTAGGAAGCCAAATGATTCTTGTTTTGATGTTTCTGCCAAATATTTTTATTTTATTTTTTGTATGTGATAATGTTAGTTTTAATATGTTGTAATGTTAGGTTATATTTTTTTCCTTGTTGTCCTCGTTGTATGGATGTTGGAATAAATGTGGTTTATAAACTTGAACAAGTCAAACTTAGGTTTCCTTTTTTTTCGCAGTAGATACTTTAAGTATTTGCGTGATAGTGCGAATGGTTGTCTATCCCCTCATCATCTATCTGTGTAGGTAGGTGACAGGGTTAGTTATATTAGGATGTAGGTAGGTGGGCTCAGTTTTATTTTGTTTCTTTTTTCTCTGATGTAAGAGTTGAATTTACTTTATATCTCATTGGAGATCGATTTTAGTTACTTTTTAAGAAAGATCCGAATTAAGATTGTTTTTATATTTGTTGTTTGCTGTAAGACTTTTTATTTGCTTTGGACTGGACATTCTTCTCGAAAAGAGACTTATTATTTTTATTCCTTATGCCCAAAGCCAATATGCTATGTATTGTATTGTTTTCAGTTTATTGTTTGTGCAATTTTTTAGCCTGTTAATAAACTTCATAATATAAAGACATACGTCCATTTAGTCCAACCTTTATACCCTCCCTAATGTCTGTATAACAGTTACATAGTAATATGGTATTGGAGGATGTATAAAGACATACGTCCATTTAGTCCAACCCTTATACCCTACCATAACGTCTGATAACAGTTACATAGTAACATAGTATTGGAGGTTGTATAAAGACATACGTCCATCTAGTCCAACCTTTATACCACCTATAATGTCTGTATAACAGTTACATAGTAACATGGTATTGGAGGATGTATAAAGACATACGTCCATCTGCCAACCTTTATACCCTACCTATAATGTCTGTATAACAGTTACATAGTAACATAGTATTGGAGGTTGTATAAAAACATACGTCCATCTAGTCCAACTTTATACGCTACCCATAATGTCTGTATAACAGTTACATAGTAACATAGTATTGGAGGTTGTATAAAGACATACGTCCATCTAGTCCAACCTTTATACCCTACCCATAATGTCTGTATACAGTATACATAGTAACATAGTATTGGAGGTTGTATAAAGACATACGTCCATCTAGTCCAACCTTTATACCCTACCCATAATGTCTGTATAACAGTTACATAGAACATAGTATTGGAGGTTGTATAAAGACATACGTCCATCTAGTCCAACCTTTATACCCTACCCATAATGTCTGTATAACAGTTACATAGTAACATAGTATTGGAGGTTGTATAAAGACATACGTCCATTTAGTCCAACCTTTATACCCTACCCATAATGTCTGTATAACAGTTACATAGTAACATGGTATTGGAGGATGTATAAAGACATACGTCCATCTAGTCCAACCTTTATACCCTACCTATAATGTCTGTATAACAGTTACATAGTAACATAGTATTGGAGGTTGTATAAAAACATACGTCCATCTAGTCCAACTTTATACGCTACCCATAATGTCTGTATAACAGTTACATAGTTACATAGTATTGGAGGTTGTATAAAGACATACGTCCATCTAGTCCAACCTTTATACCCTACCCATAATGTCTGTATAACAGTTACATAGAACATAGTATGGAGGTTGTATAAAGACACGTCCATCTAGTCCAACCTTATACCCTACCCATAATGTCTGTATAACAGTTACATAGTAACATAGTATTGGAGGTTGTATAAAGGCATACGTCCATCTAGTCAAACCTATATACCCTACCCATAATGTCTGTATAACAGTTACATAGTAACATAGTATTGGAGGTTGTATAAAGACATACGTCCTTCTAGTCCAACCTTTATACCCTACCCATAATGTCTGTATAACAGTTACATAGTAACATAGTATTGGAGGTTGTATAAAGACATACGTCCATCTAGTCCAACCTTTATACCCTACCCATAATGTCTGTATAACCGTTACATAGTAACATAGTATTGGAGGTTGTATAAAGACATAAGTCCATCTAGTCCAACCTTTATACCCTACCCATAACGTCTGTATAACAGTTACATAGTAACATAGTATGGAGGTTGTATAAAGACATACGTCCATCTAGTCAACCTTTATACCCTACCCATAATATCTGTATAACAGTTACATAGTAACATATATTGGAGGTTGTATAAAGACATACGTCATCTAGTCCAACCTATATACCCTACCCATAATGTCTGTATAACAGTTACATAGTAACATAGTATTGGAGGGGTTGTATAAAGACATACATCCATCTAGTCACTTATACCCTACCCATAATGCCTGTATAACAGTTACATAGTATTGGAGGTTGTATAAAGACACACATCTCAGTCCAACCTTTATACCCTACCCATAATGTCTGTATAACGTTACATAGTAACATAGTATTGGAGGTTGTATAAAGACATAAGTCCATGTAGTCCAACTTTTACCTACCCATAAGTCTGTATAACAGTTACATAGTAACATAGTATTGGAGGTTGTATAAAGACATACGCCATCTAGTCCAACCTTATTACCCTACCCATAATGTCTGTCTAACAGTTACATAGTAACATAGTATTGGAGGTTGTATAAAGACTACGTCCATCTAGTCCAACCTTTATACCCTACCCATAATGTCTGTATAACAGTTACATAGTAACATAGTATTGGAGGTTGTATAAAGACATACGTCCATCTAGTCCAACCTTTATACCCTACCCATAATGTCTGTCTAACAGTTACATAGTAACTAGTATTGGAGGTTGTATAAGACATACGTCCATCTAGTCCAACCTTTATACCCTACCCATAATGTCTGTTATAACGTACATAGTAACATAGTATTGGAGGTTGTATAAAGACATACGTCCATCTAGTCCAACCTTTATACCCTACCCATATGTCTGTATAACAGTTACATAGTAACATAGTATTGGAGGTGTTATAAAGACATACGTCCATCTAGTCCAACCTTATACACCCTACCCATAATGCCTGTATAACAGTTATCAGTATTGGAGGTTGTATAAAGACATACGTCCATCTAGTCCCACCTTTATACCCTACCCATAATGTCTGTCTAACAGTTACATAGTAACATAGTATTGGAGGTTGTATAAAGACATACGTCCATCTAGTCCAACCTTTATACCCTACCCATAATGTCTGTATAACAGTTACATAGTAACATAGTATTGGAGGTTGTATAAAGACACACATCCATCTAGTCCAAACTTTATACCATACCCATAATGTCTGTATAACAGTTACATAGTAACATAGTATTGGAGGTTGTATAAAGACATCCATCCATCTAGTCCAACCTTTATACCATACCCATAATGTCTGTATAACAGTTACATAGTAACATAGTATTGGAGGTTGTATAAAGACATAAGTCCATCTAGTCCAACCTTTATGAAATGTATTATAATAAACAATAGGAGTTGGTAGCGGTAAGAGAGATATGTAAAGGGGGGTAATAGAGATATGAAATGTATTATAAACAATAGGAGGTCGGTAGGGTGAGATAGAATGTAAATGGGGATAATAGAGTATGAAATGTATAAATAAAACAATAGGAGTCGGTAGGGTGATAGATAGATATGTAAATGGGGATAATAGAGATATGAAATGTTTATAATAAACAATGGAGTGGTAGGGGTAGTAGGTAAGTAGATATGTAAATGGGGATAATAGAGATACGAAATTATTATAATAAACAATAGGAGTCGGTAGGGGTAAGATAGATATGTAAATGGTGATAATAGAGATATGAAATGTATTATAATAAACAATAGGAGTCGGTAGCAGTAAGATATGTAAATGGGGATAATAGAGATATGAAATGTATTATAATAAACAATAGGAGTCGGTAGGGGTAAGATAGATATGTAAATGGTGATAATAGAGATATGAAATGTATTATAATAAACAATAGGAGTCGGTAGGGGTAAGATAGATATGTAAATGGGGATAATAGACATATGAAATGTATTATAATAAACAATAGGAGTCAGTAGGGGTAAGATAGATATGTAAATGGGGATAATAGAGATATGAAATGTATTATAATAAACAATAGGAGTCGGTAGGGGTAAGATAGATATGTAAATGGGGGATAATAGAGATATGAAATATATTATAATAAACAATAGGAGTCTGTAGTTGTAAGATAGATATGTAAATGGGGGATAATAGAGATATGAAATGAATTATAATAAACAATAGGAGTCGGTAGCGGTAAGATAGATATGTAAATGGAAGATAATAGAGATATGAAATGTATTATAATAAACAATAGGAGTCGGTAGGGGTAAGGTAGATATGTAAATGGGATAATAGAGATATCAAATGTATTATAATAAACAATAGTAGTCTGTAGCAGTAAGATATGTAAATGGGGATAATAGATATATGAAATGTATTATAATAAACAATAGGAGTTGGTAGCGGTAAGATAGATATGTAAATGGGGATAATAGAGATATGAAATGTATTATAATAAACAATAGGAGTCGGTAGGGGTAAGATAGGTATGTAAATGGGGGATAATAGAGATATGAAATGTATTATAATAAACAATAGGAGTCGGTAGCGGTAAGATAGATATGTAAATGGAGATAATAGAGGTATGAAATGTATTATAATAAACAATAGGAGTCGGTAGGGGAGGATAGAATGTAAATGGGATAATAGAGATATAAATGTATTATAATAACAATAGGGTGGTAGGGGTAAGATAGAATTGTAATGGGATAATAGAGATATGAATGTATTATATAAACAATAGGGGTCGGTAGGGGTAAGATAGATATGTTAATGGGATAATGGAGATATGAAGTATATAATAAACCTAGGGGTCAGTAATAATAAGATAGATATGTAAATGGCCGATAATAGAGATATAATAATGTTTGGTGGGCCCCTAAACTCATCCTGATGGGCCACTGGACAGATTTCCTGTACTTATCTCTGGGACCCCTTTAAAACTTAAAAATTAAATATGTACCCGAGCCCTCTTCCACCTGGGACCTTCATGCCTCCTATCAAGCTGTACAAGCTGTTTAGAAGCTCACATTGATGTAAAGGAGGCAGTTGCCTTCCCAGCTGTGACTGACGCTGCATGTAAGTATATTTTTTCTTATGTGTGTGTAAGGAAGGAGCCATCCTTTTAAGAGAGTCTTGGATAAAAGACTTGTATGTATAATGACTGCAGATGGTGTAATATTGTATTTATACATTCTCTCCTTGTTTCAGGTAATGTACTTCACAGTCACTTTTACCGTTACCCAGAGGTCTTCTCCTCCCGCTCAGTGGTTCTCTTGGGTGCAGGTCATTCTGGTGTGGACATTGCAATTGAATTGGTTCCTCATGCTAAACAGGTCACCCTGAGTCACAGGGGCCCTCCCCTTCAGTGTACTCTTCCAGAGAAATTGTCTCAGGCTCCACCCGTGGTCAGTGCTTCTGCCCACACTTTGATATGTGAGGATGGAACCCAGCTGAAGGCAGATACATTAATATACTGTACAGGGTACAAATACAACTTCCCATTTCTCTTGCCTTCAAATAGGCAAGATATAGATAATAGGATAGGAAGATATTGAGTCAGGTCACATGCCAACACTCTACAAGCTCCTAATTCATACTCATTATCCAACTTTATGCTTTATTGGAGTGTGTAGTGTAGGGGTTCCCTTCCGCATGTTTAACTATCAAGTTTTGTTCTTCCTGGCAGTGCTTGAGGGTAAGAGACAGTTGCCTTCATCGGAGGAAATGCTTTGTGACAACTTGAAGGATTTGAACAAGCACTTGAAGTTCTCAAGATATCACCCCTGTTGCTCAGTCTGAAATACAGGAATCTGGACACCAGAAATCAAGTTCTGTTTAACCGATTTGTGTCCATTTCCTTGGACTACTGAAGATCTGCTTCAGAGTCTGTCAATGCTAGGGCAAACTGAAAACTATTCCTGCTAAATGGCTCCTTGGTTTAGCGGTGTGATGCTTCTATATGGTGCGAGAGATCCTGGGTTCAAATCCCCCCAAAAGTGAGCTACCTGGAGGAAAATAAGAGTGTGCCCTCCATTGCAATTATGTCTTCCTTTTACTTTCATTAGGGGTTAGCAGCTGAAAGGGCATATTCCCTGCAGGGTTTTCTGACATGAGAGGGCTTCCTGTGACATTGGGAGGATGTCCCTAAACTATGACTGGCTGGCTGAGCGCAGCTTACTACTGGCTATAATAAGCTATCCTTCGTCAACCTTCTTTCTCCTTCGTTTTCTTATGGAATCTGCTAAAATCGTACATGCATTAGGAATTTGCATTTTTGACCACCATTTTCCACCGCAATTTCGGTACAAGCTTAGTTTTTAAAAATTGCGCCGGATCCGCAGATTTCGGAATACCGGCAGTTCCCATTCGAAACCAGGACTCATCTCTACTGCCAAGCCATAAGATAGGAGAGGTTCTCGAGGTATCACCTTTTTCGATCAGTCTGGAAAACAGGACTCTAGACACTACCATTAAACCCTAGCTTCATTTCTTGTCTGTCAGGGAAGATTTAATATGATATGCCTAAACATGAGCATGCCAACAAGCAAAAGAGGCTGAGATGCTCCAGGTGAGGCTCGAACTCACAACCTCGGCATTGCTCATCGGATACTGCCATATAAGTACCGCGCGCTAACCGATTGCGCCACTGGAGCACCTGAGGCTTTGAGGGTAGGTATTGGTCCCTAGTAAGCTAGGTCTGTGTTTGCCACTACGGACCACACAGCTCCATGATAGAACCTAAGATTAAGGAGGTTGAAATTAGGCCAAAGAAGTCAAGCATCGCATTGGCTCGTTGGTCTAGGGGTATGATTCTCGCTTTGGGTGCGAGAGGTCCCGGGTTCAAATCCCGGACGAGCCCTTCTTTTCTAAAGAAGCCATTTACTGGTATCAAGAGACAAGGCTCAAACTTTTCCTCCAGTATTTATGCTAACAGCATTTCCGCCAACACCCTTCCCAGCTATCTTTCACACCCTCCACAGGTTGTTTTCCCTTCTCATGTTCTGTTAAAGTGCTGTGGGCTCATTTATTTTGACTACCACATTACCAAGACCTGCATCGGAGCTCTGAGTCTGGGCGCAGTTTGTTTTATGGGTTTGGTATATGACGTGGGCTTCTTTCAGAGCTTAAGTAGGGATTACTTTAAATCCCTGTGTTATCTTGCATAGGTGCAGGGAAATTTTCAGCCAATATCAACATTATGCCAGTAATTGGCCAAAATTCTGTCACCTTGTTCAATTACATTTTGTGCTGAAAAGACTACGTGGGAGATGCAATATTTATTATTTCCTTGCCAAGGTCCCACGGTGTGCTGGACATTTCACGAGATTCAGTACATTGCAGGATGACGCTGCTGAGAAAGCCTGGTGTGCAAAACGCGTCCAGTGGTTACATCCGCAAGTCTGCGGATGTGTGATCCTCTTGGAACTTCCTATGGCCGCCCACATTTATGCCCTACTTCCTTTGCACTCTGTCTCCCAATTTGCACAATAAAGGGATTGTTTCCAGTAACAAGTAATGGTTGAGTGCCTGGTTCTTTTTCTTCTGTTTTGCCTTTAAATATATTTTTACCATGTGCACCTCCAATCCCATTGGATTTAATTCGCTCTGTGCATAGTTACATAGTAATTAAGGTTGAATAAAGACAGACGTCCATCAAGTCCAACCTATTCACTTCATTGCAGGATGACTGACAGGTAAGAAGAGGAATGCGCACTGCAATTAGACCCAAATGACAGACCCAACTGAGTTGCTATACTTGTACAATTGTCAGCCAAAGTGGCCTTTTTCTTTGAATATCAGCCACTTGTGGTTGGTGTAATCGTATGTCTGTAGAAGCCTTTAGGGAAGCTTCAGTACGATATACCTAAACATTAGCATGCCTGTAAAAATAGACAAAGATGCTCAGTGTTGCTCACCAAATCACAATGCATTGTAAAATACCGATACCAAGATGGCCCTATGTACCCAGCCATGGCAGCCAATAACCCAAGTTGCCAGGGCAGGAAATGTGCTACACTGAGGACATGCAGTGCCAATAGTGGGATGTTGGATATTATTATTGTGGATTTATATAGCGCCAACATCTTCCGTAGCGCTTTACAATTACATGTCTACATTCACATCAGGCCCTGTCTCGTAGAGCTTACAATCTAATCACATTTATTGGACACATATACATATCAGTATGTCTTTATGATTGTGGGGGAAACCAGAGTGCCCGGAGGAAACACACGCAAGCATGGGGAGAACATACAAACTACTTGCAGATGTGTCCAAGGGTGGAATCGAACTCAGGACTTCTAACCACTTCTAACCACTGAGCCACCGTGTTGCTATATTAGCTAAGCTGAATTAAAGGGGCAATGTGAATAGAAAGACAGGAAATGAAGGATATCCGTATTAACTAGCACTTCCCAGACCCCCAGACTTATTGATTCCATCGTTACCCATTGCACCAATGGGTATAAGGGTAATGAGTGACCTGGAACTCAGAGTGACAATATGGAACCCTCTATTGCTGCACTTTCTGAACAACTTTATTTATAGTGCATATATCAGAACTATTGGTATTATCTACAATAATTTATTTAGAGAAGGGAATCCTATCTGTCCCTGTACAGAAACCCCAACTCGTGTACCCCACTGGTCTTTCCATAGGGAAGCTCAGTGAAATTTAGTAAACTGTTAATTCATTTGGATTAAATCTTATAAACGCGGCCACATGACGCTAGCAAGGCCTGAAGCTGATAGCTGTAGATGGTGCAGGATATGGACCGTTGCCACAAGGATGTTTATATGTAAATATACATACATAGAATATTTAATATTCCTTAGAGGATACCCAGGGCAATATTGATTGGACGGAATGTGTATTTCTCACCAGTGGGTACAGAGAGACAGGTTCTACCAGCACAATAATTCCTCCCCATGGACATTCCAGTTCTGGGGTATTGACACGTGTGATAGACACATGTTGTGCTCAGCTATTTATTTATTTTTCTTTCTTCTACTTCCTCCCCATTCTGTGAGAAGATATTTCATTTTTAAAAAAAGGTTCAGTATTAAACCAGAAGTGACCAGTAGCCAAACTAGACATTAGTGGCCATAAAGGAATCAGAATGTGAGACACTGGTGTATTTATTCATTTCCACTACCGGCTTTACCACGTTTCCAGCTTTTTTCCAGTTGCCGTAATCAGGTGCTACTGACTGAAAGTCCTAAGCAGTGAAATTGAAACTTATAGGGCTAGGTACCGAAAGGGGCTATTGGCTATTTGTGTCTTATAGTCGTGTTAACCGATGTACCAAGGGTAAACGCGGTGGGATGCAAAAACTGTATCCCGCCAATATACAGAGCCGACAGCGTCTCTTTAGAAAGCCCTTATTGGCTTGGAGTATTGCCTAAAGGGGGCAATAGACAAAGTTTCTGGCTCTTGGTATATATTGATTCTACCCATTGTCCCACCTAGGAATGTTTTATAACCCACTGGCATAACTACCGCGGGGGTAGGGGAGGGGGCTTAGTAGGGCCCTCCACAAGACCACTCTGCCACAATCAGCTGTTTTTAAACAGCTGATCTCTCGTATGAATGAAACATACTCGTGACCAGCTGTTTAAAAGACCGGAAGTTCGGGTCCGGTCTTTTAAACAGCTGATTGCACGTATGTTTCGTTCATATGTGTGATCAGCTGTTTTAAACAGCTGGTCGTGGAGGGGGAAGGGCCTGGCCTCCTATCGAGCAGGGGGGCTCGGGTTACGCCCCTGTTATAACCTGTGTCATTTATACACATTAAGTAGCTTATAGATTTCGATTGTTGGTTGTAGGAAATACATACCTACCAAATGCCCAGTTATTGGAGTCCTACCATCCCAGATCAGCTGGTCTTATCATGAACAATTGTGGTTTCTGCAGATGAAAAAGGGGAAGACCAAGTTGTGATGCAAAGGTTGAGTCAATGAAATTCCCTGCTGCCCCGGAATCAACAAAGGCCTGAGTAGAAAATGATTGAGAGACAATTTGGTCTTCCCCTTTTTCATCTGCAGCAACCACTACGAGTCCTGGCTATAGACAATGAACCTCTGGCCTCAGAATTCTTCTCCCAGTCTACCTTTGAAGTCTTGTTCCGTGTTGGCATATTTCATCAAGAATGTTTATCCTTTCTCATGATCCATAGTCCACCTGCCCCACTGATCCTCGGATTTCCATGGCTCCGGTTACACAACCCTGTTCTAATAATGAGAAAACTTAATTGAAATGATCAAAAGTCCTTTGCGCTTATGGTATGGTGAAGAGATGTTGGTGATTGTTGGTCTGCTGCTAGACTACCCAATTCCACTGTGTCCCAAAAGTCTTGCAAAGTTAAGTCTTGTAGCTGCGCTGTCCTCCTCTCACCCAGAAATAGATCAGACCAAATAAATAGTATTAATATCTTATCAGTACAATAAATAAATACATACAAACCATATAAAAAATGTGGAAAGACTTTACGTGTTCCAAAGATGTAGGTAAAAACACAGCTTTATTTTTCATAGATGAAAACAAGATAAAAACTTCCAAGGTAAAGTGCAATGTGCATATTGCAAGTTAGGTAAAAATGTGCGTTAAAAAGTAGGGGAATCCTTTTTAAATTCCTTCTCCTATTATGCTATATTTGTATAACCTTCTAGGATGAAGGATCATTGTCTTAATGGTATTAAGGGTGCGACCCTACTGATTAGTGCAAATCCCAACGCGTTTCGCTATCTCCTATAGCTTTTTCAAGGGTATAGTTATGATCTGCTTCTTGTCTTAAATACTTCCTATTTCGCAGGGTTTCTTACTTCTGGGTTCTCTCTAACGTATTGACGTCACGCCGTCTCTGTCTTTCTTCCGCGCATGCGCGGTATTCTTATTCCTAATTTCTTCCGGGATCTCCCTGACGTAATCACGTGGTGCCGTCTGTGTCTTCTCTACGCGCATGCGTGAGATACACGCATGCGCGGTATGCTTCTTCCTATACACATACTTACTGTATGTGTGCATGTGATGCCCGATGTAGTTAAGTTGTGTCTATGCGGGTCAAATTCTATGTACCAAGTCACAGCTTGTGTTACCCCATTTGGGTCGTTGGTGCTCTCCTAATTGTCTATATTGTTATTCACTCTCTATAGGGGTTTGCAAATATTAAAGGTATCCAAAAAAGGGGGACATCATAAATATCTGTTGGAATATTGTACTACATGGTAAATAGTGTACCTGTCTCCAATACAAAAGATTCTACTCAAAATTGCTAATATAAAAATATGAATATGAATGTACACTACAATATAAAAGTTCATTATTATAAAATACAAAAAAACAATAGTAATAGTGGCATTTTAAAATGTAGGAAGGGGAAGAGGGAACATTGAGGGGGTAACTTGTATGAGTATATTTGTAGTTCTATGCGCTGAGCTTTATAACAGATTCATGGAAAGCTCTTTGGGAGACTCTATAGAAAGCTCCATAAGTCAATATCTCTATTTAGTCCTTCAGGAACCATTGTGTTCAATTTATATATCCATTTGGATTCCAGTCTTGATAGACCTGCTTGCGTATTACCACTTCTCTCTGGGGGTTTGTAGGAATAAGAATACCGCGCATGCGTGTATCTCGCGCATGCGCGGAAGAAAGACAGAGACGGCGTGACGTCAATACGTTAGGGAGACCCCGGAAGTAAGAAACCCTGCGAAATAGGAAGTATTTAAGACAAGAAGCAGATCATAACTATACCCTTGAAAAAGCTATAGGAGATGGCGAAACGCATTGGGATTAGCACTAATCAGTAGGGTCGCACCCTTAATACCATTAAGACAATGATCCTTCACCCTAGAAGGTTATACAAATATAGCATAATAGGAGAAGGAATTTAAAAAGGATTCCCCTACTTTTTAACGCACATTTTTACCTAACTTGCAATATGCACATTGCACTTTACCTTGGAAGTTTTTATCTTGTTTTCATCTATGAAAAATAAAGCTGTGTTTTTACCTACATCTTTGGAACACCTAAAGTCTTTCCACATTTTTTATATGGTTTTGTATGTATTTATTTATTGTACTGATAAGATATTAATACTATTTATTTGGTCTGATCTATTTCTGGGTGAGAGGAGGACAGCGCAGCTACCAGACTTAACTTTGCAAGATTTTTAGTCCAATAATGAACTTAAATCTTGGAGTCCCTTCTGTATTGGTAATTGCCTTCCCACTTCCCCCATTCAATGCTCTGCCTTTAACTTTGAAAATAAACCTGTGGGAAGTCTTCCTGAATGTTATCTTGACTTTTCTGATGTTTTCTGTAAAAAACAAACTGAGAAACTACCACCACACTGATCCTATGATTGCCCCATCGATCTTCTCCCCGGTACTATGCCTCCTCGAGGATGCACTTACCCTTAGTCCCCCTCTGAAACTCTGACCATGAAAGAGTACATTAAAGAACACCTGTCACGAGGATTCATTCAACCTTCCACCTCCTTAAATCCACACACAGGTGGTCAAGGTTTCTGCCCCTCCCCCTTCTTAAAGAGACAAAGCATATAATGCAATAACACATTGTGATAAGAAAGCGTATGACAGCAAAGATTGGAAAGTATAAAACACAAAATCAAAACAAAATCAAATTCAAACCGATCGTAACATAAAACAGTGAAATAAACTAATAAACAATAGGAGTCGGTAGGGGTAAGATAGATATGTAAATGGGATAATAGAGATACGAAATGTATTATAATAAACAATAGGGGTTGGTAGGGGTAAGATAGATATGTTAATGGGATAATAGAGATATGAAATGTATTATAATAAACAATAGGGGTTGGTAGGGGTAAGATAGATATGTTAATGGGATAATGGAGATATGAAATGTATTATAATAAACAATAGGGGTCAGTAATAATAAGATAGATATGTAAATGGCCGATAATAGAGATATAATAATGTTTGGTGGGCCCCTAAACTCATCCTGATGGGCCACTGGACAGATTTCCTGTACTTATCTCTGGGACCCCTTTAAAACTTAAAAATTAAATATGTACCCGAGCCCTCTTCCACCTGGGACCTTCATGCCTCCTATCAAGCTGTACAAGCTGTTTAGAAGCTCACATTGATGTAAAGGAGGCAGTTGCCTTCCCAGCTGTGACTGACGCTGCATGTAAGTATATTTTTTCTTATGTGTGTGTAAGGAAGGAGCCATCCTTTTAAGAGAGTCTTGGATAAAAGACTTGTATGTATAATGACTGCAGATGGTGTAATATTGTATTTATACATTCTCTCCTTGTTTCAGGTAATGTACTTCACAGTCACTTTTACCGTTACCCAGAGGTCTTCTCCTCCCGCTCAGTGGTTCTCTTGGGTGCAGGTCATTCTGGTGTGGACATTGCAATTGAATTGGTTCCTCATGCTAAACAGGTCACCCTGAGTCACAGGGGCCCTCCCCTTCAGTGTACTCTTCCAGAGAAATTGTCTCAGGCTCCACCCGTGGTCAGTGCTTCTGCCCACACTTTGATATGTGAGGATGGAACCCAGCTGAAGGCAGATACATTAATATACTGTACAGGGTACAAATACAACTTCCCATTTCTCTTGCCTTCAAATAGGCAAGATATAGATAATAGGATAGGAAGATATTGAGTCAGGTCACATGCCAACACTCTACAAGCTCCTAATTCATACTCATTATCCAACTTTATGCTTTATTGGAGTGTGTAGTGTAGGGGTTCCCTTCCGCATGTTTAACTATCAAGTTTTGTTCTTCCTGGCAGTGCTTGAGGGTAAGAGACAGTTGCCTTCATCGGAGGAAATGCTTTGTGACAACTTGAAGGATTTGAACAAGCACTTGAAGTTCTCAAGATATCACCCCTGTTGCTCAGTCTGAAATACAGGAATCTGGACACCAGAAATCAAGTTCTGTTTAACCGATTTGTGTCCATTTCCTTGGACTACTGAAGATCTGCTTCAGAGTCTGTCAATGCTAGGGCAAACTGAAAACTATTCCTGCTAAATGGCTCCTTGGTTTAGCGGTGTGATGCTTCTATATGGTGCGAGAGATCCTGGGTTCAAATCCCCCCAAAAGTGAGCTACCTGGAGGAAAATAAGAGTGTGCCCTCCATTGCAATTATGTCTTCCTTTTACTTTCATTAGGGGTTAGCAGCTGAAAGGGCATATTCCCTGCAGGGTTTTCTGACATGAGAGGGATTCCTGTGACATTGGGAGGATGTCCCTAAACTATGACTGGCTGGCTGAGCGCAGCTTACTACTGGCTATAATAAGCTATCCTTCGTCAACCTTCTTTCTCCTTCGTTTTCTTATGGAATCTGCTAAAATCGTACATGCATTAGGAATTTGCATTTTTGACCACCATTTTCCACCGCAATTTCGGTACAAGCTTAGTTTTTAAAAATTGCACCGGATCCGCAGATTTCGGAATACCGGCAGTTCCCATTCGAAACCAGGACTCATCTCTACTGCCAAGCCATAAGATAGGAGAGGTTCTCGAGGTATCACCTTTTTCGATCAGTCTGGAAAACAGGACTCTAGACACTACCATTAAACCCTAGCTTCATTTCTTGTCTGTCAGGGAAGATTTAATATGATATGCCTAAACATCAGCATGCCAACAAGCAAAAGAGGCTGAGATGCTCCAGGTGAGGCTCGAACTCACAACCTCGGCATTGCTCATCGGATACTGCCATATAAGTACTGCGCGCTAACCGATTGCGCCACTGGAGCGCCTGAGGCTTTGAGGGTAGGTATTGGTCCCTAGTAAGCTAGGTCTGTGTTTGCCACTACGGACCACACAGCTCCATGATAGAACCTAAGATTAAGGAGGTTGAAATTAGGCCAAAGAAGTCAAGCATCGCATTGGCTCGTTGGTCTAGGGGTATGATTCTCGCTTTGGGTGCGAGAGGTCCCGGGTTCAAATCCCGGACGAGCCCTTCTTTTCTAAAGAAGCCATTTACTGGTATCAAGAGACAAGGCTCAAACTTTTCCTCCAGTATTTATGCTAACAGCATTTCCGCCAACACCCTTCCCAGCTATCTTTCACACCCTCCACAGGTTGTTTTCCCTTCTTATGTTCTGTTAAAGTGCTGTGGGCTCATTTATTTTGACTACCACATTACCAAGACCTGCATCGGAGCTCTGAGTCTGGGCGCAGTTTGTTTTATGGGTTTGGTATATGACGTGGGCTTCTTTCAGAGCTTAAGTAGGGATTACTTTAAATCCCTGTGTTATCTTGCATAGGTGCAGGGAAATTTTCAGCCAATATCAACATTATGCCAGTAATTGGCCAAAATTCTGTCACCTTGTTCAATTACATTTTGTGCTGAAAAGACTACGTGGGAGATGCAATATTTATTATTTCCTTGCCAAGGTCCCACGGTGTGCTGGACATTTCACGAGATTCAGTACATTGCAGGATGACGCTGCTGAGAAAGCCTGGTGTGCAAAACGCGTCCAGTGGTTACATCCGCAAGTCTGCGGATGTGTGATCCTCTTGGAACTTCCTATGGCCGCCCACATTTATGCCCTACTTCCTTTGCACTCTGTCTCCCAATTTGCACAATAAAGGGATTGTTTCCAGTAACAAGTAATGGTTGAGTGCCTGGTTCTTTTTCTTCTGTTTTGCCTTTAAATATATTTTTACCATGTGCACCTCCAATCCCATTGGATTTAATTCGCTCTGTGCATAGTTACATAGTAATTAAGGTTGAATAAAGACAGACGTCCATCAAGTCCAACCTATTCACTTCATTGCAGGATGACTGACAGGTAAGAAGAGGAATGCGCACTGCAATTAGACCCAAATGACAGACCCAACTGAGTTGCTATACTTGTACAATTGTCAGCCAAAGTGGCCTTTTTCTTTGAATATCAGCCACTTGTGGTTGGTGTAATCGTATGTCTGTAGAAGCCTTTAGGGAAGCTTCAGTACGATATACCTAAACATTAGCATGCCTGTAAAAATAGACAAAGATGCTCAGTGTTGCTCACCAAATCACAATGCATTGTAAAATACCGATACCAAGATGGCCCTATGTACCCAGCCATGGCAGCCAATAACCCAAGTTGCCAGGGCAGGAAATGTGCTACACTGAGGACATGCAGTGCCAATAGTGGGATGTTGGATATTATTATTGTGGATTTATATAGCGCCAACATCTTCCGTAGCGCTTTACAATTACATGTCTACATTCACATCAGGCCCTGTCTCGTAGAGCTTACAATCTAATCACATTTATTGGACACATATACATATCAGTATGTCTTTATGATTGTGGGGGAAACCAGAGTGCCCGGAGGAAACACACGCAAGCATGGGGAGAACATACAAACTACTTGCAGATGTGTCCAAGGGTGGAATCGAACTCAGGACTTCTAACCACTTCTAACCACTGAGCCACCGTGTTGCTATATTAGCTAAGCTGAATTAAAGGGGCAATGTGAATAGAAAGACAGGAAATGAAGGATATCCGTATTAACTAGCACTTCCCAGACCCCCAGACTTATTGATTCCATCGTTACCCATTGCACCAATGGGTATAAGGGTAATGAGTGACCTGGAACTCAGAGTGACAATATGGAACCCTCTATTGCTGCACTTTCTGAACAACTTTATTTATAGTGCATATATCAGAACTATTGGTATTATCTACAATAATTTATTTAGAGAAGGGAATCCTATCTGTCCCTGTACAGAAACCCCAACTCGTGTACCCCACTGGTCTTTCCATAGGGAAGCTCAGTGAAATTTAGTAAACTGTTAATTCATTTGGATTAAATCTTATAAACGCGGCCACATGACGCTAGCAAGGCCTGAAGCTGATAGCTGTAGATGGTGCAGGATATGGACCGTTGCCACAAGGATGTTTATATGTAAATATACATACATAGAATATTTAATATTCCTTAGAGGATACCCAGGGCAATATTGATTGGACGGAATGTGTATTTCTCACCAGTGGGTACAGAGAGACAGGTTCTACCAGCACAATAATTCCTCCCCATGGACATTCCAGTTCTGGGGTATTGACACGTGTGATAGACACATGTTGTGCTCAGCTATTTATTTATTTTTCTTTCTTCTACTTCCTCCCCATTCTGTGAGAAGATATTTCATTTTTAAAAAAAGGTTCAGTATTAAACCAGAAGTGACCAGTAGCCAAACTAGACATTAGTGGCCATAAAGGAATCAGAATGTGAGACACTGGTGTATTTATTCATTTCCACTACCGGCTTTACCACGTTTCCAGCTTTTTTCCAGTTGCCGTAATCAGGTGCTACTGACTGAAAGTCCTAAGCAGTGAAATTGAAACTTATAGGGCTAGGTACCGAAAGGGGCTATTGGCTATTTGTGTCTTATAGTCGTGTTAACCGATGTACCAAGGGTAAACGCGGTGGGATGCAAAAACTGTATCCCGCCAATATACAGAGCCGACAGCGTCTCTTTAGAAAGCCCTTATTGGCTTGGAGTATTGCCTAAAGGGGGCAATAGACAAAGTTTCTGGCTCTTGGTATATATTGATTCTACCCATTGTCCCACCTAGGAATGTTTTATAACCCACTGGCATAACTACCGCGGGGGTAGGGGAGGGGGCTTAGTAGGGCCCTCCACAAGACCACTCTGCCACAATCAGCTGTTTTTAAACAGCTGATCTCTCGTATGAATGAAACATACTCGTGACCAGCTGTTTAAAAGACCGGAAGTTCGGGTCCGGTCTTTTAAACAGCTGATTGCACGTATGTTTCGTTCATATGTGTGATCAGCTGTTTTAAACAGCTGGTCGTGGAGGGGGAAGGGCCTGGCCTCCTATCGAGCAGGGGGGCTCGGGTTACGCCCCTGTTATAACCTGTGTCATTTATACACATTAAGTAGCTTATAGATTTCGATTGTTGGTTGTAGGAAATACATACCTACCAAATGCCCAGTTATTGGAGTCCTACCATCCCAGATCAGCTGGTCTTATCATGAACAATTGTGGTTTCTGCAGATGAAAAAGGGGAAGACCAAGTTGTGATGCAAAGGTTGAGTCAATGAAATTCCCTGCTGCCCCGGAATCAACAAAGGCCTGAGTAGAAAATGATTGAGAGACAATTTGGTCTTCCCCTTTTTCATCTGCAGCAACCACTACGAGTCCTGGCTATAGACAATGAACCTCTGGCCTCAGAATTCTTCTCCCAGTCTACCTTTGAAGTCTTGTTCCGTGTTGGCATATTTCATCAAGAATGTTTATCCTTTCTCATGATCCATAGTCCACCTGCCCCACTGATCCTCGGATTTCCATGGCTCCGGTTACACAACCCTGTTCTAATAATGAGAAAACTTAATTGAAATGATCAAAAGTCCTTTGCGCTTATGGTATGGTGAAGAGATGTTGGTGATTGTTGGTCTGCTGCTAGACTACCCAATTCCACTGTGTCCCAAAAGTCTTGCAAAGTTAAGTCTTGTAGCTGCGCTGTCCTCCTCTCACCCAGAAATAGATCAGACCAAATAAATAGTATTAATATCTTATCAGTACAATAAATAAATACATACAAACCATATAAAAAATGTGGAAAGACTTTACGTGTTCCAAAGATGTAGGTAAAAACACAGCTTTATTTTTCATAGATGAAAACAAGATAAAAACTTCCAAGGTAAAGTGCAATGTGCATATTGCAAGTTAGGTAAAAATGTGCGTTAAAAAGTAGGGGAATCCTTTTTAAATTCCTTCTCCTATTATGCTATATTTGTATAACCTTCTAGGATGAAGGATCATTGTCTTAATGGTATTAAGGGTGCGACCCTACTGATTAGTGCAAATCCCAACGCGTTTCGCTATCTCCTATAGCTTTTTCAAGGGTATAGTTATGATCTGCTTCTTGTCTTAAATACTTCCTATTTCGCAGGGTTTCTTACTTCTGGGTTCTCTCTAACGTATTGACGTCACGCCGTCTCTGTCTTTCTTCCGCGCATGCGCGGTATTCTTATTCCTAATTTCTTCCGGGATCTCCCTGACGTAATCACGTGGTGCCGTCTGTGTCTTCTCTACGCGCATGCGTGAGATACACGCATGCGCGGTATGCTTCTTCCTATACACATACTTACTGTATGTGTGCATGTGATGCCCGATGTAGTTAAGTTGTGTCTATGCGGGTCAAATTCTATGTACCAAGTCACAGCTTGTGTTACCCCATTTGGGTCGTTGGTGCTCTCCTAATTGTCTATATTGTTATTCACTCTCTATAGGGGTTTGCAAATATTAAAGGTATCCAAAAAAGGGGGACATCATAAATATCTGTTGGAATATTGTACTACATGGTAAATAGTGTACCTGTCTCCAATACAAAAGATTCTACTCAAAATTGCTAATATAAAAATATGAATATGAATGTACACTACAATATAAAAGTTCATTATTATAAAATACAAAAAAACAATAGTAATAGTGGCATTTTAAAATGTAGGAAGGGGAAGAGGGAACATTGAGGGGGTAACTTGTATGAGTATATTTGTAGTTCTATGCGCTGAGCTTTATAACAGATTCATGGAAAGCTCTTTGGGAGACTCTATAGAAAGCTCCATAAGTCAATATCTCTATTTAGTCCTTCAGGAACCATTGTGTTCAATTTATATATCCATTTGGATTCCAGTCTTGATAGACCTGCTTGCGTATTACCACTTCTCTCTGGGGGTTTGTAGGAATAAGAATACCGCGCATGCGTGTATCTCGCGCATGCGCGGAAGAAAGACAGAGACGGCGTGACGTCAATACGTTAGGGAGACCCCGGAAGTAAGAAACCCTGCGAAATAGGAAGTATTTAAGACAAGAAGCAGATCATAACTATACCCTTGAAAAAGCTATAGGAGATGGCGAAACGCATTGGGATTAGCACTAATCAGTAGGGTCGCACCCTTAATACCATTAAGACAATGATCCTTCACCCTAGAAGGTTATACAAATATAGCATAATAGGAGAAGGAATTTAAAAAGGATTCCCCTACTTTTTAACGCACATTTTTACCTAACTTGCAATATGCACATTGCACTTTACCTTGGAAGTTTTTATCTTGTTTTCATCTATGAAAAATAAAGCTGTGTTTTTACCTACATCTTTGGAACACCTAAAGTCTTTCCACATTTTTTATATGGTTTTGTATGTATTTATTTATTGTACTGATAAGATATTAATACTATTTATTTGGTCTGATCTATTTCTGGGTGAGAGGAGGACAGCGCAGCTACCAGACTTAACTTTGCAAGATTTTTAGTCCAATAATGAACTTAAATCTTGGAGTCCCTTCTGTATTGGTAATTGCCTTCCCACTTCCCCCATTCAATGCTCTGCCTTTAACTTTGAAAATAAACCTGTGGGAAGTCTTCCTGAATGTTATCTTGACTTTTCTGATGTTTTCTGTAAAAAACAAACTGAGAAACTACCACCACACTGATCCTATGATTGCCCCATCGATCTTCTCCCCGGTACTATGCCTCCTCGAGGATGCACTTACCCTTAGTCCCCCTCTGAAACTCTGACCATGAAAGAGTACATTAAAGAACACCTGTCACGAGGATTCATTCAACCTTCCACCTCCTTAAATCCACACACAGGTGGTCAAGGTTTCTGCCCCTCCCCCTTCTTAAAGAGACAAAGCATATAATGCAATAACACATTGTGATAAGAAAGCGTATGACAGCAAAGATTGGAAAGTATAAAACACAAAATCAAAACAAAATCAAATTCAAACCGATCGTAACATAAAACAGTGAAATAAACATAAAATAAAAATTATAACAATGGAAAATGATGATGGTTGTAACACAATTTCAAGCATCATACAATGTTAGTTAGATAGATTACACATAATTAAATACTTAAATATTTGGATATAAGGATCCGGGCAGACATTGTGAGTATCTTGTAATGCCCTTCAGTCTCTGTAATGCCCCAGCAGTATTCAAAGAATTGGTGAATGACATTTTCTGTAACCTGTTGGTAATCTCAGTGGTTGTATATCTATCTTAACAACATTTTAATCTTCTCACAAGACTTCCCCTTACCTTACCTTATCGCCTTCATGTTAGACAAGTGCTACTAAAGCTGGGTACACACAGTAACGATAAAGCCCCGATACCGTCGGATCCGACGGTATCGGGGCTTTATCGTTACTGTGTGTACGTTCGTTTCCCGAACCGATGGAACCGCGGCCGATGGAAACACATAGGGAGAACGCTCGGGACTGTGTGTTTGCAGATCTTTGAAAGATGGCAGACAGGATCTTGCAGATCCTGTCTGTCATCTTTCAGAAATCTGTACTGTGTGTACCTAGCTTAAGTCTAAGAGAAAACAATTTGTATGCCTAAATGGAAAAGTGTCTCTTTGATCTTTCTCAAGTACCATTTCTTGGCTACATTGTGTCTGCCCAAGGTTTCCAGATGGATCCTGCTAAAGTTTCGGCCATCCAAGATTGGTCTCTTCCAATGGGAACTAAAGCTATTCAAAGATTCATCGGCTTTGCCAATTATTACAGACAATTCATCAAAGGGTTTTCTTCTATTATTTCTATTCTAGCCCTCACCAGGAAATGTGGTAGGCCTAATATGTGGTCCCCTGCAGCCCTCGAAGCCTTCAGACAACTCAAGGAAGCTTTTGCCTGCACACCTGTGTTAGTTCATCCAGATCCTAGCCTTCCCTTCTACTTTAAAGTTGATGCCTCCGACTTGGGTGCGGGAGCCTTCCTTTCTCAAAGACAAGGAATCAAAGGAGACTACTTCCACGTGCTTTCTTTTCTAAAAAGTTCCTACCCAACGAACGGAACTATGATGTTGGTAATCGGGAACTTCTTGCCATCAAGTTGGCCCTCGAGGAGTGGCGTCATTTGTGAGAAGGCACCTCTTTACTTATTACCATACTTACCAATCATAAAAACCTCTTAAAAGGTTGAATCCCCACAAAGCTCGATGGTCCTTATTCTTTTCCCGGTTCAACTTTGTCATCACCTACCAACCTGGCTCCCAAAACAAGAAAGCAGACGCCCTCTCCAGATCATTTGTCGATTCAGACTCTGCTAACCAAGATAAGGGCCCCATTATCCCGACTACTAAAATCCTGGCCTCTATTACTCCTCAGCTCTGTTCCCCAATTTAAGCTGCTCAAAGTTCTGCTCCTCCTGACACAACTTCAGGTAAAATCTTCATTCCTGTTCCACTCCGAAAAACTGTCCTTCAACCTACTCACTGTTCTAAGCAAGCTGGACATCCTGGTATTAATAAAACATTTGACCTTCTTGCCCGTTCCCTTTCGTGGCCTAGGATGAGGGAAGATGTTAAAAATTTTATCCAAGTCTGTACCTGCTGTGCTCAATCTAAGTCTTCTAGAACCCTACCTTGTGGTCTTCTGCAACCCCTCCCCATTCCGTCCAGACCTTGGACCCATTTATCTATGGACTTTATTGTTGAACTTCCTCCTTCCAATAGGACACTGTTATTTGGGTCACGGTAAACCGCTTCAGCAAAATGGCCCATTTCCTTCCCCTTCCCAAGCTTCCATCTTTAGTGGAGTTAGCACAATTATTTATTTCACATATTTTCTGCCTTCATGGACTTCCTTCCGAAATAGTGTCTGACAGAGGTACCCAATTTGTTTCTAAATTTTGGAGAGCTGTATGTAAATTCATGGGCATCAAATTACAATTTTCTTCAGCTTACCACCCGCAGTCCAATGGGGCTACTGAACGCACTAATCAGTCTCTTGAACAATACCTTCGTTGTTACATTTCCTATACTCAGGATGATTAGTCAGATCTCTTACCCTGGGCCGAGTTTGCCCATAACAATTCACCTCATGCCTCTTCTGGAAAATCTCATTTTTATGTGTCTTTGGAAAGATGTTATCCCCAAGATTTTCTTGTCACAGTTCACGTAAATACGCGCCACCAACGACTCTGCTGCCCAGATGTCAGCTATCTGGCAGTTTACGGAAATCTGCCTTCAGAAATCTGCTCTTGTACAAAAAACTGCAGCTGATAAGAGACGTAGGGAACCTCCATCTTACTCTGTTGGAGATAAAGTTTGGCTCTCCTCTGCTCATATTAACATACGTGTTTCCTCCTCCAAATTGGGACCCGAATTTGTTGGTCCTTTTCCTATTCTGGAATTGGTGGGTCCAGTGGCTGTTCGTCTCCAGCTTCCTTCCAACATGCGGATTCCTAATGTGTTTCATATTTATCTGTTGTATTCCATTAGATCAACTGGACTTGAAGTTTAGTCCTTGAAGACATCAGGTTGGAAGTTTAAAAAATAAACTTTTTTGATTATTGATCAAAATTAATTTTTGACTATAGTTACCCTTTAAGTATGGCTACCACAGTAATGGAAGGGTAGGTCAGTAGTAAGTACCTGGGTAAGGGTTTGGGTTAAAAAAAAAAACTTTGTTGATGATTAGTCAAAATAGTTTTTTGACTATAGTTACCCTTTAAATATGTCTGCCATGAAAATGGAAGGTTTGGTCAGTAGGCGTGTGTACCTGGATCCAATTGGAAATTAAAAAACAAACTTTTTTGATGAATGGTCAAAATTTGTTTTTTGATCTTAGTTACCCTTTAAGTATGGCTGCAATAATAATGGAGGGGTAGGTCAGTAGGTGTATGTACCTATGCCCCGTGGTGGTTAAAAAAACAAACCTTTTTGATTATTGATCAAAATTGTTTTTTTTTTTACTTTAGTTACCCTTTAAGTATGGCTGCCTCAGTAATGGATAAGTAGATCAGTAGGTGTGTGTACCTGTGTCGGGTTAGGGTTTAAAAAAACAAACTTTTTTGATGATTGGTCAAAAAGAATTTTTTGACTTAGGTTATCCTTTAGGTAGGGCTGCAACAGTAATGGAGGGGTAGGTCAGTAGGTCTATGTACCTGTGCCACGTGGGGGCACAGGTACATGTGATGGTGAATAGGAGAGGAGGAGAGAGAGGGAAGGGAATCTCCCTCTAGTGGTAAGTCCATTGTAAGTGCAGTGACACACACACACAGATTCACGGACGCACATTAGGGTTTATTATATAGGATACTTACCTTTCCTTTCTGCTTCAGACCTTTCAGGTTGGTCATCTTCAGTATTATTACCCTTTACTCTTCTTATTTACTGTTTTCTACTTTGACTCATTTCATATATATACATACCTATTTCTGGTTTATTATTATTGTCTATTGTATCATTTGGTTGATTATATTTTGTATCTGGTATGTATACATTTTTTGGATTTGTTTACATTGTTTCTATTTTCCTTGTCATTATTCCACACACCTTTTGGTACCTCCCCGATTAGTGGGTGGGTCTGGCTTCCCTTTAAAAAGGAAGTGAGGTGTCCTAGTGCCAGGCCTCTGATGAAGGGTTTTTAAAGTGTTTCCTACCTTTAGATAGTGTATTGGTCACTATGCTAATATGTGTCCCTCCCGTGACCTCTTACTAGGATCTCCCAACACACGTCAAACCATTTATTAATACAACCTCAAATAAAATGATTAATCATATTGGTCTCCTGTATATCTATCTATCTAACTGTCTCTCTGTCTATCTATCTAACTGTCTCTCTGTCTATCTATCTGTCTGTCTATCTATTTATCTATCTATCTATCTAACTGTCTATCTATCTAACTGTCTCTCTGTCTATCTATCTAACTGTCTCTCTGTCTATCTATCTGTCTGTCTATCTATTTATCTATCTATCTATCTAACTGTCTGTCTATCTATTATCTATCTATCTATATATCTGTCTGTCTGTATTTTATCTATCTATCTATCTGTTTGTCTGTCTGTCTATTTATTTATCTGTCTGTCTGTCTGTCTATTATCTATCTATCTGTCTGTCTGTCTATTTATTTATCTATCTGTCTGTCTATTATCTATCTATCTGTTTGTCTGTCTGTCTATCTATTATCTATCTATCTATCTGCCTGTCTGTCTTTTATCTATCTATCTATCTATCTATCTATCTATCTATCTATCTGTCTGTCTGTCTGTCTATTATCTATCTATCTGTCTGTCTGTCGTCCTTTCTATTATCTATCTGTCTGTCTGTCTATTATCTATCTATCTATTTGTCTGTCTATCTGTGTATCTAAGGATCTATCATCTATCTATCTATATGTCTGTCTGTCTGTCTATCTATCTAACTCTGTCTGTGCATCTATCTATCTATCTATCTATCTATCGATCTATCTATCTATCTATCTATCTATCTATCTGTTTGTCTGTCTATCTGTGTATCTAAGGATCTATCATCTATCTGTTGTATTCAGTTAGATCAACTGGACTTGAAGTTCAGTTGTTGAAGACGTTTCGCTAGTCATCCGACTGGCTTTCTCAATTCAGAATGACTTGTACAAGAATCTGTGGCAATTATGTACCCTGGAAAATCCCAATTAGCATATCACAGCCAGGTGTTAAGGGCATGATTAGATACTGGCTAAGAGGTGTTATAGGAACGCCCAGAGTAAGGTGTCAAAACAGCATTGTACATGGCAGACAGATGGTGTCGAACCCCCCCCCACCTCTATTTAGGCTTGGTTTCTTTATTTTCACATAAATGGCCTCCTTGACACCTCTCTTGAACCAGTCACATTCCTTTGCCAATATGTTAACATTACAATCTTCAAAGGTATGTCCTTTATCCTTAAAATGCAGGTACACGGCTGAGTCCTGACCCGAGGAATTGGCTCTTCTGTGCTGGGCCATACATTGATGCAGTTGTTGTTTGGTCTCCCCCACATACAAATCAGAGCATTCTTCACTGCACTGCTCTGCGTATATGATGTCATTCTTCACTGCACTGCACTGCGTATATGATGTCATTCTTCACTGCACTGCACTGCGTATATGATGTCATTCTTCACTGCACTGCACTGCGTATATGATGTCACTCTTCACTGCACTGCACTGCGTATATGATGTCATTCTTCACTGCACTGCACTGTGTATATGATGTCACTTATCTTGTGTTTCGATATTGGGTCTTTCGGATGTACCAATTGCTGCCTCAGTGTGTTGTTCGGTTTAAAGCAGACAGGGATACGATGTTTTTTGAAAACTCTTCTTAATTTCTCAGAGACCCCTGCTACATATGGGATGACCATGTTCTTCCTCCTGTCTTGCTTTTCCCCTTCACTGTTGGTATTTGTGTTCTTTTCTTTCCTTCTACTTCTTTTGACAAAGGTTAAAATCCACCAGAAGGAAGTACAAGCTTTCACAGAACACATTAATGCGGTAGACCAAAACATCAAATTTACAAGGGAAGAGGTACAAAACAACAAACTGGCTTTCTTGGACTGCTTGGTAGAAGTTAAGGAAAATGGTAAACTGGAAGTAGAGGTTTACAGAAAACCAACACACACAGATCAGTATTTGATGTTTGACTCCCACCACCCTTTAGATCACAAGCTGGGGGTCATCAGAACCCTGCAACACAGAGCCGAGAACATCCCCACTAGCACAGAGGCGAAGGCTAAAGAAATGAAACATCTCAGAGGAGCCCTTAAAACTTGTGGATATCCAGACTGGGCCTTTGTCAAAAGAAGTAGAAGGAAAGAAAAGAACACGAATACCAACAGTGAAGGGGAAAAGCAAGACAGGAGGAAGAACATGGTCATCCCATATGTAGCAGGGGTCTCCGAGAAATTAAGAAGAATTTTCAAAAAACACCGTATCCCTGTCTGCTTTAAACCGAAAAACACACTGAGGCAGCAATTGGTACATCCGAAAGACCCAATACCGAAACACAAGAAAAGCGACATCATATACGCAGTGCAGTGCAGTGAAGAATGACATCATATATGCAGTGCAGTGCAGTGAAGAGTGACATCATATACGCAGTGCAGTGCAGTGAAGAGTGCTCTGATTTGTATGTGGGGGAGACCAAACAGCAACTGCATCAACGTATGGCCCAGCACAGAAGAGCCAATTCCTTGGGTCAGGACTCAGCCGTGTACCTGCATTTTAAGGATAAAGGACATACCTTTGAAGTTTGTAATGTTAACATATTGGCAAAGGAACATGACTGGTTCAAGAGAGGTGTTAAGGAGGCCATTTATGTGAAAATAAAGAAACCAAGCCTAAATAGAGGTGGGGGGGTTCGACACCAACTGTCTGCCATGTACAATGCTGTTTTGACACCTTACTCTGGGCGTTCCTATAACACCTCTTAGCCACTATACAATCACGCCCTTAACACTTGGCTGTGATATGCTAATTGGGATTTCCAGGGTACATAATTGCCACAGATTCTTGTACAAGTCATCAGTGGTAGGGAAGGTGATGGAAACTTTGTTAAGGGATCATATCGGGTCAGGACTCAGCCGTGTACCTGCATCTTAAGGATAAAGGACATACCTTTGAAGATTGTAATGTTAACATATTGGCAAAGGAACGTGACTGGTTCAAGAGAGGTGTCAAGGAGGCCATTTATGTGAAAATAAAGAAACCAAGCCTAAATAGAGGTGGGGGGGTTCAACACCATCTGTCTGCCATGTACAATGCTGTTTTGACACCTTACTCTGGGCGTTCCTATAACACCTCTTAGCCACTATCTAATCACGCCCTTAACACCTGGCTGTGATATGCTAATTGGGATTTTCCAGGGTACATAATTGCCACAGATTCTTGTACAAGTCAACCCAGAAATAGATCAGACCAAATAAATAGTATAATATCTTATCAGTACAATAAATAATACATACAACCATATAAAAAATGTGGGGAAAAGACTTTACGTGTTCCAAAGATGTAGGTAAAAAACACAGCTTTATTTTATATAGATGTAAAACAAGATAAAAACTTCCAAGGTAAAGTGCAATGTGCATATTGCAAGTTAGGTAAAAATGTGCGTTAAAAAGTAGGGAATCCTTTTTAAATTCCTTCTCCTATTTGCTATATTTGTATAGACCTTCTAGGATGAAGGATCATTGTCTTAATGGTATTAAGGGTGCGACCCTACGTGATTAGTGCAAATCCCAACGCGTTTCGCATATCTCCTATAGCTTTTTCAAGGGTATAGTTATGATCTGCTTCTTGTCTTAAATACTTCCTATTTCGCAGGGTTTCTACTCTGGGTTCTCTCTAACGTATTGACGTCACGCCGTCTCTGTCTTTCTCCGCGCATGGCGCGTATTCTTATTCCTAATTTCTTCCGGGATCTCCCTGACGTAATCACGTGGTGCCGTCTGTGTTTCTCTACGCGCGAATGCGTGAGATACACGCATGCGCGGTATGCTTCTTCCTATACACATACTTATGTATGTGTGCATGGATGCCCGATGTAGTTAGTTGTGTCTATGCGGGTCAAATTCTATGTACCAAGTCACAGCTTGTGTTACCCCATTTGGGTGGGCGTTGGTGCTCTCCTAATTGTCTATATTGTTATTCACTCTCTATAGGGGTTTGCAAATATATAAAGGTATCCAAAAAAGGGGGACATCATAAATATCTGTTGGAATATTGTACTACATGGTAAATAGTGTACCTGTTCCAATACAAAAGATTCTACTCAAAATTGCTAATAAAATATGAATATGAATGTACACTACAATATAAAAGTTCATTATTATAAAATACAAAAAAACAATAGTAATAGTGGCATTTTAAAATGTAGGAAGGGGAAGAGGGAACATTGAGGGGGTAACTTGTATGAGTATATTTGTAGTTCTATGCGCTGAGCTTTATAACAGATTCATGGAAAGCTCTTTGGGAGACTCTAGAAAGCTCCATAAGTCAATACTCTATTTAGTCCTTCAGGAACCATTGTGTTCAATTTATATATCCTTTGGATTCCAGTCTTGATAGACCTGCTTGCGTATTACCACTTCTCTCTGGGGGTTTGTAGGAATAAGAATACCGCGCATGCGTGTATCTCGCGCATGCGCGGAAGAAAGACAGAGACGGCGTGACGTCATACGTTAGGGAGACCCCGGAAGTAAGAAAACCCTGCGAAATAAGTATTTAAGACAAGAAGCAGATCATAACTATACCTTGAAAAAGCTATAGGAGATGGCGAAACGCATTGGGATTAGCACTAATCAGTAGGGTCGCACCCTTAATACCATTAAGAACATGATCCTTCACCCTAGAAGTTATACAAATATAGCATAATAGGAGAAGGAATTTAAAAAGGATTCCCCTACTTTTTAACGCACATTTTTACCTAACTTGCAATATGCACATTGCACTTTACCTTGGAAGTTTTTATCTTGTTTTCATTATGAAAAATAAAGCGTGTTGTTTACCTACATCTTTGGAACACCTAAGTCTTTCCACATTTTTTATATGGTTTTGTATGTATTTATTATTGTACTGATAAGATATTAATACTATTTATTTGGTTGATCTATTTCTGGGTGAGAGGAGGACAGCGCAGCTACCAGACTTAACTTTGCAAGATTTTTAGTCCAATAATGAACTTAAATCTTGGAGTCCCTTCTGTATTGGTAATTGCCTTCCCACTTCCCCCATCAATGCTCTGCCTTTAACTTTGAAAATAAACCTGGGAAGTCTTCCTGAATGTTATCTTGACTTTTCTGATGTTTTCTGTAAAAAACAAACTGAGAAACTACCACCACACTGATCCTATGATTGCCCCATCGATCTTCTCCCCGGTACTATGCCTCCTCGAGGATGCACTTACCCTTAGTCCCCCTCTGAAACTCTGACCATGAAAGAGTACATTAAAGAACACCTGTCACGAGGATTCATTCAACCTTCCACCTCCTTAAATCCACACACAGGTGGTCAAGGTTTCTGCCCTCCCCTTCTTAAAGAGACAAAGCATATAATGCAATAAACATTGTGATAAGAAAGCGTATGACAGCAAAGATTGGAAAGTAAAACACAAATCAAAACAAAATCAAATTCAACCGATCGTAACATAAAACAGTGAAATAAACATAAAATAAAAATTATAACAATGGAAAATATGATGGTTGTAACACAATTTCAAGCATCATACAATGTTAGTTAGATAGATTAACATAATTAAATACTTAAATATTTGGATATAAGGATCCGGGCAGACATTGTGAGTTCTTGTAATGCCCTTCAGTCTCTGTAATGCCCCAGCAGTATTCAAAGAATTGGTGAATGACATTTTCTGTAACCTGTTGGTAATCTCAGTGGTTGTATATCTATCTTAACAACATTTTAATCTTCTCACAAGACTTCCCCTTACCTTACCTTATCGCCTTCTGTTAGACAAGTGCTACTAAAGCTGGGTACACAGTAACGATAAAGCCCCGATACCGTCGGATCCGACGGTATCGGGGCTTTATCGTTACGTGTGTACGTTCGTTTCCCGAACCGATGGAACCGCGGCCGATGGAAACACATAGGGAGAACGCTCGGGACTGTGTTTGCAGATCTTGAAAGATGGCAGACAGGATCTTGCAGATCCTGTCTGTCATCTTTCAGAAATCTGTACTGTGTGTACCTAGCTTAAGTCTAAGAGAAAACAATTTGTATGCCTAAATGGAAAAGTGTCTCTTTGATCTTTCTCAAGTACCATTTCTTGGCTACATTGTGTCTGCCCAAGGTTTCGAGATGGATCCTGCTAAAGTTTCGGCCATCCAAATTGGTCTCTTCCAATGGGAACTAAAGCTATTCAAAGATTCATCGGCTTTGCCAATTATTACAGACAATCATCAAAGGGTTTTCTTCTATTTATTCTATTCTAGCCTCACCAGGAAATGTGGTAGGCCTAATATGTGGTCCCCTGCAGCCCTCGAAGCCTTCAGACAACTCAAGGAAGCTTTTGCCTGCACACCTGTGTTAGTTCATCCAGATCCTAGCCTTCCCTTCTACTTTAAAGTTGATGCCTCCGACTTGGGTGCGGGAGCCTTCCTTTCTCAAAGACAAGGAATCAAAGGAGACTACTTCCACGTGCTTTCTTTTCTAAAAAGTTCCTACCCAACGAACGGAACTATGATGTTGGTAATCGGGAATTCTTGCCATCAAGTTGGCCCTCGAGGAGTGGCGTCATTTGTGAGAAGGCACCTCTTTACTTATTACCATACTTACCAATCATAAAAACCTCTTAAAAAGGTTGAATCCCCAAAAGCTCGATGGTCCTTATTCTTTTCCCCGGTTCAACTTTGTCATCACCTACCAACCTGGCTCCCAAAACAAGAAAGCAGACGCCCTCTCCAGATCATTTGTCGATTCAGACTCGCTAACCAGATAAGGGCCCCATTATCCCGACTACTAAATCCTGGCCTCTATTATACTCCTAGCTCTGTTCCCCAATTAAGTGCTCAAAGTTCTGCCCTCCTGACACAACTTCAGGTAAAATTCTTCATTCTGTTCCACTCCGAAAAAACTGTCCTTCAACCTACTCACTGTTCTAAGCAGCTGGACATCTGGTATTAATAAAACATTTGACCTTCTTGCCGTTCCCTTTCGTGGCCTAGGATGAGGGAAGATGTTAAAAATTTTATCCAAGTCTGTACCTGCTGTGCTCAATCAAGTTCTTCTAGAAACCCTACCTTGTGGTCTTCTGCAACCCCTCCCCATTCCGTCCAGACCTTGGACCCATTTATCTATGGACTTTATTGTTGAACTTCCTCCTTCCAATAGGACACTGTTATTTGGGTCACGGTAAACCGCTTCAGCAAAATGGCCCATTTCCTTCCCCTTCCCAAGCTTCCATCTTTAGTGGAGTTGCACAATTATTTATTTCACATATTTTCTGCCTTCATGGACTTCCTTCCGAAATAGTGTCTGACAGAGGTACCCATTTGTTTCTAAATTTTGGAGAGTGTATGTAAATTCATGGGCATCAAATTACAATTTTCTTCAGCTACCACCCGCAGTCCAATGGGGCTACTGAAGCGCACTAATCAGTCTCTTGAACAATACCTTCGTTGTTACATTTCCTATACTCAGGATGATTAGTCAGATCTCTTACCCTGGGCCGAGTTTGCCCATAACAATTCACCTCATGCCTCTTCTGGAAAATCTCATTTTTATGTGTCTTTGGAAAGATGTTATCCCCAAGATTTTCTTGTCACGTTCACGTAAATACGCGCCACCCAACGACTCTGCTGCCCAGATGTCAGCTATCTGGCAGTTTACGGAAATCTTGCCTTCAGAAATCTGCTCTTGTACAAAAAACTGCAGCTGATAAGAGACGTAGGGAACCTCCATCTTACTCTGTTGGAGATAAAGTTGGCTCTCCTCTGCTCATATTACATACGTGTTTCCTCCTCCAAATTGGGACCCGAATTGTTGGTCCTTTTCCTATTCTGGAATTGTGGTTGTCCAGTGGGCTGTTCGTCTCCAGCTTCCTTCCAACATGCGGATTCCTAATGTGTTTCATATTTATCTGTTGTATTCCATTAGATCAACTGGACTTGAAGTTTGTCCTTGAAGACATCAGGTTGGAAGTTTAAAAATAAACTTTTTTGATTATTGATCAAAATTAATTTTTGACTATAGTTACCTTTAAGTATGGCTACCACAGTAATGGAAGGGTAGGTCAGTAGTAAGTACCTGGGTAAGGGTTTGGGTTAAAAAAAAAAAACTTTGGTTGATGATTAGTCAAAATAGTTTTTGACTATAGTTACCCTTTAAATATGTCTGCCATGAAAATGGAAGGTTTGGTCTAGAGCGTGTGACCTGGATCCAATTGGAAATTAAAAACAAAACTTTTTGATGAATGGTCAAAATTTGTTTTTTGATCTTAGTTACCCTTTAAGTATGGCTGCAAAATAATGGAGGGGTAGGTCGTAGGTGATGTACCTATGCCCCTGGTGGTTAAAAAAACAAACCTTTTTGATTATTGATCAAAATTGTTTTTTTTTTTACTTTAGTTACCCTTTAAGTATGCTGCCTCAGTAATGGATAAGTAGATCAGTAGGTGTGTGTACCTGTGTCGGGTTAGGGTTTAAAAAAACAAACTTTTTTGATGATTGGTCAAAAAGAATTTTTGACTTAGGTTATCCTTTAGGTAGGGCTGCAACAGTAATGGAGGGGTAGGTCAGTAGGTCTATGTACCTGTGCCACGTGTGGGGCACAGGTACATGGATGGTGAATAGAGGAGGAGAGAGAGGGAAGGGAATCTCCCTCTAGTGGTAAGTCCATTGTAAGTGCAGTGACACACACACAAGATTCACGGACGCACATTAGGGTTTATTATATAGGATACTTACCTTTCCTTTCGCTTCAGACCTTTCAGGTTGTCATCTTCAGTATTATTACCTTTACTCTTCTTATTTACTGTTTCTACTTTGACTCTTCATATATATACATACCTATTTCTGGTTTATTATTATTGTCTATTGTATCATTTGGTTGATTATTTTGTATCTGGTATGTATACATTTTTTGGATTTGTTTACATTGTTTCTATTTTCCTTGTCATTATTCCACACACTTTTGGTACCTCCCCGATTAGTGGGTGGGTCTGGCTCCCTTTAAAAAGGAAGTGAGGTGTCCTAGTGCCAGGCCTCTGATGAAGGGTTTTTAAAGTGTTTCCTACCTTTAGATAGTGTATGGTCACTATGCTAATAGTGTCCCTCCCGTGACCTCTTACTAGGATCTCCAACACACGTCAAACCATTTATAATACAACCTCAAATAAATGATTAATCATATTGGTCTCCTGTATATCTATCTATCTAACTGTCTCTCTGTCTATCTATCTAACTTCTCTCTGTCTATCTATCTGTCTGTCTATCTATTTATCTATCTATCTATCTAAACTGTCTATCTATCTAACTGTCTCTCTGTTATCTATCTACTGTCTCTCTGTCTATCTATCTGTCTTTATCTATATCTATCTATCTATCTAACTGTCTGTCTATCTATTATCTATCTATCTATATATCTGTCTGTCTGTATTTTATCTATCTATCTATCTGTTTGTCTGTCTGTCTATTTATTTATCTGTCTGTCTGTCTGTCTATTATCTATCTATCTGTCTGTCTGTCTGTCTTTTATCTATCTATCTATCTATCTATCTATCTGTTTGTCTGTCTATTTATTTATCTATCTGTCTGTCTATTATCTATCTATCTGTTTGTCTGTCTGTCTATCTATTATCTATCTATCTATCTGCCTGTCTGTCTTTTATCTATCTATCTATCTATCTATCTATCTATCTATCTATCTGTCTGTCTGTCTGTCTATTATCTATCTATCTCTTCTGTCTGTCTGTCGTCTTTCTATATCTATCTGTCTGTCTGTCTATTATCTATCTATCTATTTGTCTGTCTATCGTGTATCTAAGGATCTATCATCTATCTATCTATATGTTGTCTGTCTGTCTATCTATCTAACTCTGTCTGTGCATCTTCTATCTATCTATCTATCTATCGATCTATCTATCTATCTTCTATCTATCTATCTGTTTGTTGTCTTCTATCTGTGTATCTAAGATCTATCATCTATCGTTGTATTCAGTTAGATCAACTGGACTTGAAGTTCAGTTGTTGAAGACGTTTCGCTAGTCATCCGACTGGCTTTCTCAATTCAGAATGACTTGTACAAGAATCTGTTGGCAATTATGTACCCTGGAAAATCCCAATTAGCATATCACAGCCAGGTGTTAAGGCATGATTAGATACTGGCTAAGAGGTGTTATAGGAACGCCCAGAGTAAGGTGTCAAAACAGCATTGTACATGGCAGACAGATGGTGTCGAACCCCCCCCACCTCTATTTAGGCTTGTTTCTTTATTTTCACATAAATGGCCTCTTGACACTCTCTTGAACCAGTCACATTCCTTTGCCAATGTTAACATTACAATCTTCAAAGGTATGTCCTTATCCTTAAAATGCAGGTACACGGCTGAGTCCTGACCCGAGGAATTGGCTCTTCTGTGCTGTGCCATACATTGATGCAGTTGTTGTTTGGTCTCCCCCACATACAAATCAGAGCATTCTTCACTGCACTGCTCTGCGTATATGATGTCATTCTCAGCACTGCACTGCGTATATGATCATCTTTCACTGCACTGCACTGCGTATGATTGTCATCTTCACGCATGCACTGCGTATATGATGTCACTCTTCACTGCACTGCACTAGCGATATGATGTCATTCTTCACTGCACTGCACTGTGTATATGATGTCACTTATCTTGTGTTTCGATATTGGGTTCTTCGGATGTACCAATTGCTGCCTCAGTGTGTTGTTCGGTTTAAAGCAGACAGGGATACGATGTTTTTTGAAAACTCTTCTTAATTTCTCAGAGACCCCTGCTACATATGGGATGACCATGTCTTCCTCTGTCTTGCTTTTCCCCTTCACTGTGGGTATTTGTGTTCTTTCTTTCCTTCTACTTCTTTTGACAAAGGTTAAAATCCACCAGAGGAAGTACAAGCTTTCACAGAACACATTAATGCGGTAGACCAAAACATCAAATTTACAAGGAAGAGGTACAAAACAAACAACTGGCTTTCTTGGACTGCTTGGAGAAGTTAAGGAAAATGGTAAACTGGAAGTAGAGGTTACAGAAAACCAAACACACACAGATCAGTATTTGATGTGGACTCCCACCACCCTTAGATCACAAGCTGGGGGTCATCAGAAACCCTGCAACACAGAGCCGAGAACATCCCCACTAGCACAGAGGCAAGGCTAAAGAAATGAAACATCTCAGAGGAGCCCTTAAAACTTGTGGATATCCAGACTGGGCCTTTGTCAAAAGAAGCAGAAGAAAAGAAACACGAATACCAACAGTGAAGGGGAAAAGCAAGACAGGAGAAAGAACATGGTCATCCCATATGTAGCAGGGGTCTCCGAGAAATAGAAGAATTTTCAAAAAACACCGTTCATCCCTGTCTGCTTTAAACCAAACAACAACACTGAGGCAGCAATTGGTACATCCGAAAGACCCCAATACAAAACACAAGAAAAGCGACATCATATACGCAGTGCAGTGCAGTGAAGAATGCTCTGATTTGTATGTGGGGGAGACCAAACAGCAACTGCATCAACGTATGGCCGCACACAGAAGAGCCAATCCTCGGTCAGGACTCAGCCGTGTACCTGCATCTTAAGGATAAAGGACATACCTTTGAAGATTGTAATGTTAACATATTGGCAAAGGAACGTGACTGGTTCAAGAGAGGTGTCAAGGAGGCCATTTATGTGAAAATAAAGAAACCAAGCCTAAATAGAGGTGGGGGGGTTCAAGTCCAGTTGATCTAATTGAATACAACAGATATACCATGACCTGGATGAATGAGAACCTTCACAAAGATCTATCATCTATCTATCTATTATTACTGTCTGTCTGTCTGTCTGTCTGTCTGTCTGTCTATCTATCTATCTAACTCTGTCTGTGCATCTATCTATCTATCTATCTATCTATCTATCTGTCTGTCTGTCTGTCTGTCTGTCTACCTATCTACCTACCTATCTATCTATCTATCTATCTATCTATCTATCTATCTATCTATCTATCATCATCTATACATCTATCTCTATCATCTTCTATCTGTCTACTGTCGTCTGATTATCTATCTATCTATCATCTATTATCTATCTATCTATCTATCTATTATCTATATCGATCTATCTATATCTATCTACTATTATCTATATCATCTATCTATCTATATCTATCTATCTATCTATCCATCTATCCATATCTATCTATCCCTATCTATCTATCTATCTATTATCTATCTATCTATCTATCTATCTATCTATCTATCTATCTATCTATCTATCCATATCTATCTATCCCTATCTATCTATCTATCTATCTATCTATCTAAAGCAAATATTGTGTACTCTACCTTACAGACTTTTTCCAGTCATGCCTGGGTGCTTCTAATCATGATCCCATGATGCATAGCAGTACACAAAATGTATTAGAACACTCACAGGTCTTGTGAAAATTCAAGTGTTTATTCCATACACACAGCAAGTGGCAACGTTTCAGTCTGGTTCTTAGGACCTTTATCAAGCCATATAAAAAAAAACACTTGTGGTGATCCATAAATAAACATCAGCTCCACCCTTTGGTATTACATCACATGATTAGTGTATCTGTTGTAGAGGTAGAGGTTTAGTAGAGGTTTACAGAATTGGAAGTAGAGGTTTACAGAAAACCAACACACACAGATCAGTATTTGATGTTTGACTCCCACCACCCTTTAGATCACAAGCTGGGTGTCATCAGAACCCTGCAACACAGAGCCGAGAACATCCCCACTAGCACAGAGGTGAAGGCTGAAAGAGAAACATCTCAGAGGAGCCCTTAAAACTTGTGGATATCCAGACTGGGCCTTTGTCAAAGAAGTAGAAGGAAAGAAAAGAACACGAATACCAACAGTGAAGGGGAAAAGCAAGACAGGAGGAAGAACATGGTCATCCCATATGTAGCAGGGGTCTCCGAGAAATTAAGAAGAATTTTCAAAAAACACCGTATCCCTGTCTGCTTTAAACCGAAAAACACTGAGGCAGCAATTGGTACATCCGAAAGACCATACCAAACGAAACACAAGCAAAAGCGACATCATTACGCAGTGCAGTGCAGTGAAGAATGACATCATATATGCAGTGCAGTGCAGTGAAGAGTGACATCATATACGCAGTGCAGTGCAGTGAAGAGTGCTCTGATTTGTATGTGGGGGAGACCAAACAGCAACTGCATCAACGTATGGCCCAGCACAGAAGACCAATTCCTTGGGTCAGGACTCAGCCGTGTACCTGCATTTTAAGGATAAAGGACATACCTTTGAAGTTTGTAATGTTACATATTGGCAAAGGAACATGACTGGTTCAAGAGAGGTGTTAAGGAGGCCATTTATGTGATAAATAAAGAAACCAAGCCTAAATAGAGGTGGGGGTTCGACACCAACTGTCTGCCATGTACAATGCTGTTTTGACCCTTACTCTGGGCGTTCCTATAACACCTCTTAGCCACTATACAATACGCACCGCTTAACACTGTGCTGATTGCTAATTGGGATTTCCAGGGTACATAATTGCCACAGATTCTTGTACAAGTCATCAGTGGTAGGGAAGGTGATGGAAACTTTGTTAAGGGATCATATCCTTGACTTTGTCTCCAGAGATCATCTTATTAGTAGTAGTCAGCATGGATTTATGAGAAATAGATCATGCCAGACAAATTTAATTGGTTTTTATGAAGAAGTGAGTAAGAAGTTAGATTCAGGCACAGCTGTGGATGTGGTATATTTGGATTTTGCAAAAGCCTTTGATACTGTGCCACATAGGCGACTAATGTATAAACTGAGGACTGTTGGCCTTGAAGAAAACATTTGTTCATGGATAGAGAACTGGTTATTGGACCGCAAACAGAGAGTGGTGGTTAATGGAGCTACATCTATGTGGGCTAAAGTTCTAAGCGGAGTTCCTCAGGGTTCTGTACTGGGGCCGCTTCTGTTTAATCTGTTTATAAATGACTTAGAAGGGGGCATTGAGAGCAAGGTCTCTGTGTTTGCTGATGACACTAAATTATGCAGAGCTTTGGAAACTTCCAATGATGTGCAAGTGTTGCAAGCAGACCTAGATAGATTATCAAAATGGGCAGCAGAATGGCAGATGAGATTCAATGTTGATAAATGTAAGGTGATGCATTTGGGATTTAATAATCCCTGTGCCACCTACACCATAAATAACTCTGTGTTAAGTGCATCTGAAATGGAAAAAGATTTGGGGGTTCTGGTAGATAACAGACTTAGCTGTAGCAAACAATGCCAGGTAGCAACAGCTAGAGTTAGCAAGATATTGTCTTGTATAAAGAGGGGAATGGAATCAAGAGAGAAAAATATTATTCTCCCTCTTTACAAGGCACTGGTAAGGCCACATTTGGAATCCCATATACAAAAGGGACATCTTGGAAATTGAGGCAGTTCAGAGAAGGGCAACTAAATTAATAAGGGGAATGGAGGGGCTTGAATATGCAGGCAGATTAGACAAGTTAGGGCTGTTTACATTGGAGAAGCGGCGGTTGCGTGGGGACATGATAACCTTATACAAATATATTAATGGCCCATACAGTGAACTCTCTGGTGCATTGTTCACTAATAGGTCATATCAGAGGACTCGTGGACATCCTTTAAGGTTGGAAGAAAAGAAGTTTCATCTTCACAACCAGAACTACAGTATATGTATTAATACCAGTAATTCTCAATATTATATAGTATCCCCGTACCAACCAGAACTACAGTATATGTATTATTACCAGTAATTCTCAATAATATATAGTATCCCCGTACCAACCAGAACTAAAGCACATGTATTAATACCAGTAATTCTCAATATTATATAGGATCCCTGTACCAACCGGAACTGCAGTATATGTACTAATACTAGTAATTCTCAATATTATATAGTATCCCCGTACCAACCAGAACTACAGTATATGTATTAATATCAGTAATTCTCAATAGTATACAGTATCTCATACCAACCAGAACTACAGTATATGTATTAATACCAGTAATTCTCAATATTATATAGTAGAATTGATATTTCATTTTTAAAAAAATGGTTCAGTATTAAACCAGAAGGGGTGCTCATAGCAAAACATAGACATTAGTGGCCATTAAAGGAATCAGAATCGTGAAGACACTGGTGTATTTATTCTTTTTTAATATTCCACCTACCGGCTTACCAGACATTTCCAGCTTTTTTCCAGGTTGCCGTAATATAATCAGGTGCTACTGACTGAATAGTCCTAAGCCAGTGAAATTCGAAACTTATAGGGCTAGGTACCGAAAGACGGATATTGGCTATTGTGTTTATAGTCGTGTTTTAACCGATGTACCAAGGTGTAAACGCATTGAGGTGGCCGGATGACCAAAACTGATATCCCGCCAATATACAGAGCGACACGTCTCTTTAGAAATGCCCTATTGGCTTGAGAGTATTGCTTAAAAGGGGGGCAATAGACAAAGTTTCTGGCCTTTGGTACTTTTGATTCTACCCATGGTCCCACCTAGGACTGTTTATATAACCACTAGCCATAACTAACCGGCGGGGGGGTAAGGGGAGAGGGGGCTATAAGTTAGAGGACCCGCCACAAAGACCACTCTGCCACAATCAGCCTGTTTTTAAACAGATACTGCAATCTCTCAGCCTTCATAGAATGAAACATACAGGTGACCAGCTGTTTAAAGACCGGAAAAGTTCGGGTCTCGCGTCTTTTAAACATGCTGATGCACGTATGTTTCGTCAGTATGTTGTGATCAGCTAGTTTTAAACAGCTGGTCGTAGGGAGGCGGGCAAAGGCGACCTGCGCCTCCTATCGAAGCAAGGGGGGCTCGGGTTACGCCCCCCTGTTATAACCTGTCGAGCAGTTTATACACAGTAAGTAGCGTATAGATTTGTCGATTGTTGGTTGTAGAGAAATATCGTTTTTATTTATTTCTATAACCTACCAAATGCCCAGTTATTGCCGACAGTCCTACCATCCCAGTCAGCTGCGTCATTATCATGAACAATGTAGGTTTATGCCCAGATAGAAAGGGGAAAGCACAAAGTTGTGATGGCAAAGAGTTGAGTCAAGGAAATTCCCTGGCCTGCCCCGAGAAATCACAAAGGCTGATGTTAGAAAATGATTGAGAGACAATTGTCGCGTACATTCCCCTTTTCCACTGCAGCAACCAATAAGAGTCCTGGCCTATAGACAATGAACCTCCGCGCATCAGAATTCTCCGACTCTCCCAGCCTACTTTGAAGTCTTGTTCCGTTTGTGGGGGCTGGCCATATTTCATCAAGAAGAATGTTTATCCTTCTCAGGATCCATAGTCACCTATAGACCCCACTGCAATCATCGCCGATCTCCATTGGACCGGTTTTACACAACCCTGTTCTATAATGAGAAACTTAATTGAAATGATCAAAAGTCCTTTGAGCTTATTCGCCTATAAGTGAAGAGATCAGTGGTGATTGTTGGTCTGACTAGCTAGACTACACAATTCCCACTAGTGTCCCAAAAGTCTGCCTTCCCAAAGTATTAAGTCTGTAGCTAGCGCTGTCAGCCTCTCACCCAGAAATAGACAGACCAAATAAATAGTATTAATATCTTATCAGTACAATAAATAAATACATACAAACCATATTAAAAAATGTGCGAAAGACTTTACGTGTCCAAAGATGTAGGATAAAAAACACAGCGTTATTTTTCATAAGATGAAAACAAGCTAAAACTTTCCAACGGTAAAGTGCAATGCACTAGTCATGAATATTGCAAGTTAGGTTAAAAATGTGCCGTTAAAAAGTAAGGCGAATACCTTTTTAATTCCTTCAACTATATATGCTATATTTGTATAACCTCTGGGATGAAACGATCATTGTCTTAATGGTATTAAAGGGTGCCGACCCTACGGATTAGTGCACAAATCCCACACGCGTTTCGCATATACTCCTATGCTTTTTAAGGTATAGTTATGATCTGCTTCTTAAGTCTTAAATACTTCCTCCATTTCGCAGAGCGTTTCTTACTCTATGGGTTCTAACTCTAACGTATTGACGTCACGCCCGTCTCTTCCCCCCCCCCCCCCCCCCCCCCGCTTTCTTCGCGAATTCGTAAACATGAGCGGTTATTCTTATTACCTAATTTTCTTCAAGGTATCTCCCTGACGTAAATCACGTAGGTGGTGGTGGGGGCCGTTCAGTTTTGGTGTACTAGTGCATCCCTTCATCTACAGCAGACATGCCGTGAGATTACACGGTGACAAACGTACTAAATTATCGAAATTCCCCCAAAAAAATACATGGCCTCCCGATTCACTACTTCCCAACCTAAAAATACCCCCCACACATCGCGTTAAAGCGCGGTAGCTTATTCCTATACACATACTTGCACGTGTATGTGCTGCATGTGATGCCGATGTAGTTAAGTTGTGTCTATGCGGGTCAAATTCTATGTACCAAGCTCACAGATGTGTACCCCATTTGGTGTCGTATGGGTGCTCTCCTAATTGTCTTAGTGTTATTCACTCTCTATATCGTGTTTGCAAATATTAACGAGTATCCAATAAAGGGGGACATCATAAATATGGTTAGGAATATTCGTACTACATGCGTAATAGTGTACCGTCTCCAATACAAAAGATGATTCTTTTTACTCAAAATGCTAATATAAAAATAGTAATATGAATGTACACACAATATAAAAGTTTCATTATTATCAAATACAAAACAAACAATCAGGAATAGTACGGCATTTTAAAATGTAGCGAAGGTCGCATTGGCGTGAAGAAAACGCGGAACATATGAGGGGGTAAACTTGTCATGAGTATATTTGTAGTATCCTATAGCGCTGAGCCTTCTATAAAAGATTAACCATGCAGAAAGCTCTGTAGACCCGGAGACTCTATAGAAAGCTCCATAACGAAATATCTCTATTTAGTCCTTCATGGAAACCATTGTGTTCAATTTATTAATATACCATTGCGATTCCAGTCTTGATCGACATGCTTGAGTTTATTGAACCACTTCTCTCCTGGGGGTTGCTAGGAATAAGAATACCGCGAATGCCGTGTATCTCGACGCAGCGCTGGAAGAAAGCACAAGACGGTCGTGGACCTGTGTCAATAGTTAAGGAGAGACCCCGGAAGTAAAGAAACCCTAGCGAAAATAGCGAAGTATTTAAGCAAGAAGCAGATCGATAAATTACCCTTGAAAAAGGCCTATTAGACGACGATGGCGAAAAGCGATTGGGGCATTAGCCACTCATCAGTAGTGAGTCGCCACCCTTAATACCATTAAGACAATGATCCGATCACCATAAGAAGGTTTTTTACAAATAGCATAATAGGCAAATTTGGGAGAAGGAATTTAAAAAGGATATCCCCTACTTTTTCAACGCACATTTTTACCATAACTTGCAATATGACACATCTGCACTTACCTTGAAGTTGTTATCTTGTTTCATCTATGAAAAATACACAGCTCATCGGTGATTTTTTACATACATCTTTGGAGACACTAAAGTTCTTTTCACTTTTTCTATGTGGTTTTGCTATTGTATCTTATTTATTGTACTGAAAGGTATTTAATGACTATTTATTTGAGTCTGCATACTAGTATTATCTAGGGCTGAGAGGTGGACCAGCGCAGCCTACAAGACTTCTAACTTTGCAAGTTTTTAGGCCAATAATCTTGAACGTAAATCTGAGGGAGTCCCTTCTGTATTCGGTAATTGCCTCCCACTTCCCCCATTCAATGCTCTGCCCCTTTAACTTTGAAAAATAAACCGGTCGGCGAAGCTTCATTCCTGAATGTTATCTTGCAGACTTTTCTGATGTTTCCTGTAAAAAACAAACATGAGAACTACACCACACTCGATCCTATGATTGCACCATCCGATCTTCTCCCCCGGTACTATGCCTCCTCGAGAGCATAAGCACTTACCCTTAGTCCCCCTCGGAAACTCTCGACCATGAAAGCAAGCTACATTAAAGAACACCTGTCACGAGGATATTCATTCAACCTTCCACCTCCGTAAATCACACACAGTGGGTCAAGGTTTCCTGCCCCCTCCCCACCACTTCTAAAAGCAGACAAGCCATATAATGCAATAAACATTGTGATAAGAAAGCGTATGACAGCAAAGATTGGGAAAGTAGAAACACAAAATCAAACAAAATAACATAATTCAAACCGGAGTCGTAAACATAAAACAGTGAAATAAACAATACATAAAATAAAAATTTTATAACAATTGGAAAAATGATAACATGCGTGTGTGCGTGTAACACAATTTCAAGCATCATACAATGATTAGGATTTAGATAGATTACACATAATGAAAATCACTTAATATTTAGGATATAAGCGATCCGGGCAGACATTGTGAGTATCTTGTAATGCCCATTCCCAGTAACTCTGTAATGCCCCAGCAGTATTCAAAGATATAGGCGCCGATGAATGACATTTATCTAGTAAACCTGTTGGTAACTCATCTCAGTAGGGGTCATTATCTATCTCTAACAAATTTAATCTTCTCACAATGGAGCTTACCTGTACTTACCTTATCGCCTTCATGTAGACAAGTGCGACATAAAGCTGGGGTACCACCACAGTACAAGATAAAAAGCCACGATACCGTCGGATCCGACGGTTATCGGGGCTCTTATCGTTACTGTGTGATACGTTCGTTTCCCGAAACCGATGGAACCGCGGCCGATGGAAACACATAGGGAGAACGCTCGGGACTGTGTGTTTGCAGATATTTGCCGAAAGATGGCAGACAGGATCTTGCAGATCGTGTCTGTCCATCTTTCAGAACTCTGACTGTGTGTACTAGCTTAAGTTCAAGAGAAAACAACTTTGTAGATAAATGGAAAAGTGTCTCTTTGATCTTTCTCAAGTAAATTTATGGCTACATTGGTCTGCCCAAGTTTCCAGATGGATCCTTCTAAAGTTCGGCCATCCAAGATTGGTCTTTCCAAGGGAACTAAAGCTATTCAAAAGATTCATTGGTTTGCCATCCCAATATTACAGACAATTTCATCAAAGGGTTAGGGTTTCTTCTATATTTTGTCTAGCACTCACAGGAAATTGTGGGAGGCCTAATATGTGGTCCCCTGCAGCCCTCGAAGCCTCAGGACAAACTCAAGGAAGCTTTTGCCTGCCACCACCTGTGTTAGTTCATCCAGATCCTCACCTTCCCATTCTACTTTAAAGATTGATGCCTCCGACTGGTGCGGGAGACTTCCTTTCTCAAAGACAAGGAATCAAAGGAGACTACTTCACGTGCTTTCTGTTCTAAAAAGTTCCTACCCAAACGAACGGAACCTATGATGTGTTAATCGGGAACTTCTTGCCATCAAGTTTGGCCTCATCGCACCTCTGAGGAGTGGCGTCATTTGTGAGAAGGCAACTCTTTACTATTACCATACTTACCAATATAAAAACCCTCTTAAAAGGTTAATCCCCACAAAAGCTCGATGGTCCTTATTCTTTTCCCGGTTCAAACTTTGGGCATCACCTACCAACCTGGTCCCAAAACAAGAAAGCAGACGCCCTCTCCAGATCATTGTCGATTCAGACTCTGCCCTAACCAAGATAAGGGCCCCATTATCCCGATACTAAAATCCTGGCCTCATTACTCCTCAGCTCTGTTCCCCAATTTAAGCTGCTCAAAGTCTCTGCTCCTCACGGACACAACTCAGGTAAAAACTTCATTCTGTTCCATGTTCACTCCGAAAAAAAACTGTCCTTCACCTACTCACTGTTCTAAGCAAGTGGACATCCTGGTATTAATAAAACATTGACCTTTTGCCCGTCCTTTCGTGGATTTAGGAGAGGGAAGATGTTAAAAATTTTATCTTCAAGTCTGAACTGCTGTGCTCAATCTAAGTCTCTAGAACCCCCTTGTGGTCTCTGCGAACCCCCTCCCCATTCCGTCAAGACGTGGCCCCCCATTTATCTAGGACTTTATTGTTGAACTTCTCCTTCCAATAGGACACTGTTATTTGGGTCAACGGTAAACCGCTTCAGCAAAATGGCCAATTCCTTCCCCTTCCCAAGCTTCATCTTTAGGGGAGTTAGCACAAGTTATTTATTTCACATATTTTAGCCCTTCATGGACTTCCTTCCGAAATAGTGTCTGAAGAGGTACCCAATTTGTTTCAAATTTTGGAGAGCTGTATGAAATTCATGGGCATCAAATTACAATTTCTTCAGATTACCCACCCGCAGTCCAATGGGGTACGGAACGCACTAATCGGCTCTGACAATAACTTCGTTGTTAATTTCCTATACTCAGGATGATTAGTCAGATCTCTTACCCTGGGCCGAGTTTGCACATAACAAATTCACCTCATGCCCTCTTTGGGAAAAATTATTTTTATGGGTGCTTTGGAAAGATGTTATCCCAAGATTTTCTGTCACAGTTCCGTAAATACGCGCCACCCAAACGGACTCTGCTGCCCAGATGTCAGCTATCTGGCAGTTTCGGAAATTGCCTTCAGAAATCTGCTCTTGTACAAAAAACTGCAGCTGATAAGAGACAGTAGGGAACCTCCATCTTACTTGGTTGGAGATAAAGTTGGCTTCCTCGATCATATAACATACGTGTTTCTCCTCCAAATTGGGACCCGAATGTCCGAATTTGTTGGTCCTTTTCCTATTCTGGAATTGGTGTTGGGTCCAGTGGCTGTTGCTCCAGCTTCCTTCTTCAACATGCGGTTAGTCCTATGTGTTTCATACCGCCCTTATCTGTTGTATTCCATTAGATCAACTGGACTTGAAGTTTAGTCCTTGAAAGATCATCAGGTGGGAAGTTAAACAATAAACTTTTTGATATTGATCAAAATTAATTTTGACTATAGTTTACCCTTTAAGTAGGCTACCACAGTAATGGCAGGGGAGGTCAGTAGTAAGTACTGGGGTAAGGTTTGGGGTTAAAACAAAAAAAACTGTGTTGATGATTAGTCAAATAGTTTTTTGACTATAGTTACCCTTTAAATAGTCTGCCATGAAAATGGAAGGTTTGGTCAGAGGCGTGTGTACCTGGATCCATTGGAAATTAAAAAACAACTTTTTGATGAATCGTCAAAATTGTTTTTGAATCTTAGTTTACCCTTTAAGTATCGGCCTGCATATAATGGAGGGGTTAGCGTCGTAGGTGTATGTACTATGCCCGTGGGGTTTTAAAAAAACCCCCCAAACCTTTTTGATTATTGATCAAAATTGTTTTTTTTTTACTTTAGTACCCTTTAAGTATGGCCGGCCTCATAAGGATAAGTAGATCAGTAGGTGTGATGTACCTTGTCGGGTAGGGTTTTAAAAAAACAACTTTTTTGATGATTGGGTCAAAAAGAATTTTTGACTTAGGGTATCCTTTAGGTAGGGCTGCAACAGTAATGGATGGAGGTTAGGTCAGTAGGTCTATGTACCTGTGCCCACGGGGGGGCACAGTACATGTGATGGTGAATAGGAGAGGAGGAGAATGAGAGGGAAGGGAATCTCCCTCTATGGTAAGTCCATGTAAGTCAGTGACACACACCAAGATTCACGGGACGCACTTGGGGTTTATTATATGGATACTTACCTCCTTCTGCTTCAGACCTTCAGGTTGGTCATCTCAGTATTATTACCCTTTACTCTTCTTATACTGTTTTCTACTTTGACTCATGTCTATATGATACATACCTATTCTGGTTTATTATGTTGTTATTGTATCATTGGTTGCTTATATGTGTATCTGGTATGTATAATTTCTGTGGATTTGTTACATTGTTTCTCTTTTCCTGTCATTATTCCACACACCTTTTGGTACCTCCACGATTAGGGGTGGGTCGGCTTCCCTTTAAAACAGGACAGTAGGGTGTCCTAGCTTTAATGCAGGCCCTCTGATGAATGAAGGGTTTTTTAAAGTGTTTCCTACCTAGATCGTGTATTGGTCACTATGCTAATATGTGTCACCTACCGTGACCTTATACTAGGATCTCCCACACACGTCCAAACCATTTATTAATACAACCTCAAATAAAATGATTAACATATTGGTCTCCGTATATCTATCTATATAACTGTATCTCTGTCTATTCTATCGAACGATCCGAGGCTCGTGTCTATCGATCGTCTGTCTATCTATTTATCTATCTATCTTATCAATGTCATATCTATATAACGTTCTGGTCTATCTATCACGAATGTCTCTCTGTCTATCGATATGTCTGTCTATCTATTTATCTATCTATCTATCTTTAACTGTCTGTCTATCTATTATACCTATCTATCTTTATAAGTATCTGTCTGTCTGTATTTTATCTATCTATCTATCTGTTGGTCGGTCTGTTATTTATTATCTGTCGGTTGTTCTGTTATTATCTCTCTATCTGTCGGTCTGTCTGTCTTTTATCTATCTATCTATCTATCTATCTATCGGTTTGTCGGTCTATTTTATTGATCTATCGTCTGTCTATTATCTATCTATTGTTTGTCTGTCTGTCTATTATTACTATCTATCTATCTGCTGTCTGTCTTTTCTTCTATCTATCTATTATCTATTATCTATCCTATCTACATCTGTCTGTCTTATGTGTCTAGTTATTATATATCTGTAGGATGTCTGTCTGTCTGGTCTTTCTAGTATCTATCTGTCTGGCTGTCTCTTATTATCTATCTAGTTTGTCTGTTATCTGGGTATCTAGGATCTATCATCTATCTATCTAGAGTCTGTCTGTCTCTGGCGTATCTAGCTCACTCTGTCGGTGAATCTATCTATCTATCTATGATCTATCGACTATCGATCATCGATCTATCTAGCTATCTGTTTGTATGTCTATCTGTGTATCTAAGGATCTATATCTATCTGTTGTATTCAGTTAGATCAACTGGACTGAAGTTCATGTTGTTGAAGACGTTTCGCTAGTCATCCGGACGGCTTTATCAATTCAGAATGACTTGTAAGAATCCTGTGGCAATTATGTACCAGGGAAAATCCCAATTAGCATATAAAGCCAGGTGTTAAGGGCATGATTTTAGATACTGGCTAAGAGGTGTTATAGGAACGCCCAGAGTAAAGTTTAAGGTGTCAAAACAGCATTGTACATGGCAGACAGTGCGTTCGAACCCCCCCCACCTCTATTTAGGCTGGTTTCTTTATTTTCACATAAATGGCCTCCTTGACAATCTCTGAAACCATCACATTCCTGTGCCCCACAATATGTAACATTACAATCTCAAAGGTATGCCTTTATCATTAAAAATGAAGGTACACGGCTGCGTACTGACCCGAGGAATTGTCTTATGTGCTGAGGCCATACATTGATGCAGTTGTTGTTTGGTCTCACCAACATACAAATCAGAGCAACTTCACTTGCATGATATGAAGTATATGAGTCATTCGTCACGGCACCCTGCACTGCGTATATTGATGTCATTCTTCACTGCACTGCATGGTGTATATATGATGTATTCTTCAATGAACTGCACGGCGTATATGATGTCACTCTTCACTGACACTGCACTGCGTTATGATGTCATTCTTCACTGCACTGCACTGGTATATGATGTCAATTATCTTGTGTCGATTGGGTCTTTCGGATGTACCATTGACTGCATCAGTGTGTTGTTCGGTTTAAGAAGACAGGGATACGATGTTTTTGAAAACCTTCTTAATTTCTCAGAGACCCTGCTACATATGGGAGGACCATGTCTTCCTCCTGTCTTGCTTTTCCCCGTCACTGTGGTATTGTGTTCTTTTCTTTCCTTTACTTCTTTTGACAAGGTTTTAAAATCCACCAGAAGGAAGTACAAGCTTTACAGAACACATTAATGCGAAGTAGACCAAAACATCAAAATTACAGGGATAGGAAGAGGCAACAAAACAACAAAACTGGCTTTCTTGGGATGCTTGGTAGACGTTAAGGACAAAATGTAAACTGGAGGTAGTAGAGGTTTACAGAAAACCAAAACAAACAGATCAGTATTTGATGTTTGACTCGCACCACCCTTTAGATCAAAAGCTGGGGGTCATCAGAACCCTGCCAACACAGAGCCCGAGCGGAGAACATCCCCACTAGCCCAGAGGCGAAGGCTAAAGAAATGAAACATCTCGCAGGAGCCCTTAAAAATGATGGTATCAGACGGCCTTTGCAACAGAAGCAGAAGAAAGAAAAGAACACGAATACCAACAGGAAGGGAAAAAGCAAGGACAGGAGAAAGAACATGGTCATCCCATAGGTAGCAGAGGGTCTCGAGAGAAATTAAGAAGAATTTTCATAAAAACACCGTATCCCTATGTCTGCTTTAAACCAACCAACACATGAAGGCAGCAATTGGTACATCCGAAAGACCAATACCAAAACACAAGAAAAGCGACAATCATATACGCAGTGCAGTGCAGTGAAGAATGCTCTTTGATTTGGATGTGGGGAGACCAAACAGCAACGCATCAACGTTGGACCAGCACAGAAGAGCCAATCTCAGGTCAGGACTCAGCCGTGTTTGTACTGCACTTACTAAGGATAAAGGGACCTACCTTGGAAGATTGTAATGTAACATCATTGGCAAAGGAACGTGACTGTCAAGAGAGGTGTCAAGCGGCCATTTATGTGAAAATAAAGAAACCAGCTCTACATAGAGGTTGGGGGGCGGTTCACAGTCCAGTTGATCTAATTGAATATTTGGACAACAGATTATACAATGACCTGCGGAATGAGAACCTTCACAAAAGATCTATCATCTATCTATTATATCTGTAGTCTGTATGTATGTATGTCGTCTGTCTATCATCTATCTAAATCTGTCTGTCATCTATCGATCTATCTATCTATCTATCTAATCGGTATGTCTGTCTGTCTGTCTGGCTACTACTACCTACCGATCATCTATCTATCTATCGAGCGAGCTAGCGAGCGAGCGAGCGATGCGAGGAGCGATCGATCTATCTTTCTGATCATCGATCTATCTGTCTAGTAGCTGGCGGTCTGTCTATGTAGTCTATCTGAGGAGGCGATTATTAGGGATCGTGTATAGTTATTATCATCGAGTAGGAGCGACGCGAGGAGGCTAGAGCGAGAGAAGAGGATGCGAGCGAGAGAGCGAGCGAGCGAGGAGCGAGCGAGCGAGCGACCAGCGAGTCCAGAGCGATGCTAGCCCGACGAGCGAGCGACGAGAGGATCTAGGTAGCCTAGCGAGCGAGCGAGCGAGCGTATATATATCGAGGCGAGCCCATATTCCCTATCTGACCCCTATCTATGCTATCTGAACTCGTATCTAGCTATCTAAAGCAAATATTGGTACTCTACCGTACAGACCTTTTTCAAGTTCATGCCTGGGTGCTTATAATCATGATCCCATGATGCATAGCATACACAAACGGTGAATTTAGACAATCCAGGTTTGTGAAAATTCAAGTGTTTATTCCATACACACAGCAAGTGCAACGTTTCAGTATGGTTCTTAGGACCGTTATCCAAGCCATATAAAAAAAACAATTGTGGTGATCCATAAATAAACATCAGCTCCACCCTTTGGTTACCTCTACATGATTAGTGTATATGTGTAGAGGTGAGGTTTGTAGAGGTTTACAGAATTGGAGTAGGGTTTACAGAAAAAACCAACACACACAGATCAGTATTTGATGGTTGACTCCCACCCCCTTTAGATCACAAGCTGGGTGTCATCAGAACCTGCAACACCAGAGCCCGAGAACCTCCCCACTAGCACAGAGGGAAGGCTTAAAGAAAGGAACATCTCAGAGGAGCCCTTAAAAGCTTGTGGATACTCCGACTGGGCTTTGTCAAAAGAGTCGAAGGAAAGAAAGAGAAAAGAACACGAATACCAACAGGAAGGGGAAAAGAAGACAGGAGAAGAAAATGGTCATCCGATGGTAGAGAGGGGTCTCCGAGAAATTAAAGCGAATTTCAAAAAAACCGTTATCCCTGGTCTGCTTTAAAAACGAAAAAACACACATGCGGCAGACATTGGTTACATCCGAAAGACCAATACCGAAACACAAGAAAAGCGACATCATATACGCATCAGTGCACCGTGAAGAATGGACATCATATATGACAGTGCAGTGCAGTGAAGAGTGACATAACGCAGAGTGCAGGAAGTGAAGAGTGCTCTGCTTTGTATGTGGGTGAGACCAACGGCAAACTGCATCAACGTATGGCCCGCACAGAAAGAGCCCATTCCTTGGTCAGGACTTCAGCGTTGTGTCTGTTACCTGCATTTAATTAAGGATAAAGGACATACCTTTGAAGTTTTGTAATGTTAACATATTGGAAAGAAAATGAACTGGTTAAAGAGAGGTGTTAAGGAGGCCATTATGTGAAATAATAAAGATAAAACAAGCCTTAAATAGAGGGGGGGGGTTCGACACCAACTGTATGGCCAGTGTAAATGTGTTTGACAACCTTACTCGGGCGTCCTATACACTCTTAGCCATATACAACACGCTCCATTAACACTGGCTGTGATATGCTATTGGGATTTCCAGTGGTACATAAAGTGACCACAGATTTTGAACAAGTAATCAGTGGTAGGAAGGTGATGGAAACTTTGTTAAGGGAGTCAATCCTTGACTTTGTCTCAGAGATCTCTTATTAGTAGTAGTAGCATGGATTTATGAGAAATAGATCATGCCAGACAAATTTAATTGGTTTTAGATGAGAAGTGAGTAAGAAGTTAGATTCAGGCACAGCTGTGGATGTGGTATATTTGGATTTTGCCAAAGCCTTTGATACTGTGCCACATAGGCGAACTAATGTATTAAACTGAGGACTGTTGGCCTTGAGAAAACATTTGTTCATGGATAGAGAACTGGTTATTGGACGCAAACAGAGAGTGGTGGTTAATGGAGCTACATCTATGTGGGCTAAAGTTCTAAGCGGGAGTTCCTCAGGGTTTGTACTGGGGCCGCGTCGTTATCTGTTTTAAATGACTTAGAAGGGGGGCATGAGAGCAAAGGTTCTGTGTTTTGCTGATGACACTAAATTATGCAGGCTTTGGAAACTTCCGATGATGTGCAAGTGCTGCAAGGCACGACCTAGATAGATATCAAAATGGGCAGCGAAATGCAGATGAGATTCAATGTTGATAAAGAAGGTGATTGCATTTTGGGATTTAATAATCCCTGTGCCACCTACACCATAAATAACTCTGTGTAAGTGCATCTGAAATGGAAAAAGATTTGGGGGTTTGGTAGATAACAGATTAGCTGAGCAAACAATGCCAGGTAGCAACAGCAGAGTTAGTCAAGAATTGTCTTGTATAAAGAGGGGAATGGAATCAAGAGAGAAAAATATTATTCTCCTCTTACAAGGCACTGGTAAGGCCACATTTGGGAATCCCATATACAAAAGGGACATCTTGGAAAATTGAGGGAGTTCAGAGAAGGGCAACTCTAAATTAATAGGGGAATGGGGGGCTTGAATATGCAGGCAGATTAGACAAGGTTAGGGATGTTTACATTGGAGGAAGCGGCAGGTTGCGTGGGGACATGAAACTTATACAAATATTATTAATGGCCCATACAGGAACTATCTGGTGCATTGTTTTCACTAATAGGTCATATCAGAGGACTCGTGGACATCCTTTAAGGTTGGAAGAAAAGAAGTTTCATCTTCAAGTTAGGAGAGGTTTCTTTTACGTGAAGAACGTGTGATGAACTGGTAACTGTCTCCAGCGAGGTGGTAATGGCAAGTTCATTGATAACTTTAAAAAGGCCTGGATAAGTTTCAAAACTAAAAAATAATTGAGAATTACTGGTATTAATGCATATGATTGGTTGATCCAGGATACTTTCCGATTGCCGTTTGGAGTCAGGAAGGAATTTTTCCCCCCTTTTTTAGCTGGGGTTTTTGCCTTCCTCTGGATTCAAACTGTTAGGTAGGGTTAAAAAAAATAAAAAAAAAAAAAAAAAAAAAAAGGAATAGGTTGGACTTGATGGACGAAGTCTTTATTCAACTTAATTACTGTTACTATGTTACTATGTTACTATTCTGAATTGAGAAAGCCAGTCGGAAGATGACTAGCGACAACGTCTTCCAAGAACTAAAACTTCAAGTCCAGTTGATCTAACTGAATACAACAGATATCCATGACTGGATGAATGAGAACCTTCACAATCACATGATTAGCTTCCATTAACCCTTCAGGGTTTACAAGTGATCAGGCTGTATCCATTATAAAGTGCTATATCACATAATAACAGTGCTCAATCCTCTCATATAAAGTGCTCATTCTTTAAATATAAATATATCCATTAAAAGTGATGTGTCTATCTATCATCTATCTATCAGCATCTATCTATCTATCTATCTATCTATCTATCATATCTATCTATCATCTATCTATCTTGGGTTTTGGACTAACAAAAGTAGTTCCTGTGAGTGAAACAATAGAGTGGGGGCGTGTCCCTTGCTTCAAAGGACCTTGATCTCAAGGACATAGAAAATGAAGGACATTGAAAACAAGAAGGGCAATTAAACAAGGTTTTGCATCACTGTGCTGGGTTGTGTATAAGAAGGGACAGTTTTGTCGGTACCATGCTATGTGTTCCTGCCACATGGTATAGGAACCTGGAGCAGAAATTCCAGGGGACCTAGGTCTGTGTCAGGTGTGAGTGGTTGCCCATTTGGAAGCTGAGGTGGAGAGGTTAAGGGGCAGCTTGCAGCATTGCAGAGATTGGCAAATCTGGGGGGTCAGCAGGCGCTGGCTGGGGCCAGTATAGAAGTGGAGTGGAAAGAGGAGGAGCAGGGAAGGTTGAGGGGGGAGGGTTAGTGTTTGTTAGGGGTTACTAGGAGAAGTGGGGGACGGGAAGAGTCGGGGGGCTTCTTCCCAGGTTGTACCATACCAACAGATTGTCGCCTTAGGTAATGAAGAGGAGGAGGCACATCGGAATTAGCGTGATGGAGGGGGCTAGTCCCTTGAGCACCCAGGGGAATGCCATCTCTGTACAAGGGAGGGGGGGACTAAGGATCAGGAATATAAGCAGGCGGGTCGTATGTGTGGGTGTAGGGGACTCCATTATAAAGAAGGTAGATCTGCCGCCAAGACCCTACATGCCCGAACTGTGTGTTGCCTGCCTGGTACTAGGGTTCGGCGTTCTGGCATGTGGTGGATCGTGGTACGGGGACGGATATTGGGTGGGGCCGGGGTTTGTGACTGCCGGTCTTGTTCACATGGTAGACAATGACCAAAGTTAGAGGAGGGGTGAGGTCCTTAAACATGATTTCCGAGGAGCTAGGGGCTAGGGGCAAGATAAAAGCAAGGACCTCCGGGTAGGTTTCAGAAAATACTACTGCAGCCACGTGCAGCCAGGGAGACAGCGGGGAGCTTAGGGGTAATAAGGCGTGGCTAAGAGGGTGGTGCAGGAAGGGTAGGAAGGGCAGTAATATAATAACCATATAATAACCTAGTAATATAATAACCATACAATACCAGGGTTATTATATGGTTATTTTTATGTACTAGGTTATTATATAGTTATATTTATTAGGTTATTATATTTTATTATATTACTAGGGTTAATGAACAGTACATTCGAGGATTATCGAACGAAACAATCTTCCCTAGCTTAGCGAACGGTACATTCAAGAGTTAGCGAAAACTAATGGTACATTTGAGGGTTAGGCGAACGGCCCGTAAATTCGATAATTATCGAATTTTCGATAAAAATCAGGGAGTTCCGAAAGTTTTGTCAGGATTCGAAACCCTCAAATTCAATTCGAAACTGTGTTCTATTCAAACCCACAGTACATCTCTAGTATTAATACCAGTAATTCTCAATATTATATAGTATCCTGTACCAACAGACTACAGTATATGTATTAATACCAGTAATTCTCAATATTTATAGTATCCTGTACAACCAGTACTACAGTATATGTATTAATACCAGTAATTCTCAATATTTAATAGTATCCCGTACCAACCAGAACTACAGTAGATATGTATAATACCAGTAATTCTCAATATTATATAGTATCCCCGCACCAAACCAGAACTACATTATAGTATTAATACCAGTTTAATTCTCAATATTATATAGTATCCCTGTACCAACCAGAACTACAGTGTGTATGTATTAATACCAGTAATTCTCAATCTTGTATAGTTATCCCGTGTACCAACCAAAACTACAGTATATGTATTAATACCAGTAATTCTCAATATTATAGAGTATCCGTACCAACCAGAAACTACAGTATATGATTAATACCAGTAATTCTCAATATTATATAGTATCCCCGTACCACAGAACGCAGTATATGTATTATTACCAGTAATTCTCAATAGTATATAGTATCTCGTACCAACCAGAATACATTATATGTATAAATCAGAGAATTCTCAATATTATATAGTTCCTCCGTACCAACCAGAACTACAGTATATGTATTAATACCAGTAATTCTCAATATTAATATAGTACCCCCACCAACCAGAACTACATTATATGTATTAATACCGTAATTCTCAATATTATATAGTATCCCTGTACCAACCAAGAACTACAGTATATGTAGTAATACCAGTAATTCTCAATATTATATAGTATCCCTGTAACAACCAGAACTACAGTATATGTACAATACCAGTAATTTCAATATTATATAGTATCCCTGTACTAACCAGAACTACAGTATATGTATTAATACCACTAATTCTCATTGTTATATAGGATCCCCGTACCAACCAGGAAACTACAGTATATGTATAATACCAGTAATTATCCATTATTATATAGTTTCTGTACCCAACCAGACTACAGTATATGTATTTAATACCAGTAATTCTCAATAATTATATAGTATCCCGTGTCAACCAGAATGCAGTATTGTATATTACAGTAATTCTCAATAGTATATAGTATCCTCGTACCAACCAGAACTATAGTATGATTGATAATACCAGTAATTCTCCAATATTATATAGTATCCCCGCACCAACCAAGACACACAGGTATATGGTATTAATAAGTAATTCTCATAGGTATATAGTATCCCGCTAACCAAACCAGAACTCAAGTGTATGTATTAATACCAGTAATTCTCAATCTTGTATAGTATCCCGGGTTACCAACCAAACTACAGTACTATGTATTAATACCAGTAAGTCTCCAATATTAGATAATATCCCCGTACCAACCAGTAATTTCCATATTTTTTCGTTTTAGACAAACTTTATTCAAGTCCATTTTAAACAATATTCAGTTAACCACCACGTAATTCTCAATATTAATAGTATTCCGTACCAACCAGAAACTATAGTAGATGATTAATACCAGAATTCTCAATATTATATAGTATCCTTTGTACCAACCAGAACTACAGTGTATGAATTAATACCAGTAATTCTCAATATTATATAGTATCCCCGTACCAACCCAGAACTACAGTATATGGATTATTACCAGTACATTCTCAATAGTTATATAGTATCCCCACACCAACCAGAACTACATTATATGTATTAATACCAGTAATCTCAATATTATATAGTATCCCTTTATAACCGGAACTACAGTTAGTATATGTATTAATACCAGTATATATCATTATATAAGATCCCCGTAACAACCAGAACTACAGTATAGTATAATACCAGTAATTCTCAATATTATATAGTATTCACGTACAACCAGAACTATGTATATGTATTAATACCAGTAATTCTCAATATTATATGGTATCCCTGTACCAACCAGAACTACAGTGTAGTATTAATACCAGTTAATGCTCAATATTGATTATAGTATCCCCTACCAAACCAAAACTACAGTATATGTATTAATACCAGTAAGTTCAATAATATATAGTATCCCCGTACCAACCAGAAACTACAGTATATGTATTAATACCAGTAATTCTCAATATATATAGTATCCCGTGTACCAACCCAGAACTTACAGTATAGTATTAATACAGTAGATTCTCAATATTATAGTATCCCCGTACAACCACAACTACAGTATATGTATTATTACCAGTAATTTCAATATTAATAGTTCCCCACACCAACCAGAACTACATTATATGTATAAGTACCATAATTCTCAATATATAGAGAGCCCTTTATCAACCAGAACTACAGTATATGTATTAATACCAGTAATTCTCATATATAAGTATCCCCGTAACAACCAGAACTACAGTATATGTATTAATACCAGTAATTCTCAATATTATTATAGTCCGTACCAACCAGAACTATTAGTATATGTATTAATACGTAATTCTCATATTATATGGTATCCTGTACCAACCAGAACTACAGTGTATGTATTAATACCAGTAATTCTCAATATGATATAGTATCCCCGTACCAACCAAAACTACAGTATATGTATTAATACCAGTAAGTTCAATTTCCAGATAGTAAGTAATCATAATGCCAAATAGTCCGTACCCAACCAGAAACTACAGTATTGTATTAATACCAGTAATTCTCAATATTCTATAGTTCCCTGTACCCACCAGAACTACAGTATATGTATTATAATACCAGTAATCCTCAATATTATTATATATCCTGTACCAACCCGAAATACAGCAGTATATGTATTAATACCAGTAATTCTCAATATTATATAGTATCCCTGTACCAACCAGAACTACAGTATATGTAATAATACCAGTAATTCTCAATATTATATAGTATCCCTGTACCAACCAGTAATTCTCAATATTTTTTCGTTTTAGAAACGTATCAAGTCCACTTTTAAAACTATTCAGTTAACTTGCCATTACCACATCTGCTTGAAGACAATTCCACGGTTGCCCTTCTCTGAACTGCTTCCATTTCCAAGATGTCCCTTTTGTATATGGGATTCCAAAACTTCACTGCATATTTCAAATGAGGCCTTACCAGTGCCTTGTAAAGAGGGAGAATAATATCTTTCTATCTTGAATCCATTCCCCTCTTTATACAAGACAATATCTTGCTAGCTCTAGCCCTTGCTACCTGGCATTGTTTGCTATAGCTAAGTCTGTTATCTACCAGAACCCCCAAATCTTTTTCCATTACAGATGCACTTAACACAGAGTTATTTATGGTGTAGGTGGCACAGGGATTATTAAATCCCAAATGCATCACCTTACATTTATCAACATTGAATCTCATCTTCCATTCTGCCGCCCATTTTGATAATCTATCTAGGTCTGCTTGCAGCACTTGCACATCATTGGAAGTTTCCAAAGCTCTGCATAGTTTAGTGTCATCAGCAAACACTGAGACCTTGCTCTCAATGCCCCCTTCTATTTTATCATTTTTATAAAACAGATTAAAAAGACACAGCCTGAAATTTTAGATCCCAATAGGACAGGTTAGATCTAAACTTTATGTGTCACTATGTCTCTAATCTAAATGTCTTGTAGAATTAATCAGGCCAAAATATGCAGTTGGGGAGGGCTGCTGTCACAAAAATCTCCAAAAGGCATGGCGTTCTATAGAGAATTGTGCCCAGAATAATGCATGTATGTATAACAGAATTGCACCTTTATGTAGCTGATGGTGCATAGATGCCAAAATATAAACAGGGAGATTCAATAAAAGTTTAAAAATGGTGTTAATTTTGCCCCAACCAATCATATATAACATTTGAAAGGTAACATCTAATTTTTTGGGGTAAAATTAGCACCATTTTTAAATATAAGAACGTTTATTGAATAACCCTGATAGTTTGTGGGGGTATTTCAAGGTTTATGGGGTATTAAGTTTGAAAAAATGGAAGCTGTGCATTGTTCCCCTTTGGGGTTAGTTGGTGACCATGTCTCTTGGAACTTGCATACCGTTTTATTCAGGACATCTGTCAAGTAGGTTTACCGTATGTAAGATTTCTAACCTTGAATCAGCTTTTTCTAGAGAAGTGAGTCTGTAATTCTGCATGTATTTATGAAAGAATTGCACTGTTATGTAGCTGAAGGTGTGTATTGTTTATGGGGGAGGGGTGGTTAGTTTTTAAAAAGTTTTAAAAAAGCAGAACCTATTCAAAACAGTCCTCCTGCTGTATTAGTTTATAGAATATGCATGCATATCCTCCAACATTACCCATTTAATTTGAAAATGCTCACAAATGTAAATGGTTAACAGGTTGTTGCTTTATAAATACATGCATAAAGGGTTAAGAGTAGGGATTCTGTGACTCTGGGACTCATACAAACAAAAGAAACCTAGGGAGCATGTGCAGAAGGAGTTTTGGGCCCAGGACCACCAGCTAGAGGCAACATTGGAAAGCAGCAGTGACATCACAGAAATCCCTGTAACCTGAAATATTCTATAAAGGATTTTTACACTAAGAGGCTGATTTCAGAGGTGAGAGACAAATGGTTTTAGTGACAATTATAGAATCTGTGGAGCTGCCTTAGCATTTTAGGATTTGTTCTCCTTTAAACTTGAACACAGCAAGGCGATGGCTGGATAATAAAGAAATCTGATTGGATAGTTGTAGACTCAGCCAGCAATAGGTGGCTATTCATTCTACATACAAGAAAATAGATCAGCCACCTAACATGGAGTTTTGGGGTTAAAGATAGTCCACGCCTCGAGCAGAGTTCATACTTCTCAATCTTAAAGAGTTTGGTTAGATGTTAAATACCCCAAGGTAGCATTGGTTTGTGGACACTGTATAACATTTACTTTGGATTAGGAACAATTGTGTATAACCACAGCTGGTCAGGTATGTGCGTGTGTCATATACTGTACAGTTATACGGTTTTAGAAGAAAGTCCCAGAGACTGTAAGGAACTAGTAAGGAACTTCATTCCGGGGGTTGGAATACAGAGCAAGCTATTTAATTTGCTACAATACATTTCAGTGAATGGTTACTTGGGTCTATGTTCATTTTGGAGATATAAAACAATCAGCCTCTGCAAGTGATTCAGATTTGCATTCTCTTAGAGTTTTTAAAGTCATAATATTAATTCAACCTTGAAGATGATGTTAACAGCCATATTTTTATTTACCCCTTTTGTTGTACCATAGCATTACCCAATTAAAGATGGCTCCTGGAAAACAGCGCGTGGCTGTGATTGGTGCTGGAGCAGCCGGTCTGTGCTCCGCTCGCCACCTCCTGGCAAGGCCTTTGGTCTTTGACCCTCCAGTTGTATTTGAGAAGACGGGGAATGTTGGTGGTACCTGGGTGTATACAGACAGTGTGGAGAGTAACTGTCACTCCAGCATGTACAGAGACCTCAGGTGGGTAGCAGGTCAATATGCCAATGCGTTTCACTTTATTTTATCTGATATATTGGGTATTTTGTCTTAATGGGATTTTTTGGCTACTTGGTCAACCATTGCTCCTTGATGTCATGATCTAGTTAAACCTCATGCAGAAGCCAGTGTGTGTTTGTTCATTGAAGGTAAAGCATTGATCTTTTTTCTTTCTTTCTTTCTTTCTTTCTTTCTTTCTTTCTTTCTTTCTTTCTTTCTTTCTTTCTTTCTTTCTTTCTATCATAAACCATCTAAATTTTATTATTAATTCAATTATTATTATTCTTTCTTTGTGGGTCCGTATCACAAGTTTTATGATTGTTTAGCACCAAATACTATCTAAACCATCTGTATACATATGAGCTATAGGGGGACATATCTAGACCATCTCCATACAGGGGAGCTATGGGGGGGTATCTAAACCATCTCTATACATATGAGCTATAGGGGGACCTATCTAAGAATTGATATTTCATTTTTAAAAAAATGGTTCAGTATTAAACCAGAAGGGGTGCTCATAGCAAAACATAGACATTAGTGGCCATTAAAGGAATCAGAATCGTGAAGACACTGGTGTATTTATTCTTTTTTAATATTCCACCTACCGGCTTACCAGACATTTCCAGCTTTTTTCCAGGTTGCCGTAATATAATCAGGTGCTACTGACTGAATAGTCCTAAGCCAGTGAAATTCGAAACTTATAGGGCTAGGTACCGAAAGACGGATATTGGCTATTGTGTTTATAGTCGTGTTTTAACCGATGTACCAAGGTGTAAACGCATTGAGGTGGCCGGATGACCAAAACTGATATCCCGCCAATATACAGAGCGACACGTCTCTTTAGAAATGCCCTATTGGCTTGAGAGTATTGCTTAAAAGGGGGGCAATAGACAAAGTTTCTGGCCTTTGGTACTTTTGATTCTACCCATGGTCCCACCTAGGACTGTTTATATAACCACTAGCCATAACTAACCGGCGGGGGGGTAAGGGGAGAGGGGGCTATAAGTTAGAGGACCCGCCACAAAGACCACTCTGCCACAATCAGCCTGTTTTTAAACAGATACTGCAATCTCTCAGCCTTCATAGAATGAAACATACAGGTGACCAGCTGTTTAAAGACCGGAAAAGTTCGGGTCTCGCGTCTTTTAAACATGCTGATGCACGTATGTTTCGTCAGTATGTTGTGATCAGCTAGTTTTAAACAGCTGGTCGTAGGGAGGCGGGCAAAGGCGACCTGCGCCTCCTATCGAAGCAAGGGGGGCTCGGGTTACGCCCCCCTGTTATAACCTGTCGAGCAGTTTATACACAGTAAGTAGCGTATAGATTTGTCGATTGTTGGTTGTAGAGAAATATCGTTTTTATTTATTTCTATAACCTACCAAATGCCCAGTTATTGCCGACAGTCCTACCATCCCAGTCAGCTGCGTCATTATCATGAACAATGTAGGTTTATGCCCAGATAGAAAGGGGAAAGCACAAAGTTGTGATGGCAAAGAGTTGAGTCAAGGAAATTCCCTGGCCTGCCCCGAGAAATCACAAAGGCTGATGTTAGAAAATGATTGAGAGACAATTGTCGCGTACATTCCCCTTTTCCACTGCAGCAACCAATAAGAGTCCTGGCCTATAGACAATGAACCTCCGCGCATCAGAATTCTCCGACTCTCCCAGCCTACTTTGAAGTCTTGTTCCGTTTGTGGGGGCTGGCCATATTTCATCAAGAAGAATGTTTATCCTTCTCAGGATCCATAGTCACCTATAGACCCCACTGCAATCATCGCCGATCTCCATTGGACCGGTTTTACACAACCCTGTTCTATAATGAGAAACTTAATTGAAATGATCAAAAGTCCTTTGAGCTTATTCGCCTATAAGTGAAGAGATCAGTGGTGATTGTTGGTCTGACTAGCTAGACTACACAATTCCCACTAGTGTCCCAAAAGTCTGCCTTCCCAAAGTATTAAGTCTGTAGCTAGCGCTGTCAGCCTCTCACCCAGAAATAGACAGACCAAATAAATAGTATTAATATCTTATCAGTACAATAAATAAATACATACAAACCATATTAAAAAATGTGCGAAAGACTTTACGTGTCCAAAGATGTAGGATAAAAAACACAGCGTTATTTTTCATAAGATGAAAACAAGCTAAAACTTTCCAACGGTAAAGTGCAATGCACTAGTCATGAATATTGCAAGTTAGGTTAAAAATGTGCCGTTAAAAAGTAAGGCGAATACCTTTTTAATTCCTTCAACTATATATGCTATATTTGTATAACCTCTGGGATGAAACGATCATTGTCTTAATGGTATTAAAGGGTGCCGACCCTACGGATTAGTGCACAAATCCCACACGCGTTTCGCATATACTCCTATGCTTTTTAAGGTATAGTTATGATCTGCTTCTTAAGTCTTAAATACTTCCTCCATTTCGCAGAGCGTTTCTTACTCTATGGGTTCTAACTCTAACGTATTGACGTCACGCCCGTCTCTTCCCCCCCCCCCCCCCCCCCCCCGCTTTCTTCGCGAATTCGTAAACATGAGCGGTTATTCTTATTACCTAATTTTCTTCAAGGTATCTCCCTGACGTAAATCACGTAGGTGGTGGTGGGGGCCGTTCAGTTTTGGTGTACTAGTGCATCCCTTCATCTACAGCAGACATGCCGTGAGATTACACGGTGACAAACGTACTAAATTATCGAAATTCCCCCAAAAAAATACATGGCCTCCCGATTCACTACTTCCCAACCTAAAAATACCCCCCACACATCGCGTTAAAGCGCGGTAGCTTATTCCTATACACATACTTGCACGTGTATGTGCTGCATGTGATGCCGATGTAGTTAAGTTGTGTCTATGCGGGTCAAATTCTATGTACCAAGCTCACAGATGTGTACCCCATTTGGTGTCGTATGGGTGCTCTCCTAATTGTCTTAGTGTTATTCACTCTCTATATCGTGTTTGCAAATATTAACGAGTATCCAATAAAGGGGGACATCATAAATATGGTTAGGAATATTCGTACTACATGCGTAATAGTGTACCGTCTCCAATACAAAAGATGATTCTTTTTACTCAAAATGCTAATATAAAAATAGTAATATGAATGTACACACAATATAAAAGTTTCATTATTATCAAATACAAAACAAACAATCAGGAATAGTACGGCATTTTAAAATGTAGCGAAGGTCGCATTGGCGTGAAGAAAACGCGGAACATATGAGGGGGTAAACTTGTCATGAGTATATTTGTAGTATCCTATAGCGCTGAGCCTTCTATAAAAGATTAACCATGCAGAAAGCTCTGTAGACCCGGAGACTCTATAGAAAGCTCCATAACGAAATATCTCTATTTAGTCCTTCATGGAAACCATTGTGTTCAATTTATTAATATACCATTGCGATTCCAGTCTTGATCGACATGCTTGAGTTTATTGAACCACTTCTCTCCTGGGGGTTGCTAGGAATAAGAATACCGCGAATGCCGTGTATCTCGACGCAGCGCTGGAAGAAAGCACAAGACGGTCGTGGACCTGTGTCAATAGTTAAGGAGAGACCCCGGAAGTAAAGAAACCCTAGCGAAAATAGCGAAGTATTTAAGCAAGAAGCAGATCGATAAATTACCCTTGAAAAAGGCCTATTAGACGACGATGGCGAAAAGCGATTGGGGCATTAGCCACTCATCAGTAGTGAGTCGCCACCCTTAATACCATTAAGACAATGATCCGATCACCATAAGAAGGTTTTTTACAAATAGCATAATAGGCAAATTTGGGAGAAGGAATTTAAAAAGGATATCCCCTACTTTTTCAACGCACATTTTTACCATAACTTGCAATATGACACATCTGCACTTACCTTGAAGTTGTTATCTTGTTTCATCTATGAAAAATACACAGCTCATCGGTGATTTTTTACATACATCTTTGGAGACACTAAAGTTCTTTTCACTTTTTCTATGTGGTTTTGCTATTGTATCTTATTTATTGTACTGAAAGGTATTTAATGACTATTTATTTGAGTCTGCATACTAGTATTATCTAGGGCTGAGAGGTGGACCAGCGCAGCCTACAAGACTTCTAACTTTGCAAGTTTTTAGGCCAATAATCTTGAACGTAAATCTGAGGGAGTCCCTTCTGTATTCGGTAATTGCCTCCCACTTCCCCCATTCAATGCTCTGCCCCTTTAACTTTGAAAAATAAACCGGTCGGCGAAGCTTCATTCCTGAATGTTATCTTGCAGACTTTTCTGATGTTTCCTGTAAAAAACAAACATGAGAACTACACCACACTCGATCCTATGATTGCACCATCCGATCTTCTCCCCCGGTACTATGCCTCCTCGAGAGCATAAGCACTTACCCTTAGTCCCCCTCGGAAACTCTCGACCATGAAAGCAAGCTACATTAAAGAACACCTGTCACGAGGATATTCATTCAACCTTCCACCTCCGTAAATCACACACAGTGGGTCAAGGTTTCCTGCCCCCTCCCCACCACTTCTAAAAGCAGACAAGCCATATAATGCAATAAACATTGTGATAAGAAAGCGTATGACAGCAAAGATTGGGAAAGTAGAAACACAAAATCAAACAAAATAACATAATTCAAACCGGAGTCGTAAACATAAAACAGTGAAATAAACAATACATAAAATAAAAATTTTATAACAATTGGAAAAATGATAACATGCGTGTGTGCGTGTAACACAATTTCAAGCATCATACAATGATTAGGATTTAGATAGATTACACATAATGAAAATCACTTAATATTTAGGATATAAGCGATCCGGGCAGACATTGTGAGTATCTTGTAATGCCCATTCCCAGTAACTCTGTAATGCCCCAGCAGTATTCAAAGATATAGGCGCCGATGAATGACATTTATCTAGTAAACCTGTTGGTAACTCATCTCAGTAGGGGTCATTATCTATCTCTAACAAATTTAATCTTCTCACAATGGAGCTTACCTGTACTTACCTTATCGCCTTCATGTAGACAAGTGCGACATAAAGCTGGGGTACCACCACAGTACAAGATAAAAAGCCACGATACCGTCGGATCCGACGGTTATCGGGGCTCTTATCGTTACTGTGTGATACGTTCGTTTCCCGAAACCGATGGAACCGCGGCCGATGGAAACACATAGGGAGAACGCTCGGGACTGTGTGTTTGCAGATATTTGCCGAAAGATGGCAGACAGGATCTTGCAGATCGTGTCTGTCCATCTTTCAGAACTCTGACTGTGTGTACTAGCTTAAGTTCAAGAGAAAACAACTTTGTAGATAAATGGAAAAGTGTCTCTTTGATCTTTCTCAAGTAAATTTATGGCTACATTGGTCTGCCCAAGTTTCCAGATGGATCCTTCTAAAGTTCGGCCATCCAAGATTGGTCTTTCCAAGGGAACTAAAGCTATTCAAAAGATTCATTGGTTTGCCATCCCAATATTACAGACAATTTCATCAAAGGGTTAGGGTTTCTTCTATATTTTGTCTAGCACTCACAGGAAATTGTGGGAGGCCTAATATGTGGTCCCCTGCAGCCCTCGAAGCCTCAGGACAAACTCAAGGAAGCTTTTGCCTGCCACCACCTGTGTTAGTTCATCCAGATCCTCACCTTCCCATTCTACTTTAAAGATTGATGCCTCCGACTGGTGCGGGAGACTTCCTTTCTCAAAGACAAGGAATCAAAGGAGACTACTTCACGTGCTTTCTGTTCTAAAAAGTTCCTACCCAAACGAACGGAACCTATGATGTGTTAATCGGGAACTTCTTGCCATCAAGTTTGGCCTCATCGCACCTCTGAGGAGTGGCGTCATTTGTGAGAAGGCAACTCTTTACTATTACCATACTTACCAATATAAAAACCCTCTTAAAAGGTTAATCCCCACAAAAGCTCGATGGTCCTTATTCTTTTCCCGGTTCAAACTTTGGGCATCACCTACCAACCTGGTCCCAAAACAAGAAAGCAGACGCCCTCTCCAGATCATTGTCGATTCAGACTCTGCCCTAACCAAGATAAGGGCCCCATTATCCCGATACTAAAATCCTGGCCTCATTACTCCTCAGCTCTGTTCCCCAATTTAAGCTGCTCAAAGTCTCTGCTCCTCACGGACACAACTCAGGTAAAAACTTCATTCTGTTCCATGTTCACTCCGAAAAAAAACTGTCCTTCACCTACTCACTGTTCTAAGCAAGTGGACATCCTGGTATTAATAAAACATTGACCTTTTGCCCGTCCTTTCGTGGATTTAGGAGAGGGAAGATGTTAAAAATTTTATCTTCAAGTCTGAACTGCTGTGCTCAATCTAAGTCTCTAGAACCCCCTTGTGGTCTCTGCGAACCCCCTCCCCATTCCGTCAAGACGTGGCCCCCCATTTATCTAGGACTTTATTGTTGAACTTCTCCTTCCAATAGGACACTGTTATTTGGGTCAACGGTAAACCGCTTCAGCAAAATGGCCAATTCCTTCCCCTTCCCAAGCTTCATCTTTAGGGGAGTTAGCACAAGTTATTTATTTCACATATTTTAGCCCTTCATGGACTTCCTTCCGAAATAGTGTCTGAAGAGGTACCCAATTTGTTTCAAATTTTGGAGAGCTGTATGAAATTCATGGGCATCAAATTACAATTTCTTCAGATTACCCACCCGCAGTCCAATGGGGTACGGAACGCACTAATCGGCTCTGACAATAACTTCGTTGTTAATTTCCTATACTCAGGATGATTAGTCAGATCTCTTACCCTGGGCCGAGTTTGCACATAACAAATTCACCTCATGCCCTCTTTGGGAAAAATTATTTTTATGGGTGCTTTGGAAAGATGTTATCCCAAGATTTTCTGTCACAGTTCCGTAAATACGCGCCACCCAAACGGACTCTGCTGCCCAGATGTCAGCTATCTGGCAGTTTCGGAAATTGCCTTCAGAAATCTGCTCTTGTACAAAAAACTGCAGCTGATAAGAGACAGTAGGGAACCTCCATCTTACTTGGTTGGAGATAAAGTTGGCTTCCTCGATCATATAACATACGTGTTTCTCCTCCAAATTGGGACCCGAATGTCCGAATTTGTTGGTCCTTTTCCTATTCTGGAATTGGTGTTGGGTCCAGTGGCTGTTGCTCCAGCTTCCTTCTTCAACATGCGGTTAGTCCTATGTGTTTCATACCGCCCTTATCTGTTGTATTCCATTAGATCAACTGGACTTGAAGTTTAGTCCTTGAAAGATCATCAGGTGGGAAGTTAAACAATAAACTTTTTGATATTGATCAAAATTAATTTTGACTATAGTTTACCCTTTAAGTAGGCTACCACAGTAATGGCAGGGGAGGTCAGTAGTAAGTACTGGGGTAAGGTTTGGGGTTAAAACAAAAAAAACTGTGTTGATGATTAGTCAAATAGTTTTTTGACTATAGTTACCCTTTAAATAGTCTGCCATGAAAATGGAAGGTTTGGTCAGAGGCGTGTGTACCTGGATCCATTGGAAATTAAAAAACAACTTTTTGATGAATCGTCAAAATTGTTTTTGAATCTTAGTTTACCCTTTAAGTATCGGCCTGCATATAATGGAGGGGTTAGCGTCGTAGGTGTATGTACTATGCCCGTGGGGTTTTAAAAAAACCCCCCAAACCTTTTTGATTATTGATCAAAATTGTTTTTTTTTTACTTTAGTACCCTTTAAGTATGGCCGGCCTCATAAGGATAAGTAGATCAGTAGGTGTGATGTACCTTGTCGGGTAGGGTTTTAAAAAAACAACTTTTTTGATGATTGGGTCAAAAAGAATTTTTGACTTAGGGTATCCTTTAGGTAGGGCTGCAACAGTAATGGATGGAGGTTAGGTCAGTAGGTCTATGTACCTGTGCCCACGGGGGGGCACAGTACATGTGATGGTGAATAGGAGAGGAGGAGAATGAGAGGGAAGGGAATCTCCCTCTATGGTAAGTCCATGTAAGTCAGTGACACACACCAAGATTCACGGGACGCACTTGGGGTTTATTATATGGATACTTACCTCCTTCTGCTTCAGACCTTCAGGTTGGTCATCTCAGTATTATTACCCTTTACTCTTCTTATACTGTTTTCTACTTTGACTCATGTCTATATGATACATACCTATTCTGGTTTATTATGTTGTTATTGTATCATTGGTTGCTTATATGTGTATCTGGTATGTATAATTTCTGTGGATTTGTTACATTGTTTCTCTTTTCCTGTCATTATTCCACACACCTTTTGGTACCTCCACGATTAGGGGTGGGTCGGCTTCCCTTTAAAACAGGACAGTAGGGTGTCCTAGCTTTAATGCAGGCCCTCTGATGAATGAAGGGTTTTTTAAAGTGTTTCCTACCTAGATCGTGTATTGGTCACTATGCTAATATGTGTCACCTACCGTGACCTTATACTAGGATCTCCCACACACGTCCAAACCATTTATTAATACAACCTCAAATAAAATGATTAACATATTGGTCTCCGTATATCTATCTATATAACTGTATCTCTGTCTATTCTATCGAACGATCCGAGGCTCGTGTCTATCGATCGTCTGTCTATCTATTTATCTATCTATCTTATCAATGTCATATCTATATAACGTTCTGGTCTATCTATCACGAATGTCTCTCTGTCTATCGATATGTCTGTCTATCTATTTATCTATCTATCTATCTTTAACTGTCTGTCTATCTATTATACCTATCTATCTTTATAAGTATCTGTCTGTCTGTATTTTATCTATCTATCTATCTGTTGGTCGGTCTGTTATTTATTATCTGTCGGTTGTTCTGTTATTATCTCTCTATCTGTCGGTCTGTCTGTCTTTTATCTATCTATCTATCTATCTATCTATCGGTTTGTCGGTCTATTTTATTGATCTATCGTCTGTCTATTATCTATCTATTGTTTGTCTGTCTGTCTATTATTACTATCTATCTATCTGCTGTCTGTCTTTTCTTCTATCTATCTATTATCTATTATCTATCCTATCTACATCTGTCTGTCTTATGTGTCTAGTTATTATATATCTGTAGGATGTCTGTCTGTCTGGTCTTTCTAGTATCTATCTGTCTGGCTGTCTCTTATTATCTATCTAGTTTGTCTGTTATCTGGGTATCTAGGATCTATCATCTATCTATCTAGAGTCTGTCTGTCTCTGGCGTATCTAGCTCACTCTGTCGGTGAATCTATCTATCTATCTATGATCTATCGACTATCGATCATCGATCTATCTAGCTATCTGTTTGTATGTCTATCTGTGTATCTAAGGATCTATATCTATCTGTTGTATTCAGTTAGATCAACTGGACTGAAGTTCATGTTGTTGAAGACGTTTCGCTAGTCATCCGGACGGCTTTATCAATTCAGAATGACTTGTAAGAATCCTGTGGCAATTATGTACCAGGGAAAATCCCAATTAGCATATAAAGCCAGGTGTTAAGGGCATGATTTTAGATACTGGCTAAGAGGTGTTATAGGAACGCCCAGAGTAAAGTTTAAGGTGTCAAAACAGCATTGTACATGGCAGACAGTGCGTTCGAACCCCCCCCACCTCTATTTAGGCTGGTTTCTTTATTTTCACATAAATGGCCTCCTTGACAATCTCTGAAACCATCACATTCCTGTGCCCCACAATATGTAACATTACAATCTCAAAGGTATGCCTTTATCATTAAAAATGAAGGTACACGGCTGCGTACTGACCCGAGGAATTGTCTTATGTGCTGAGGCCATACATTGATGCAGTTGTTGTTTGGTCTCACCAACATACAAATCAGAGCAACTTCACTTGCATGATATGAAGTATATGAGTCATTCGTCACGGCACCCTGCACTGCGTATATTGATGTCATTCTTCACTGCACTGCATGGTGTATATATGATGTATTCTTCAATGAACTGCACGGCGTATATGATGTCACTCTTCACTGACACTGCACTGCGTTATGATGTCATTCTTCACTGCACTGCACTGGTATATGATGTCAATTATCTTGTGTCGATTGGGTCTTTCGGATGTACCATTGACTGCATCAGTGTGTTGTTCGGTTTAAGAAGACAGGGATACGATGTTTTTGAAAACCTTCTTAATTTCTCAGAGACCCTGCTACATATGGGAGGACCATGTCTTCCTCCTGTCTTGCTTTTCCCCGTCACTGTGGTATTGTGTTCTTTTCTTTCCTTTACTTCTTTTGACAAGGTTTTAAAATCCACCAGAAGGAAGTACAAGCTTTACAGAACACATTAATGCGAAGTAGACCAAAACATCAAAATTACAGGGATAGGAAGAGGCAACAAAACAACAAAACTGGCTTTCTTGGGATGCTTGGTAGACGTTAAGGACAAAATGTAAACTGGAGGTAGTAGAGGTTTACAGAAAACCAAAACAAACAGATCAGTATTTGATGTTTGACTCGCACCACCCTTTAGATCAAAAGCTGGGGGTCATCAGAACCCTGCCAACACAGAGCCCGAGCGGAGAACATCCCCACTAGCCCAGAGGCGAAGGCTAAAGAAATGAAACATCTCGCAGGAGCCCTTAAAAATGATGGTATCAGACGGCCTTTGCAACAGAAGCAGAAGAAAGAAAAGAACACGAATACCAACAGGAAGGGAAAAAGCAAGGACAGGAGAAAGAACATGGTCATCCCATAGGTAGCAGAGGGTCTCGAGAGAAATTAAGAAGAATTTTCATAAAAACACCGTATCCCTATGTCTGCTTTAAACCAACCAACACATGAAGGCAGCAATTGGTACATCCGAAAGACCAATACCAAAACACAAGAAAAGCGACAATCATATACGCAGTGCAGTGCAGTGAAGAATGCTCTTTGATTTGGATGTGGGGAGACCAAACAGCAACGCATCAACGTTGGACCAGCACAGAAGAGCCAATCTCAGGTCAGGACTCAGCCGTGTTTGTACTGCACTTACTAAGGATAAAGGGACCTACCTTGGAAGATTGTAATGTAACATCATTGGCAAAGGAACGTGACTGTCAAGAGAGGTGTCAAGCGGCCATTTATGTGAAAATAAAGAAACCAGCTCTACATAGAGGTTGGGGGGCGGTTCACAGTCCAGTTGATCTAATTGAATATTTGGACAACAGATTATACAATGACCTGCGGAATGAGAACCTTCACAAAAGATCTATCATCTATCTATTATATCTGTAGTCTGTATGTATGTATGTCGTCTGTCTATCATCTATCTAAATCTGTCTGTCATCTATCGATCTATCTATCTATCTATCTAATCGGTATGTCTGTCTGTCTGTCTGGCTACTACTACCTACCGATCATCTATCTATCTATCGAGCGAGCTAGCGAGCGAGCGAGCGATGCGAGGAGCGATCGATCTATCTTTCTGATCATCGATCTATCTGTCTAGTAGCTGGCGGTCTGTCTATGTAGTCTATCTGAGGAGGCGATTATTAGGGATCGTGTATAGTTATTATCATCGAGTAGGAGCGACGCGAGGAGGCTAGAGCGAGAGAAGAGGATGCGAGCGAGAGAGCGAGCGAGCGAGGAGCGAGCGAGCGAGCGACCAGCGAGTCCAGAGCGATGCTAGCCCGACGAGCGAGCGACGAGAGGATCTAGGTAGCCTAGCGAGCGAGCGAGCGAGCGTATATATATCGAGGCGAGCCCATATTCCCTATCTGACCCCTATCTATGCTATCTGAACTCGTATCTAGCTATCTAAAGCAAATATTGGTACTCTACCGTACAGACCTTTTTCAAGTTCATGCCTGGGTGCTTATAATCATGATCCCATGATGCATAGCATACACAAACGGTGAATTTAGACAATCCAGGTTTGTGAAAATTCAAGTGTTTATTCCATACACACAGCAAGTGCAACGTTTCAGTATGGTTCTTAGGACCGTTATCCAAGCCATATAAAAAAAACAATTGTGGTGATCCATAAATAAACATCAGCTCCACCCTTTGGTTACCTCTACATGATTAGTGTATATGTGTAGAGGTGAGGTTTGTAGAGGTTTACAGAATTGGAGTAGGGTTTACAGAAAAAACCAACACACACAGATCAGTATTTGATGGTTGACTCCCACCCCCTTTAGATCACAAGCTGGGTGTCATCAGAACCTGCAACACCAGAGCCCGAGAACCTCCCCACTAGACACGAGGGAAGGCTAAAGAAAGAGAACATCTAAGGGAGCCCTTAAAAACTTGTGGATACCCAGACTGGGCCTTTGTCAAAAGAGTGAAGGAAAGAAAGAAGAGAAAAGAACACGAATACCAACAGGAAGGGGAAAAGCAAGACAGGAGAAGAACAATGGTCATCCAGCATAGGTAAGCAGGGGTCTCCGAGAAATTAAACGAATTTCAAAAAAACCGTTATCCTGCTGCTTTAAAAACCGAAAAAACACACGATGGGCAGCATTGTACATCCGAAAGACCAATACCGAAACACAAGAAAAGCGACATATATACGACATGCAGTGCAGTGAAGAAGGACATCATATATGACAGTGCAGTGCAGTGAAGAGTGACATAGACGCAGTGCAGTGCAGTGAAGAGTGCTCTGACTTTGTATGTGGGTGAGACCAAACGAGCAATGCATCAACGTATGGCCCGCACCAGAAAGAGCCATTCCTTGGTCAGGGACTCAGGCGTTTGCTTTACCTGCATTTACTTTTAGGATAAAGGATCATACCTGTTGAAGTTTTGTAATGTTAACATTATTGGAAAGGAAAATGAACTGGTCTACAAGAGAGTGTAAGGAGGCCATTGTATGTGAAAAAAAAGAAAACAAGCCTTAAATAGAGGGGTGGGGTGGTTCGACACCAACTGTATGGCCAGTACAATTGATGTTTGAAACCTTACTCGGGCGTTCCTTAACACTCTTAGCCATATACAACACGCCCATTAACCACTGGCTGTGATTATGCTATTTGGGATTTCCAGGGTACATAAATTGACACAGATTCTTGTACAAGTAATCACGTGGTAGGGAAGGTGATGGAAACTTGTTAAGGGGCCACGTTCAGATCCTTGACTTTGTCCAGAGATCTCTTAGTAAGTAGTGCAGCATGGATTATGGAAATGCATCATGCCCAGACAAATTTAATGTGTTTTAGAATGAGAAGTGAGCTAAGAATGGTTAGATTCAGCACAGGCTGGGAGTGGTGGTCTATTTGGATTTTGCAAACGCCTTTGAATATGTGCCACATAGGCGACACTAATGTATAAACTGCAGGACTGTTGGCCTTGAGAAAACATTTGTCATGGATAGAGAAACTGGTTATTGGACGCAAACAGAGATGGTGGTTAATGGAGCTACATCTATGTGGGCTAAAGTTCTAAGCGGGGTGAGTTCTCAGGGTTTGTACTGGGGGCCGCGTTCGTTATCTGTTGATAAATGATTAGAAGGGGGGCATGAGTAAGCAAAGGTTCTGTGTTTGCTGATGACACTAAATTATGCAGGCTTTGGAAACTTCCAAGATGATGTGCAAGTGCTGCAAGCAGACCTAGATAGATTATCAAAATGGGCAGCCGAAATGCAGATGAGATTCAATGTTGATAAAGGAAGGTGATTTGCATTTGGGATTTAATAATCCCTGTGCCACCTACACCATAAATAACTCCTGTGTAAGTGCATCTGAAATGGAAAAAGATTTGGGGGTCTTTGGTTAGATAACAGACTTAGCTTGAGCAAACAATGCCAGGTAGCAACAGCAGGTTAGCAAGAATTGTCTTGTATAAAGAGGGGAATGGAATCCAAGAGAGAAAAATATTATTCTCCTCGTTACAAGGCACTGGTAAGGCCACATTTGAATCCCATATCAAAAGGGACATCTTGGAAAATTGAGGAGAGTTCAGAGAAGGGCAACTCTAAATTAATAGGGGAATGGGGGGCTTGAATATGCAGGAGATTAGACAAGGTAGGGATGTTTACATTGGAGAGAAGCGGCAGGTTGGCGTGAGGGACATGACAACTTATACAAATATTATTAATGGCCCATACAGGAACTTTGGTGCATTGTTTTTCACTAATAGTGTCATATCAGAGGACTCGTGGACATCCTTTAAAGGTTGGAAGAAAAGAAGTTTCATCTCAAGTTAGGAGAGGTTTCTTTTACGTGAAAGAACGGTGTTGATGAACTGGAACTGTCTCCAGCAGAGGTGGTAATGGCAAGTTCATTGACTAAACTTTTAAAAAGGCCTGGATAAGTTTCAAAACTAAAAAATATTGAGAATTACTGGTATAATGCATATAGATCTGGTTGATCAGGGATACTTTTCCGATTGCCGTTTGGAGTCAGGAAGGAATTTTTCCCCCCTTTTTTAGCTGGGGTTTTTGCCTTCCTCTGGATTCAAACTGTTAGGTAGGGTTAAAAAAAATAAAAAAAAAAAAAAAAAAAAAAAGTGAATAGGTTGGACTTGATGGACGAATGTCTTTATTCAACCTTAATTACTATGTTACTATGTTACTATGTTACTATTCTGAATTGAGAAAGCCAGTCGGATGACTAGCGAAACGTCTTCAAGAACTAAACTTCAAGTCCAGTTGATCTAACTGAATACAACAGATATACCATGACCTGGATGAATGAGAACCTTCACAATCACATGATTAGCTTCCATTAACCCTTCAGGGTGTTACAAGTGATCAGTGCTGTATCCATTATAAAGTGCTATATTCATATAATAAAGTGCTCAATCCTCTCATATAAAGTGCTCATTCTTTAAATATAAATATATCCATAAAAGTGATGTGTCTATCTATCTATCTATCTATCTATCTATCTATCTATCTATCTATCTATCTATCTATCTATCTATCTATCTATCTTGGGTTTGGACCTAACAAAAGGAAGTTTCCTGTGAGTGAAACGAACTAGAGTGGGGCGTGTCCCTTGCTTCAAAGGACCTTGATCTCAAGGACATAGAAAATGAAGGACATTGAAACAAGAAGGGCAATTAAACAAGGTTTGTGCATCACTGTGCTGGTATTGTGTATAAGAAGGGACAGTTTTGTCGGTACCATGCTATGTGTTCCTGCCACATGGTATAGGAACCTGGAGCAGAAATTCCAGGGGACCTAGGTCTGTGTCAGGTGTGAGTGGTTGCCCATTTGGAAGCTGAGGTGGAGAGGTTAAGGGGCAGCTTGCAGCATTGCAGAGATTGGCAAATCTGGGGGGTGCAGCAGGCGCTGGCTGGGGCCAGTATAGAAGTGGGTGGAAAGAGGAGGAGCAGGGAAGGTTGAGGGGGGAGGGTTAGTGTTTGTTAGGGGTTACTAGGAGAAGTGGGGGACGGGAAGAGTAGGGGGGCTTCTTCCCAGGTTGTACCATACCAACAGATTGTCGCCTTAGGTAATGAAGAGGAGGAGGCACATCGGAATTAGCGTGATGGAGGGGGCTAGTCCCTTGAGCACCCAGGGGAATGCCATCTCTGTACAAGGGAGGGGGGGACTAAGGATCAGGAATATAAGCAGGCTTTTCGTATTGTGGGTGTAGGGGACTCCATTATAAAGAAGGTAGATCTGCCGCCAAGACCCTACATGCCCGAACTGTGTGTTGCCTGCCTGGTACTAGGGTTCGGCGTTCTGGCATGTGGTGGATCGTGGTACGGGGACGGATATTGGGTGGGGCCGGGGTTTGTGACTGCCGGTCTTGTTCACATGGTAGACAATGACCAAAGTTAGAGGAGGGGTGAGGTCCTTAAACATGATTTCCGAGGAGCTAGGGGCTAGGGGCAAGATAAAAGCAAGGACCTCCGGGTAGGTTTCAGAAAATACTACTGCAGCCACGTGCAGCCAGGGAGACAGCGGGAGCTTAGGGGCATTAATGCGTGGCTAAGAGGGTGGTGCAAGGAAGGGTAGGAAGGGCAGTAATATAATAACCATATAATAACCTAGTAATATAATAACCATACAATAACCAGGTTATTATATGGTTATTTTATTACTAGGTTATTATATAGTTATTATATTATTAGGTTATTATATTTTTATTATATTACTAGGGTTAATGAACAGTACATTCGAGGATTATCGAACGAACAATCCTTCCTAGCTTAGCGAACGGTACATTCAAGAGTTAGCGAAAACTAATGGTACATTTGAGGGTTAGCGAACGGCCCGTAAATTCGATAATTATCGAATTTTCGATAAAAATCAGGGAGTTCCGAAAGTTTTGTCAGGACTTCGAAACCCTCAAATTCAATTCGAAACTGTGTTCTATTCAAACCCACAGTACATCTCTAGTATTAATACCAGTAATTCTCAATATTATATAGTATCCCTGTACCAACCAGAACTACAGTATATGTATTAATACCAGTAATTCTCAATATTTATAGTATCCTGTACAACCAGTACTACAGTATATGTATTAATACCAGTAATTCTCAATATTTAATAGTATCCCGTACCAACCAGAACTACAGAGATATGTATAATACCAGTAATTCTCAATATTATATAGTATCCCCGCACCAAACCAGAACTACATTATAGTATTAATACCAGTTTAATTCTCAATATTATATAGTATCCCTGTACCAACCAGAACTACAGTGTGTATGTATTAATACCAGTAATTCTCAATCTTGTATAGTTACCCCGGTACCAACCAAAACTACAGTATATGTATTAATACCAGTAATTCTCAATATTATAGAGTATCCGTACCAACCAGAAACTACAGTATATGATTAATACCAGTAATTCTCAATAATTATATAGTATCCCCGTACCACAGAACGCAGTATATGTATTATTACCAGTAATTCTCAATAGTATATAGTATCTCGTACCAACCAGAATACATTATATGTATAAATCAGAGAATTCTCAATATTATATAGTTCCTCCGTACCAACCAGAACTACAGTATATGTATTAATACCAGTAATTCTCAATATTAATATAGTACCCCCACCAACCAGAACTACATTATATGTATTAATACCGTAATTCTCAATATTATATAGTATCCCTGTACCAACCAAGAACTACAGTATATGTAGTAATACCAGTAATTCTCAATATTATATAGTATCCCTGTAACAACCAGAACTACAGTATATGTACAATACCAGTAATTTCAATATTATATAGTATCCCTGTACTAACCAGAACTACAGTATATGTATTAATACCACTAATTCTCATTGTTATATAGGATCCCCGTACCAACCAGGTAACTACAGTATATGTATAATACCAGTAATTATCCATTATTATATAGTTTCTGTACCCAACCAGACTACAGTATATGTATTTAATACCAGTAATTCTCAATAATTATATAGTATCCCGTGTCAACCAGAATGCAGTATTGTATATTACAGTAATTCTCAATATTATATAGTATCCTCGTACCAACCAGAACTATAGTAGGATTGATAATACCAGTAATTCTCCAATATTATATAGTATCCCCGCACCAACCAAGACACACATGTATATGGTATTAATAAGTAATTCTCATAGGTATATAGTATCCCGCTAACCAAACCAGTTAACTCAGTGTATGTATTAATACCAGTAATTCTCAATCTTGTATAGTATCCCGGGTTACCAACCAAACTACAGTACTATGTATTAATACCAGTAAGTCTCCAATATTAGATAATATCCCCGTACCAACCAGTAATTTCCATATTTTTTCGTTTTAGAAACTTTATCAAGTCACTTTTAAACCAAATTCAGTTAACAAACCGAATTCTCAATATTAATAGTATTCCGTCCAACCAGAACTATAGTAATGATTAATACCAGTAATCTCAATATTATATAGTAATCTTTGTACCAACCAGAACTTACAGTGATGAATTAATACCACGTAATTCGCAATATATATAGATCCCGTACCAACCAGAACTACAGTATATGATTATACCAGTCATTCTCACAGGTATATAGGATCCCCACACCAACCCAGAATCATTATATGTTTAATACCAGTAATCTACAATATTATAGAGTTCCCTTATCAAACCAGAACTACAGTATAGATAGTATAATACCAGGTATCTAATACATTATATAAGATCCCCGTAACAACCAGAACTACAGTATAGTATAATACCAGTAATTCTCAATTTATATAGTTTCCACGTACAACCAGAACTCAGTGTATATGTATTAATACCAGTAATTCTCAATTATTATATGGATCCCTGTACCCAACCAGACCTACAGTGTATGTATTAATACCGTTAATGCTCAATTTGATTAATAGTATCCCCTACCAAACCAAAACTACGAGTTATGTATTAATACCGTAAGTCTCAATAATATATAGTATCCCCGTACCAACTCAGACTACATAGTATATGTATTAATACCAGTAATTCTCAATATTATATAGTATCCTTGTACCAACCAGAACTACAGTGTATGAATTAATACCAGTAATTCTCAATATTATATAGTATCCCCGTACCAACCAGAACTACAGTATATGTATTATTACCAGTAATTCTCAATATTATATATGAGCTATAGGGGGACCTATCTAAACCATCTCCATACAGGGGAGCTATAGGGGGACCTATCTAAACCATCTCTATACATATGAGCTATAGGGGGACCTATCTAAACCATCTCTATACATATGAGCTATAGGGGGACCTATCTAAACCATCTCCATACAGGGGAGCTATAGGGGGACCTATCTAAACCATCTCCATACAGGGGAGCTATGGGGGGACCTATCTAAACCATCTCCATACAGGGGAGCTATAAAGGGACCTATCTAAACCATCTCTATACATATGAGCTATAGGGGGAACTATCTAAACCATCTCCATACAGGGGATCTATAGGGGGACCTATCTAAAACATCTCTTTACATATGAGCTATAGGGGGACCTATCTAAACCATCTCCATACAGGGTACTGGGCAAAATAAATGACAAAAAATATAAAAAATAAATAAATCTGTGCAAGCAAAAAGATGGTTTGGTTTAACAACGAAAAATCAGCAAGTGCAGTGGTGGAATAGATTATCAGAAATCGGTAAATAAATTAGTGACTAAAGAAGCGGTCAATTTCAATGATTATGGCAAGGCGTAGGGATGGGTAAAGGGGATATTAACAATTACAGACCGGGCATAAACTCAATCAAAAAATACTGGGCAAACTACAGCATAATACTATAGAATCTAGACTACATAAAGTCGGGCAGCAAAGGGTGTATTGCAGTATGGGGGGAATGATACCTTTCAACATTCCAAAGCAGCAAAAGGGGGGAAAGGCCCTGTACGGTAGGGATGTGGGGTGGTGGTGGCGGGGAAATAGCAGTTGCCCGGGCAGAGACTAGGGTAACAAAATAAGTAGCCCGGCGTCCAGTGACTTAGATTGGGGTGACATTGACTAGCCGCACAGGCCAACATGGAGGATGGGTAGGGGGTTGCATGCTGCAAGCACGAAAAACGACGTGTGACGGTGGCCACACTATTACCAAGCTAAAGGGGTGTGCTGGTGGATAGGCACTTGCGACAGCCCACGGCGGCGCTATGTAGAGTAGGGAAGTCGCTCATGCCGGCAGTGAGCTTACTGCCCAACAGGAAAGGAAAAGGGGGGGAAAGGAGGGGGGCAAAACCAGTCTGAATAAGTGGGAAGAGACACTGGGTACAATCTGGCCAACAAGACGAGTGGCGGCCGTGGTGAATGTGTAAAAAGAGGGAGTGCAGCCTGCCCCAAGCGGAACTGGGATAATCGTGATACTAAGGGTCCCAGCGATCAGAGCAAATACATTGTGGGGTTTGAGCTTACTGGTGGTGCGGCAGCGATGGGCGGCACTATGTAAAGGAGTGGAGAGCAATGGCTGTGCGCGAACCACGGGACCATACTGTGCCGCCCGCGGGGGAAGAAGGATATCCCGTGACAATCGTGGTTTGGACAGCTGGGGGTACTGATGCACAATACAAGTGGCCCTAAGTGAGCAGAGGGGGAAGCATAGGGGGGCCGAGGGTCCCGGCACCTTGGATGCGGGGTTGGTCCGGAACACGTTCAAAAAAGGGGATGAAAAAGTGAAGAAGCGATAATGGAAAGTGTGTGGTACAGAAAAAGAAAAAAGAAACGACGGGGGAAGAGGGTAGGGGGATGAAGACAAGTAAGAAGGAAGAGGAGGAAGAAAGAGAGAGAAATTAGGGAAAATAGACGGGGGAAAAGGAAAAGAAAGGAAAAGGACAAGAGAAACAGGATGAAGGAAAAAAGGGGGGAAGGAGTAGAGAGGGGAGAAAGAGAAAGGAGAAGGGGTATACTGAAGGCAATAATACCGAATAGTCGCGCATAAAGGGGAAGGGTGGGTGCCTGGAGTGGGTTGTAGTGAGGGAGGGCGGGCGGATTAGAGGTATAGCGGTGTGGCCACGAAAGACTTTGCCTGTGTAAAAGACTATAAAGGCAGGAACCAGTGGTTCGTTGCATCTAAGGTAATTAGGGGGCGTGTGCGCAAGAACCCAGCAAGTACACGACTATGTAGAGGAGGGCGGATTGGTTAAAGCCGGAAACACGGGGACAAATTGAGACTAGAGAAAGACGTGTAAGGGGCCGGAAAAAGGCGGCGCGGGAGAAGAAAAGAAAGAGGGGAACGGGGGTCCATAGAAGGAAGCATATATATAGGTGAGGAGCTGTTACAGAATTACCCACGGGGGCCCGGGGAACAGTAGGTGTCAAAAAGATGAGGGAAGGACATGCAAACTTCCTACCGGACATGTTTATGGATATGGGCCCAGTTAATATAAATTTGATACAACGTATTATCATATGCCCCACGCGGGGGGGAAACCCAGGCCGACGCAAAAGATGCGTCGGTGCGTTGCAATCCAGATAGTATGGAAAGGCAAGGGGGCCGACTAAACTTGAATCCAAGACATCTACCTATACAAAATATGTTAGAGCCACCTTTAGGTCCCTTATGTGAAGTTATGGGCAATTGTGAAAAGTACACCAAATGTCACTGTTACTAATATAGTCTATATTCTTGCTGGGGTGCATTTATTGCTTACCCACTAGTTGTTTGGACTGGTAGAAGTGAAACGCCTCAACCTCAGGGCCAGAAGTTTTTAAGCTCAGAGGACGAATCTAGGTTCCAGAAAAATCCAGATGGTGGGCGGGAAGGAACAGTATAGTGAGACACAGTTGTAAAGCAATGATGGCGGTAAGTAAAAATAAATTCTAGGAAGCAATAGTATGGGCGGAATTAAAATATCTGAGATGATTCCGACAACTAATAGGGGTAATTTTCACTCATGCGGTAGGGCTATGAGTGGGACTATAGATACATAGACAAACCATCAAGGTGGTGAAATAAACATTTAAAAACAAGGGAGGAAGACAATGGACATATTGAATATTGAATGGATGCGGCTGGGTGGATCCAAATGATACAAAAAGGAGGCAGTGTAAAAAAACCGGGGGCCCAAACCCACCCACAAAGACAAACCTGGTTAGGAACACGCAACAGCGGGTGCCTGAGGCCAAAATAGCCTTTGTAAACAGTGTCCCAATGTAGAATCAGCCAGTACTTGAAGTGATAAAGTAAAAACATAACTATCAAGAGGGAAATAATATAATGTGAATAAACAAAACATCATCAAAAAAGAATAGTTGGGAAAGGTATGGCACAAGGGGTATGAATTAAAGCAGAGGAAGTCCCGAACATGGGCCTTACATTGTAATCCAACAGTTGAGCGTCTCGGGGATGGCGTAACTCCATCTGCTGGAAAATAGTCCAAAATGCGGGGGCACCATAATGTTGAAATGCTCCAGCTGAGGGTCGCGTGCAACACGGGATCGTGCTAAAATCATTTGAAGATTTCACAAAAAGGTATCTTATACATAATGAATTTAGTGTACATCAGCAGAAAAAAAAACGACCTGGGGAGACGCAATTTACTCTCAGAGTTCCCCATTCTCAAGAAGGGGTCAATTTAGTAAACAGGAGTTAACGAGGCGGTAGGCCCCGGATAACGAACCTAGGGAGGCCACTCATGGCTTAGGGGAAACATAAAAAAAAAATTATGGCCCAGTATAGCTGTAGCTCCACATTTTAACCACCGGAAGGAACTCATCTGTTTTTGTCGAAAAAAAGTCGAATAAAACACAAATATACAATCGGGTGATCCATAAGAACGATGGTGGTGAGCAGAACGTTACAAAAAACCAATAGAATATGAACACACTCTCTGCATAGGATAACAATAACCGTGTTTATTATGTAGTAGATGCTGATAGGCGTACAACACTGCTAAGTTTAAACAATACAGACGTGTCATTGTAGATGTATAGATACGTAATTAACCCTTCTATAAGTATAACAATACAACCATGTCATTATGAGTAGATGATAGATATACACGGTTATAGTTATAATCAAATCAACCGGTTTATAAGGTGTGTAGCTAGGCTGATAGATACACACTGCTATAGTTTTATAACAAGGTACACTGTGTCATATTAGTAGATGAAGATATAACACTGCTATTTTATAACAAACTACACGTGTTTTATGGAACTAGATGGGCTGCATAGATTATAACCTGCTATAGTTGATAACAGATACAAACCACCGTGTTATTATGTAGTAGATTGCTGTAGACATATACCACTGCTATAGTTATAACAATACACCATGTCATTTTGATTATAGAATGACTGTATAGATCGATAACACTGCTATAGTTATAACAATGCACTGTTCACTTATGTATAATGAGCTGATAGATATAACACTCGCTATAGTTTATACCAATACAGTGTTATTAATGGTAGTGAGATGATAGATCATAACACTGCTTATCGATTTTAATAACCTAATACCCGGTGTCATTGTGTAATAGATTGCTGATAGATATAAACACTGCTGTGATAGTTATAGGGACAATACACGACTGTGTTCATTATGTAGTAGATGGCTAACAGAGATATAATACGGGCGCTATAGTTTATGACACTACACTGTGCATTATGTAAGTGATATAGATATAACACTCGTTATAGTTATAACAATGCACCTGTTATATGTATAGATGGGCTGATGATATAAACACTGCTGGGATAGTTATAACAATACCGGTTATCATTATTTAGTAAGATGATAGATACACTGCTCTAAAGTTATAACATGACCTACACCGGGTTATATGTAGTAGCATGCTGATAGATATACCTGCATAGTTATAACAATACAACAACCGTGTTTATTATGAGTAGATGTGCGATCGTATAAACAACTGCTATAGGTATAACAACACAGTGTTTATTATGTAGTAGATGAATAATCCATCACAACTGCTTATATTCTAACAATACACTGGTCCATTTTGTAAGTAGATGGCTGATAGATTAACACTTCTATAGGTTCAAAACACAATCCACCATTTTATTATGTAGTATATGGCTGATAATATAATAACGCTGCTATGAGTTTAGTAACAATACACACCTGTGTCATTTTGTAATAGATGCTGATAGACTAGACACACTGCGATAGTTATAAACAATACACCATGTTATATGTAGTATGGGCTGATCGGATATAGACACGCTATAGTTTTATAAACAATGCCTGTGTCATTATGTGTATATGATAGATCAACACGGCTATAGTTTATAACAATAAAAACCAACAGTGTTATGTATGTGATAGGATTTTGATATCACAGGCGATAGTATAACAATCAGCACCGTGTCATTGTGGTAACAGATGGCTGATAGATTAACACCTGCTATGTGGGTTATAACAATACACAGTCAATATGTAGTAAATGGCTGATATAACACTGACTAATGTTATAACAATACATCGTGTCCATTAGGTAGTAGATAGCTGTTTATAACACTGCTATAGTTATAACAATACACTGTGTCATTATGTATTAGATTTGCTGATAGATTAGTAATGCTGTTATAGTTATAACAATACACATGTTTATTATGTAGTAGGCTGAATGATTAAACACTGCTATATTTATAAAACAATACACGTGTCACTTAATGTAGTGGATGGCTGATAGAGATACCCAGCTATAGTTTATAACACATGCACCGTGTCATTATGTAGTAGAGGCTAAGTCGATTAACACTGCTATAGTGTATAAACAATACATTGTGTCATTATAGTTAGATGGCTGAAATAACACTGCTATAGTAATACAATACTCGTGTCATATGTAGTAGATGGCTGATATAACACAGCTATAGTTATAAATAACATACACTGTCTATGTAGTATATTGCTGATAGATATAATGCTGTTATAGTTATAACAATACACCGTGTAATTACGTAGTGATTTGCTGATAGATATAACGCTGTTATAGTTATAACAATACACGCGTGTCATTTGTAGTAGATGGCTGATAGATATAACACGCTGCTATAGTTATAACAATACCCGTGTCATTACGTATAGATTGCCTGATAGATATAATTCGTTATAGGTATAACAATACACACACCGTGTCATTACCTATTAGATTGCTGATAGATATAATGCTGTTATATTTATAACAATACACCGTGTCATTATGTAATAGATGGCTGATAGATATAACGCTGTTATAGTTATAACAATGCACCGTGTCATTATGTATAGATGGGCTGATAGATATAACACTGCTATAGTTTTATAACAATACACCGTGTTATATTAGTTAGATGGCGATAGATATAACACTGCTAAAGTTATAACAATTAGACCTGTTCATTATGTAATAGATGGCTGATAGATATAACACTGCTATAGTTTCTACAATATACTGTGGTCTTATGTGTAAATGGCTGATAGATTAACGCTGCTATAGTATAACATACACTTGTCATTGTAATAGATGGCTGATATATAACACTGCTATAGTTTATAACAATACACACCTGTTATTATGTAGTAGATGGCTGATCGATATAACACGCTATAGTTATAACAATGCACGTGTCATATGTAGTAGATGATAGATATAACACTGCTATATTTATAACAATACACAGTGTTTTTATGTAGTAGATTAGATATAACACGCCTTATAGTTATAACAATACACGTACACCCTGTCATGTGGATAGATGGCTGATAATAACACTGCTATAGGTTTATAAACATACAACAGTGTCATATGTAGTAGATGGCTGATATAACTGCTATAGTTATAACAAATACATCGTGTCTATGTTAAGTAGCTGTTATAACCCTGCTATGTTATAACATACATCGTGTCATTGTAGTAATAGCGGTTATAACAGTGCTATAGTTATAACAATAACGCTGGTCATTATGTAGTGATTGTGGGCTGATTAGATATAATGCTGTTTATAAGTATAACAATACAGCAAGTTATTATGTAGTATGGCTGATAGATATAACACTGCTATAGTTATAACAATACAACACTGTGTCATTAATGTTAATGGGCTGATATGAGGATACACAGCTATAGTTATAACAATGCACCGTGTCATTATGTAGCGAGATGGTAATCGATATAACACTGCTATAGTTATAACAATACATTGTGTCATATGTAGTAGATGGCTGAAATAACACTTCTATAGTAATAACAATACATCGTGTCATTATGTAGTAGATGCTGATAAACACAGCTATAGTTATAAACAATACCTGTCATTATTGTAGATTGCTGATAGATATAATGCTGTTATAGTTATAACAATACACGTGTATACATAGTAGTTGCTGATAGATATAACGCTGTTATAGTTTATAACACAACACCGTGTCATTATGTAGTAGGTGGCTGATAGTAATCACGCTGCTCATAGTTTAACAATCACCGTGTCATTACGTAGTAGATGCGGATAGATATAATCTGTTAAGTTATAACAATACACCGTGTCATTACCTATTAATTGCTGATAGATATAACGCTGTTATAGTTATAACAATACACGTGTCCAATTAATAGATGGCTGATAGATATAACGCTGTTATAGTTGTAACAGACACCGGGTCATTATGTACTAGATGGCTGATAGATATAACCTGCTATATGTTATAACATTCACCCGTGTATTATGTAGTAGAATGGCTGAAGATATAACACTGCTATAGTTATAACACTGACCTGTTCATTATGGTAATAGATTGCTGATAGATATAACACTGCTATAGTTATAACAATACAACACCGTGTCATTACGTTAGAATGGCTGATGATTATAACCTGCTATAGATTTTATAGACATACAAACCTGTCATTACGTAGGTAATGGCTGATAGTATATAACACAGCTATGTTTTTTAACAATGCACCGTGTTCATATGTAGTAGATAAGATTACACTGCTATAGATCATAACATCAACCATGTTATTATGTACAGATGGCTGGTAGATATAAGCACTGCTTATAGTTATAACAATACACTGTATCATTATGTAGTAGATGGCTGATAGATTATAACACACTGCTATAGTATAACTACAATACACCGTATCATTATGTATAGATGGCTGATAGATATACACTGCTATATTATAACATACAGCCAGTGTCATTATGTAGTAGATGATAGATATAAACACTGCTATAGTTTATAACACTCAAACCATCTTCATTATGTAGTAGCTGGATAATAGATATACACTGCATATTTATAACACATACACTGTATCATTATGTAATAAGGCTGATAGATAATAACACTGCTATAGTTATAACATACACCATGTTATTATGTAGTAGATGGCTGATAGATATAAAACTGCTATAGATATAAAAACATCTGTCATTAGTAGAGTGCTGAAGATATACACTGTTACTGTTTTATAAACAATACACTGTGTCATTACTAGTAGATGGATGATAGAGATAACGCTGTTATAGTTATAACAATACACGTGTCCATTACGTAGTAGATGGCTGATAGATATAACAGCTGCTATAGATTAACACATAAACACCGTGTTATATGTAGTAGATGGCTGATAAGATATACACGGCTATAGTTGATAAACAATACACCGTGTATTATTATGTACGTCAGATGGCTGATAGATATAACACTGTTATACATAGTACATAGTAACATAGATTAAGGTTGGATAAAGACATTCGTCCATCAATCCAACCTATTCCCTTTTTTTTTTTTTTTTTTTTTTTAAAACCCTACCTAACAGTTGATCCAGAGGAAGGCAAAAAACCCCAGCTAAAAAAGGGGGGGAAAAATTCCTTCCTGACTCCAAACGGCAATCGGAAAGTATCCCTGGATCAACCAGATCTATATGCATTAATACCAGTAATTCTCAATATTTTTTAGTTTTAGAAACTTATCCAGGCCTTTTTTAAAGTTATTCAATGAACTTGCCATTACCACCTCCGCTGGAAGACAGTTCCACAGTTTCACCGTTCTCACTGTAAAGAAACCTCTCCTAACCTGAAGATGAAACTTCTTTTCTTCCAACCTTAAAGGATGTCCACGAGTCCTCTGATATGACCTATTAGTGAACAATGCACCAGAGAGTTCACTGTATGGGCCATTAATATATTTGTATAAGGTTATCATGTCCCCACGCAACCGCCGCTTCTCCAATGTAAACAGCCCTAACTTGTCTAATCTGCCTGCATATTCAAGCCCCTCCATTCCCCTTATTAATTTAGTTGCCCTTCTCTGAACTGCCTCAATTTCCAAGATGTCCCTTTTGTATATGGGATTCCAAAACTGCACCGCATATTCCAAATGTGGCCTTACCAGTGCCTTGTAAAGAGGGAGAATAATATTTTTCTCTCTTGATTCCATTCCCCTCTTTATACAAGACAATATCTTGCTAGCTCTAGCTGTTGCTACCTGGCATTGTTTGCTACAGCTAAGTCTGTTATCTACCAGAACCCCCAAATCTTTTTCCATTTCAGATGCACTTAACACAGAGTTATTTATGGTGTAGGTGGCACAGGGATTATTAAATCCCAAATGCATCACCTTACATTTATCAACATTGAATCTCATCTGCCATTCTGCTGCCCATTTTGATAATCTATCTAGGTCTGCTTGCAGCACTTGCACATCATTGGAAGTTTCCAAAGCTCTGCATAATTTAGTGTCATCAGCAAACACAGAGACCTTGCTCTCAATGCCCCCTTCTAAGTCATTTATAAACAGATTAAACAGAAGCGGCCCCAGTACAGAACCCTGAGGAACTCCGCTTAGAACTTTAGCCCACATAGATGTAGCTCCATTAACCACCACTCTCTGTTTGCGGTCCAATAACCAGTTCTCTATCCATGAACAAATGTTTTCTTCAAGGCCAACAGTCCTCAGTTTATACATTAGTCGCCTATGTGGCACAGTATCAAAGGCTTTTGCAAAATCCAAATATACCACATCCACAGCTGTGCCTGAATCTAACTTCTTACTCACTTCTTCATAAAAACCAATTAAATTTGTCTGGCATGATCTATTTCTCATAAATCCATGCTGACTACTACTAATAAGATGATCTCTGGAGACAAAGTCAAGGATATGATCCCTTAACAAAGTTTCCATCACCTTCCCTACCACTGATGTTAGGCTTACAGGTCTATAGTTACCAGGCTGTGAACGACTACCTTTTTTGAATATTGGTATTACATTGGCTTTTTTCCAATCCAGTGGCACATCCCCAGACAAAAGCGAATCTGAAAATATGAGACACAGTGGTCTTGCTAGAACTGAACTAAGCTCTTTTAAAATCCTAGGATGCAATCCATCTGGTCCTGGCGCTTTATTGATATTAACTTTGTCTAATTGATTCCGTACCATATCCTCTGTTATCCAATGTGAAAACTCTTCATTTCCTCCCTGCACATTGTTACAATCCCTACTGTAAGGATTCTCAACAGTAAAAACCGATGTAAAAAAACGGTTTAGCAGATTAGCCTTTTCGGCATCCTCTACAACCACCTCAGCTCCATTATTTAATGGTCCCACATTCTCAGTCCTCATTTTTTTACCATTTATATACTTAAAAAACATCTTGGGGTTGGACTTGCTTTGTTCGGCAATCCGTATTTCATTTTCTATTTTAGCTAGTTTAATTGCTTTCTTGCACTCTTTATTACAACTTTTGAAGTCCCTGTAAGCCTGTTCTGTGCCTTCTGCTTTCAAAATTTTAAAAGCCCTTTTCTTTTTTTCCATTTCCCTTTTTACCTGAGCATTAAGCCATGCAGGAGTGGACCTAATTTTTTTACACTTGTTTCCTAAAGGTACCGATTTGGAAATGTTATAGTTTAATATCCCTTTAAAAGTGGTCCACATCTGCTCAGTATCTTTACCTAGAAACAGTTCCCCCCAGTCTATGAGCAGGAGCGATTCCTTTAAAAGCATAAAATTAGCTTTCCTAAAGTTAAAAGTTTTTGTTAAGCCAGTGCACTTTAGTTTTCTGCAACCTATATTAAATGACACTATATCATATATCATGGTCACTATCCCTAAGCTTCCCATTACCTTCATCTCCAAAATGAGCTCTGGTTATTAGATATCACCAGATCCAACAACGCATTCTTCTAGTAGGACTTCTACCATCTGTGAAAGAAATGCCTCATATAGGATGTAAGGGTAGATTGATATATATAGATATAGAAGATTCCATATACTGTGCATGGGTTACCGGATAGGTAGGATGTAAGGTAGGATTTATCATATATAGATATATAGATACCAAACTGTGCGGTTACCGGGATAGAGGAGATGTATGCTAGAATTTATCATATATAGATATAATCAGCTACCAAATTACTGTGTGCGGTTACCGGATAGGTAGAATGTAAGGATCGATTTAATCATATGAATGTAGAATACATATATGTGGCTGGGTTACCGATAGGGTAGGATTAAGGTTAATTTATCATATATAGACTTAGTATCATAGCGTATCTTGTGCTGGTACCGATAGTAAGGATGAATTACGGTGATTTATCATATAAGATATATAATAATCATTAACGTGTATGTTACCGGTAGTAGGTAGGGTTAAAGGGTTAGGATTTATATATAATATAGATATATATAAACCAGTATACTGATTGCTGGTTACGCGATAGTAGGATGTAAGGGTTAGATGTTAATCATATATAGGTATTAGATCATATTACTGTGCTGTTACCGAGATAAGGTAGGATGTAAGGGTTAGATTTTCATATATAGATATATAGATACCATATACGTGCTGGTTACAGATAGGTTAGAATTAAAGTAGCATTTATATATAGATATAAGATACCATATACGTGTGCTGAGTTACGGCATAGGATAGGGATTGTAAGGGTAATTATCATATATAGATAGATAGAATCATATACACTGTGCTGGTTGACCGATAGGTAAGATGATTAAGGATAGGATTTATACTACATAGATATAAGATACGCACTATAACTGGGTGCTGGTTACCAGTGATAGGTAGGAGGAAATGTGCGTAGATTTATCATATAATAGATATATAGAACCCATATATCTGTGTGGTACCAGGATAGGTAGATGTAAGGGTAGAATTTATCATTATAGATATCTGATACCATATACCTGTGCTGTTTACCGGCAAGAGAGTGAGATGTAAGAGGTAATTTATCATATATAGATATCTAGGATACCATATACTTGTGCTGTTACCGGATAGGGTAGGAGTAAGGGATAGATTTATCATAGTTAGATCTAAGATATATTGATAACCTGGTCATTGTGTACCGGATAGTAAGATGTAGGTTAGATTTATCTATACATAGATATATAGATACCATATACTGGGTGCTGGTTACCGAAGAGGTTATGAATGAAGAGGGTAGATTTCCTCATATATAGATTATAATATGACACCTATACTGTGCTCGCGGTTGATTAGTGTTACCTAGAGATACCGGTTAGGTGCTGTACGGTAGGTAGGCTTGGGAGGTAGATTTATCATCATGATAGATATATAGATACCATATACTGGCTGGTTACGCCTAAAGGTAGGATAATGGTAGATTTATCATATATAGATATATAGATACACCCATATACTGTGTCTGGTTACCGGATAGGGTAGGAATGTAGGGTAGATTTATCTATATAGATATATATACCATATACTGTGACTGGGTACCGAGGAGATGTTAGTTTGTAAGGGTAGATTTATCAATATAATATATCGATTCCACATGACTGTGGCGTTACGGATAGGTAGCTGTGTACGGGCTTAGATGATTCTAGTCATAGTATTATCATACCATCTTAGTGCTGGTACCGGATAGTGATTAAGGAAGATTTATCTAGAGTCCAATAGTGCTGGTCGATAGGTAGCGATGTCTCGGTATTATTAAGATATCATAGATACCATCGACGGCTGGTGTTACCGATAGTAGGATTGCTACGGTAGATTTATCATATCTAGATCATATAGATACTCACTATACTGTGCTGGTTCCCGGATCAGTAAGGTGGTCGCTAGATGGTGATTATATCATATATAGACTATACTGAATCCATTACATTCTGGGGTCCGCTAGGTATGGATGTACGATTAGATTTATCAATTAGATATATAGCTCCCCTATCCTGGTGCTGGGTTACCAGGATACGGTAGGAGTGTAATGGTAGAGTTTATCATATCTAGAAATATAGATTCATATACGGGCTGGTGTACGCTGAAGGTCGGATGAAGGGTGTTCTCTCTATCCTAGATAATTCATCTCTGTGCTGGTTACCAGATGGTCGGGAGTAAGTAGATTATCATAATATCGGATAATAGTATCATATCACTGTGCTGGTTACCGGATCGGTAGGATCGGTTCGGTAGTTTATCCTATCATAGTATAAGATAATAATCTGTGCTGGTTACCAGATAGGTCGGCTGTCCGGGTTAGCATTTTCTATATAGATATATAGATACTCATTACTGTGCTGGTTACCGATCAGGCGATGTAAGTAGATTTATATATTAGATATATCGATTACTTCATATACTGTGCTGGTTACCAGTAGGTAGGATGTAGAATGTATCCTTGATTTCGTACTTATCTGTGCTTCGTAGGTAGATGAAGGTCGATTTATTTATATAGATCCCATGTCCCAATGTGCTGGTTCACCGGTAGGTCGGCATTAAAAGTGTAGATTTTCAATATAGCTATATAGCATACCTCTCACTGTGGCTGGTTCCGGATAGTGGCTGTCCGGGTCAGTTTCATCTCATAGATATATAGCTACATATCACTGGCCTGGTTCTACGCTAGGATAGGTGGGATAGGGTAGGCATTTATCCTCTATCAGATATCATATCCACATCTACTGTGCTGGTTTCCCGGCTAGGTTCGGCTGTAAGGGTAGCTTTATCCTATATCGA